>PVKZ01000910.1:0-560405 GCA_004027375.1 Macroglossus sobrinus | reverse complement strand
GAAAGAAAGAAAAAAGAAACTTTGATAATTTACAAGACTTGAATAAAACAAAACTGAAGATACTCCATATGGCAAATACACAAGAGATGCATATTGAAAAAACATTTTGTTGGGTTCAGTTTGATTCCAGACAGGCTGGCTTAATAAGTGTTAAAGTGAATGTGAATTCTTTACATAACCACACTTCTTATTCTAACATCTAAATGGCAAGAGTCAGAAATTCCTGTGCTTGACCCCTAGCTTCTCTTGGGCTTAGTTTTTAAATTCCATAAGCCTTAATTTCTTTATAAAATTAAGATAACCATCATACCTATTTCACAGATTTCTTATTGCTATTATTCATTTTTATTTTTACCTTCAAGTCACTTGACTTACTTGTTTTCATATCTATTGCCATTATTCTAACCCTTCTGCCAATCATTTCTTATCCGGACCACTGCAATAATTTCCTATTGGTCTTCCCTCCCCTCTTGATTTTCCATTCTATCACAAAGAAACCAAAGTGATTACAAAGAAACAACTTGATCAGGTTATGTTACCTTGTTCCTTAAAATCTTTATCATAAAATCTAAACTCCTTTTCATTGCCGGCAAGGACTTAAGAGACCTTGCTCCTCTTCTACTTCATCTTTTCTGGGATTTTGTACTTATTGTTCCGTCTGCTTCTTCCCACTTCTTGGTACAGATGGTTCATTGTCATTCCGTAGTCCATCTCAATGATCCCTGTGCACATCAGCTTTCTTTACTTCTTCATCTTAATTGTTCTCTCCTATCTATTGTTAATCCTTATCACAATATAAGTTATCTTTTTAAATTTTATTGTTTTTGTTTGTTTGTTTGTTTATTTTCCCCCATAAGAATGTAAGTGTCACTGAGGTAAAGAACCTCAGATATCTTGTTCACCATCACATCTCCAGGGCACAGTAATCATGTGGAACATAGTTGCATGCATGATAATAGCTACATTTTTTGAGAGCTGTGACAGGCACTCTTTCAAGGGTTTTACATGCACATAATTCTGTTTCTCACAATCTGTGAGGTAGGGTTTTATCCCATTTTACACATGGAATTTAAATACTGTAGCCAAGGTGATTTAATTAAAATTGGTAGAGCTGAGGTCACAAGCAAGAGAGACTAGTTGAACAGTCTAAACCCTATAATTATTTTAAATAAAGTTAAATTATTTTGTTTAATCCTGATTAATATTTGTCACATAAATGAATGTTTGGTAAATAGTATGTGCCTAGCATCTAGCAAATGTTTAAAATAAAGCTATTATTAATGTTATTTACGTTGGAATAATTTTATTGCAATACCGGAGTTGAAGTGATAAGAGTATGAGTTAAAACTCTTAGAAAGTTGAATGTCTGTCTAGTCTGTGAAACTTCTCCAGAGCTTACTGTCTGTCTGTAATAATTCTGTGGCAGGCATACCTTGAGTCAAATCAGCTGACTTGGTTTAAGGTTATCTCAAAAAGCTGTGTGGAATACAAATCTTCATTTTAAATGTGAGGATCTAATGCTGCTTGATGTTTTACAGATCTTACTTACAATCAGTGGTACATGTCTGTGGAAGCCATAAAACATATTTCAGTGACTGGAAGCAATTCAAAAGATTATTTGGAGATTGACTACTTTTAAATTGGAATCAGAACAAGTGCAGTGGCTGAGCAACAGAGTTGAAACTTCAGGGTCAGCTCTTCCTTTGACTCCTAACACTATCTTTTGTAGATGTTTGCTCATTTGACTCAAAATAGACCTTTAATAAAAGATTCATAGTAATGAAAGGAGGTGAATACTCATTTAAATTTAAAATGGTTGTACTGATTTGAGCTAACAACCCATCCAAAGAGTAGATAATGTGCTAGGAAATAGAAAGAATATCTGGTCAGAATTCTGTTCACAGAGTGGTGGGTTCTTTGCCTTAACTCTAATGGTTGGATATGGGGTCCTGATGACTTTGTCTCACAGGATTATAATGAAGATTTGAAAATAATGTAAAACACTTGTGCAATGCCAAATACATTGACTAATATTATTTTTTCTAATTCAATTAGAAATATAAAAATATCTTGAGGGCTCTTTTTTTTTTTTTTTAATTATTAGAGACTCCTGGAGACCTAAAGGAATGTCTTAAAAATGACTGAACCTTTTTTTAAAAAAGAGAATAATATGCAAATTATTGTATACTTATGTATATATAGCAATATATGAGTGCTATGTGTACAGAAGAGGTGTTATTTATTTTTTTGTTACAAATCTCTAAGAAATTGTTGATGCCCTTTAGCCTTAAAAAAAGAGCCTTTAAAAACCTAGAGTGATCTGAATTCTCTCTTTTTTTTGCATGCAGTCTTGCCTCAACAAAAAGAACTGCTTATTACATTAAGTTTTTATTACATGATACAAATTGTTTTATTTCTGACTCTTTAATCCATCAGTGCTGTCTTTTTAACTTGAGTATTTAATACCTGAAGATTTTGTTTGTTTTGTTTTTCATGTATGGCAAGTAGAAGATGAAGGAGAATGAAAGAGATCATTGAAGATGTATGCAATAGTGCGATTATAATTTATCATGAAGTTTCAACTGGATAAGAGAGAAGTAGGATGCAGGAGGTGTTCAAAAATAAAAGGTGGTGGTAATAATGAATTGAAGATTCTGGTGAGAGCTAAAGACTGCTTGAATTGAGGAAGTGAGTTAGAAAGACCCAAGGTAATGGTCAAAAAATGGAAATTTCAATTTCAAAAAATTAAAATTATGGAGAAAAAATTGTTATTGCTGGTGATAAAGTCCAGACATGGCCATAGAAATGATTGACAATTCATAAATTGTGTGTGTGTGTGTGTGTGTGTGTGTGTGTGTGTGTGTGTGTGTTTTCATATACTCTATGGATAGAAAGATTAGTCCTATATTACCAATAGTACTATATCAGGGAGTGTTTGAACTATGTAAAATTTCTGAAGGGTAGGTAACAAGAAAAATAGTACATGATTTTATCCCATCTCTACTAAAACATAGTTTTGATGACTAGTACTGATTTTTTAAAAAAGTTTAATATCATAAAGAAATCCATGGCTGATGATATTGATTCGGAATCTCTAAAAATGCATAACTCTAAAAAGTGTTTTAATCTCAACTAACTTACACACACACACACACACACACACACACACACACACACACTTCAAAGTTCTGAAATATATGGTCACTGTGCAGATCACTGCCCTCTGAAACTTACTCAATTTATAGACATTTTCACCTGTTTTCTAGGCAGTTCTCTTAGCAATGTAACAGTATCTTCGTGAATACAAAATGATTTATGGATAAACTGGAACTGTAGCTTTCCTGCTATTCTTCTGATCTTTGAGAGTCAAATGCAAAATCCAGTACCAAGACAACAAATTTTTATAAGACCAAAAGATGACCTAGAATTACTTCACTGCACTTAAGTGGTTACATTCTGATCTAGATAATCATAGTTTATTCAGATCAATGGGTTTCCACTATTTTTTGCTTGATATAACTGGTTTAAATTCAACTTTAAATAATCTTATTTGTTAGGAAGTTGTTGATTCTTAATTTTGCTTATTGCAGTTAATATTATTTCATATGTGTTTGTAGTAATCGTATTTTTCAGATCAGAGACCTATATTTAAGATAAAATTTGATTCAATTATCCCTAATCTCCCATTGACAGTATTTCAATTTTTTAAAAATTCTCTCTCTCTGTCTGTCTCTATCCTCTATTATCTATCTATCTATCTATCTATCTATCTATCTATCTATCTATCATCTATCTATCATCATCATCATCATCATCATTATCTATCTATCATCTATCTATCATCTATCATCTGTCTATCATCTATGTATCTATCTTCCTTAAATCTATAAAAATATAGAACTTTGATAAGTGTTTTAATCTCTACTAATTATTTTACAGAAGAGTTGAGGCAGTATATGGCAATTTATACTTGGTATGAAAACTTCTTTGCCTTCTTTTTGTACTAAATTAATGCTCATTTACCCTTAGGTATAGACAGCTTCTCCACTACTTAATTCTACTTTCAGATATAATTCTTTACATCCTGACAATTTCAAGAGAAGGTCTGGGCCCATGACTTCAACTCTCCTTTTGGACCTCAGCTTTAGTGCCAGCCAGGTCAAGCTGGGCAACAGTGCTCCATGGGGAAAAGTGTGATAGCATTTATATTCATTTATGCTGTCATGTGTTATGTGAGGCTGAATGTAAATAAGTATTGGAATGAGAAATACAAGTAAGTAAAGTGATGCAGAAATTTAATAAAGAATTAGGATCTGTCAAGGATGTTTCTTTGCTTTTATTTGCTTTGAGAGGATTAACTTTCAGGATCTTCTCCAACTTTAAGGATCAAAGGTTAGAAAGTCTTTATACTTGGCAACTTTCAATGCTCTTCCTTGATCACAGTCATAATGACTTTCCAATTGTTTGACCAAATTTCTGTTTCTGGTCTTAAAAAAATGGATGAGAAAAGGCAGAATATATTAAAGAAAATTTTTAAGTTTTTTTTTCTTTTGAGAAGAATTAATGTTAGCTATCTACATAATATGATTTCCAATTTCTTAAATCTCTAAAATACTTTCTCCACTAACTCCTTGTTGTTTGGTATTTCCCCATTACCTTTCTTCTTCAAAAATGTAAAGCTTTATTCACAGTTAAATTACAAATACCTATATTTTACCTAGATAATCATTTTTACCAAGTATGATAAGCTTTGTAACTTCCTGCCCTCAGAGCAGGTTTTGAAGGAGAGCTAGTAGAAAGGGTGACAATAGTGGAAACTATTTTGTACTAAATTAATGCTTATAATCAATTAATGCTCATTACTAAATTAATACTTACTATCAAACGTTCTCCATCGTACCAGCCATATTCTTGCCTGGCTTTCTTCTTCCCTCCTTCCTTCTTTTCTTGTTTTTTTTTCCTGACTACATTACTGTGGAACTGATTTTTTATTTATAAAATTCAGAAAAAATTCTAGGATATGTCTCAGTTTAGATAATTCTGTTTGAATTTTATTTTTAGTTTTTAAACACAGTAGACTCCTTTAACCATCAGATCCACTTTTTTCTCTTGCATCTCATGAAAATTTCTTTTAATATATAAATAAGTTGATTTCCCTTTTTCCATTTATAGGATAACATATAGATTTCCTTAGCATAAAAAACAATAACTTTTCTTTTGCTGGATCATCACCATCTGTCTGATATATCTATTATATAGATATTATATAGATATAGATATATGTGTCTGATATATCTATTAACTCTCTTTTAAGAATTTGTAATCTCTTTGTTTTATTCTCTGTGCTCATTTAGCCTCTAATTTAGTATTTGTGCTATTTTCAAATTTATTATTTCTGTAATAGTGTTTTATCCTTTTAGCTTTGCCAATTTTGTTTTTCACTTTATTTGAAGATCTTATCCTTTCATCTTGGGTGTCTTGTTTTATTGATTTCATGTTGTCCATCAGCTTGTCTAAAGAACAAATGATTCATTGTGGAGAATTTCCCCACTCTTCTTTGGGTAGAGCTTAATTCCATAATTGATTCTTTTGTTTTGTTTTCTCTCTCTCTCTTTCTTTCCCTTCCCCCTTTTTTGGTTTCATTAAATTTTCCTTCTTATTTATTTATTTTTTCATTTTTTAAATTTAAAATTAAAAAAGAATTACATGTTTTTTACAATTAGAAAATACTATAGAAGAGTACAAAGAAGAATTTCTTCTTTACTACACTCACACTCTAAAATTTCTATTACTAATATTCTTATGTGTATATGTCCATATTTTTCCTCCTGCTATTAATATGCATTAATATGTGCACACACAGAGGCATACATATATATGCTTTTTTTCTTTAAAAAATATAATCATATAGATATACTTCTTTAAAATTTGTTTTTAAAAATTTGCTTTTTAAAAATTTAATAATCTACAATAAATCTTTTTCTAAAACATTGACTTAACTTATTTAAAAATATTAAAATATCTGCCTACTATTCTATTTTATGGATGTGATAAATTTTATTCAATTATACTGATATTAAAGAAATCTTTTTTTTGCTGTAAACAATGCTTCAACAGATACCAAAGTACTATGTTCTCATATGCTAATGTTATATATATATTGACTTTGATTCTAAAAGGGAAATTACTGGGGTAAAGAGTATGTGCATTTAGTTATCGATAGACACTCTTGAAATACCTTCTAGTATGCTCGTAACAGTTTATACATTCATCAGTATCACATGTGAGTGGCTATTTCCCCATTTGCTAGCCAGTTTTAGATTTATTAAAATTTTATATTTTTGCTAATGTCATGGAAGAAAATGATATAGCTAGTTTGATTTGCCTTTCTTAGGCTATAAATGAGAATTAGCAACTTTTCAAAGGTTTACTGGCATTTTCTCTTCCACTAATTGCCTCCTTATATCCTTTGCCCAATTTTCTATTGAATTGCTTGTCAATTATATATAAATTTATATTTGTTCTTTGTGCAAAATTCTTTGTTCTACATGTTGCACATGATTTCTCCCAGTCTCTTTTGTGTCTTTAGACTTTATGAAATATTTTTGTGATATTATAACCTCATGGAGCTTGTTCTATGAAGAATCAAATATTATGCCTTAATCACATGTTATCTCTTGTATGGTTTATAGAATTTCTATGTAATATGTTGCAATTCTGTTAGTTAGACTCTTTCCCCGTCTTACCTAAAACATGTTAGTCTTACTCTCTTGAATAATACTTGTTGTTTTCCACTTTTTTATATTTTTTTAAAAATAAATATTCTTTTTCCTGATGAATTTTAATATAATGGTAGGAATGGTACAAGTTGTATTAGGTAGTGTCTGGAACAGGATTGTAATATGTTTTCACTTAGATAATGTTAGGGTAGATCAAGACAAGTTCAAGATTTAAGTAAATAAATATTCAGAGAGGACAGAAATGAAGATTAAGGTTTGGAAGTGATCTTTCAACATTTTGGAGTATTCATTTCATTTCCTTAAGTCATGCACAGAAGACCAAAACAAGAAAACAGAGAGTGAGTAACAGAGAATACCTAGGCTCCGTTGACAGTTCAATTGTATTCTCTTTGTTGGTATTTTGCTATGTCCTAGACTTTTTCTTTCTTTTCTAGTGAGATTCACAGTGATCTATTTATTATCTCTCTCTCTCTCTCTCTCTCTTTTTTTTTTTTTTGGTCTTTTTCTCACTGCTGAAAATTTGAGTGTGTCATGTCTTAAGTGTATGTCATTTTAAAAATGGATAGTTCTAAGGGTGAGAGCAGGTCTTGAGATAACTGTAGATAACTTCACTATGGTCTGATATATATATTGGATAATATGATACTGATAGTATAGGACAACAAAATGCACAGAATTCTTTCCTTCTATTAATTTAGGTAGAGCTCAAATTTAATTCCTCCTTGAATAACTATTTAGAGGTTACCTCCCCCCTTATCTCTATGTATTTAGCATCTAGCTGACAATATAAGGCAGTTTATAATATCTATTTAAATATGAGGAGTAATACAAATAATAATGGACATTAACTACTGAGTATTTATCATATTTCAGAAGCAGTGGCAGACAAATCTAGATATAAACTCCCAATAAACAAGAATGATGTATTTGAGGTCACTGTATCCCCTTTATATAATGGTGTCTGCACAAAAAGAACATTGAATTGCTTTTCCCTTATAGCTAGTGAGGTTGAGTATCTTTTCATTTCATATATCTGTTGGCCATCTGTATGTGTTCTTGGGAAAAGCATCTGTTCAGGTCCTCTGTCCATTTTTTAATTGGAGTTTTGCTGTTGTTGTTGTTGTTGAGTTGTATGATTTTTTAAAATATATATTTTGAATATTAGCCCCTTATTGGAGATATTGTTAGCAAATATCTTCTTCTACTTGGTTGGTTGCCTTTTTGTTTTGTTGATAGTTTTTTTTTTTCCTGTGCAGAAGCATTTTAGTTTGATGTAGTCTAAGTCGTTTATTTTCACTTTACTTCTCTTGCCTTTGGGGTCACACTTACAGAAACTCCTCTGAGACCAAAGTCCATTGCAGCATTATTCACAATAGCCAAGAAATTGAAACAACCTAAATTTCTCTTGACAGGCAGTTGTATAAAGAAGAAGTGGTACATATATACAATTGAATATTACTCAGCCATAAAAAAATAAAAAAATGCTATTTACAGCAACCTAGATGGATCTTGAGAGTATCACACTAAATGGAAAAGGATAAGAACAATATCACTTCATTTATATGTGGCTTATGAAACAGAGAGCAGCAAACAAACTCATAGACGCAGACAGTAGTACGGTGATTACCTGAGGGATAAGAGGATGGGGAGAATGAAGAGAATAAAGGGGGTCAAATATGTGGTAATGGACAGAGACCAGATTTTGGGTAGTAAGTACACAATGAAATAAATCATAATGTCTTATAAAATTGTATACCTGAAACTCATATAGTGTTATTAACCAATGTTACTTCAATAAATTTAATTTAAAAATATTGAACAAAATAATCAAATTATTCATTGATTTTTTTGTAGATAATTTTAAGTTTCTCATATTTAACTTAAATCAAAATTTTAGAAATATTATTTAACATTAGTTCTTTGAAGTATTTGAAAATACATATAACATTGAATTTAACTTATTGGATATTCTGAACTTTAGTATTTAGGATGATGTATATTATTATAATAGAATAATAATAATCTGTAACATTTATTGAGTACTTATTATATCAGACACTGTTGTAGTAATTTTGAAGGAGTAGATCTTTTAATCTTCATAATAAGTCTCCTTATTACTACATATTGGAGAGCAAGAAATTGAGGACCTACCCCCAATGCTCTGCTGCTTGTCAATAAAAATATAGCATTTTAATTTTGTTTTATAATTTAATTTTCAGCATATAGTATTTGCTCTTTTATTTTAACAATGTAATATATGACACATTATAATTTTTAAAGTAACTAAAGGAAAAATATGTGGAGAATATATATCCTCAGTAGTATGTGACCTCTTTATAGGGACAATTATTGACTGAAAAGCTGCACCAATATAGCTACCAATGGGGGTGGCTACTTTGGAATAAAAATACTGATGTAAAGTTATAGAAAATATGTAGAATTGATTCATTGCCTCATTCAAGTGATTACCATAAAAATTTTGATACTAGAAAAAATTACAAAATAAAGCAGATGTAAATGCGGTAAATTTTATAAAAATAAAATAATTGCTATATATTTTCAAAGAAAGAAAGAAAACTTACTCATACATGAGACGAAATAACCTTTTTTTTATGTTAAATTACTATAGGGATTTGTTGATCTAGAATACTGACATGTAGTTCTGCTTCTTGAAAACCTTCTTCATCCTTATATTATTTCCTACTCATTTTTACAATGGGTGGTTAGGAATGAGAAGGTCATGATACCTAGGATTTTAAAGACTTTATTTGAATATATTGATAACCTCAAGTATATCTATGTTTCTTCTTAGCTTCAAAATAATTTATTAGTTAACAATCAATCACAACATCCTAGAGAGTTGGGATCAAAATATTATTCTCACTTTGTAGGTTGCTGTAGGCACAGACCAGATAAGTGCCTCATCAGAGATCGCTGGCAAGCTAGGGGCACAGCAGGAATTAGACTGTCAAACTCTGAATGTTTCATCCTGGGTTTAGTGGAGGGATTCTCACCAATTCCTGTGCAGACCCTGCAGCAAATAGAGAAGCAAAGGTGAAACAGAGTAAGTTCTGTGTGCATCTGCTTGAGGCTCTCACTGTGAATTTCTGTGTGTCCAGGGAGCATTAAGAACCCAGGAGCCTATAAACTCACCTCCAGATAATAATGTAAAAATCATTTTTTTTTGTTTTTTTTTCAAGTTCATATATTTCTTTGAGCTGACAGCTTCGTCTCCCTAGTTCACTGCCGAAGGCTAATACTGTGTGCTGAGCTTTATGGCGATATCTTCCTCACTCTAGAAAACAGCTAAAAGAAAACAAAATTGCATTTTCTCTTCTGTTAAACCTATAGCTATGTTTACTATAGAAAAGTGCAATGCTTACTGTAAAAAGCCTATAATTTTACCATATATTCTTTAAAAACCAACTTATATTAGGTATATAAAAGGTATCAATCAGCTTAGTGAAATTCAGCAAACCTGGAAAGTAATATAAAAAGAAAGACTGAAGGCAAACTTAGAGTTCCAAAATATTTATGGCTTTATACTGAAAACAAAAAGTACTGCTTAATAGGTTTGCATATTGAAGACAAGCTCAGATTCTGGTTTTTCATACTTATAAAAACAAATTGCCTGATATTTTCTTGTCATAGAAAAAATGGCAAATTTGATTTATGAAGATTGACAGATGCAATAAAACAGATCAGAACATAGTCATTTTATCTAATAAGTGATATTATATTATGAACTCTTATCTCAACTCCAGACATTACTGCGAGCTACAGAAAAATGCCTCCAAATCTACAAGAATCACACAAAGACTAACCTGTTATAAATTCACCCAAAAGGAAGAATGAGAGTGGTGATTAAAAATGCAGTTTGGTTTTCACTTATTAGAGAAAATACAGAAAAAACTGAAGAAAATAAAATCTGCATATCTTACCCCAGAGTAGATGTTTTGTTTTATTTTTATTAACATTTTCTATTCAACAGCACACATTATTAAAATAAAATCATTTTTCACATGCATTTTATAATTATTTTATTTACCAATATAATGCAATGATTTCCTAAATTTTTCACTATTGTTTGAATATGTAGTTTAAAAAGCTACATCTTAGCCCATCAGTTTTGATATTATAATCTACTTAACCAATTTTGCATAGCTGATCATTTGGGTGTTTTTAATACTTACCTATGATAAATAATATCATGATGAACATGTATATACTCAATATTTGTGCATATATTTGTTATTTGATTATTTGATTAGAATATGTCTTCATTATTGAATTTTACCTTTTGATTAATCCTTTGGGCGGTTAGAATTTGATGTTTAAATTTTTCATATTCAAAAATATAATGGACATGTATTTGATTTCTCATATATATGGTAATGTAGTTCTTTAATATTCACATATCAGAAATATTTTATTTATGGATTTCTTGGTTTATACTATTTACCTACTAAAACTCTATGGATATTGTCTCATTGCTTCCTGTTATTTATTGTTATAGAGGATTCTAGAATTAGTATGAATTTTTTCTCCTTTGTAGGTAAACTTTTGTATCTAGTTAAGAACTAAACCTATGATATTTTTCCTACCCTTGAAATTATGAATTTCATCAGGATCAATTCAGGTTTTCATCCTTATTAATATTACCTGGTAATCATCGAGACTGTTCTTTCTCCAGACTCTAACTTTTCTTTTGTATAGGAATTGTCTCATTGTAACTTAGATTTCTTAAGTTTCTGTTAAAATGGTTTCTTCTCCAAGAACACAAATTATGTTGTGTGTCATTTTTCCATCATGATTTTAATCTTTGTTCATGTCTCATGTATTGGGGGCAGCTGCTCAAATTTATTCTTCACATACTATTTAGTTTTCAGCAGTGTGGGCTTTGTTCTTGAGTGAATCTAATCTTGAATGATTCTAATCTCATGAAGACATTAATATTATATCACTTTTAATTTCTTTCTTTTTTATTTCAATTTACCTCCTAACTAAACTCCTTTTCATATCAATGCCATCCTAGCTTCTCATCTCTCAGCTCTTATTTCAAGAGTCTATACTTTGAATTTTATTGTGAACAAAAAACAATATTTCTAAATCTCATTTCCTGTAGTATCTTTTAAAAGAATGTATTCTTGAAGCTATATTTTTTTATGTTAAAAAATTTCTAATCTCCACACTTTTTGCATTTTTTATTTATTCTTTGAATAGAAAATGATGAATCCAGCCTTGTATGGCTAATAACCAGGGATAATACATCAGTTAGAATTGTTTTAGGCTGAGGTAAAAGAAAGCACCATAGGGGCTTAACTAGATAGAGCCTTTTATTCTCACATGACCAGAAGTCTAGAACTAGGCAGTTCAGAGCCAACCCAGCTGGTAAAGGAATTGGCTTGGGACCAAGGCTTCTTCAAGTTCCTGAATCTACAACCCTGCTGTGACTTTTATTCTTATGGTCACAAAGTGGCTGTACCAATGATTATATATATATATATAATGAAGATGAGAAAAACAAGGAGAAAAAGGCGAGTGTTCTTTTTCACATTAAAAAATAGTATATTTGTGAAAGCTCTACTCAGGCTATTTCTATTTCTGTTTCATCGACAAGAACTGTGTCACAGGGCCACCAACAGGTGCAATGAAGTTTGAGGACATATTTTTTTTTTAGCAGATACAAACCCTCATGCACTCATAAAATTGGGTTTAATTAATATGAAGATAGGGAAAATAGATGTTATGAGTGATACAGGAATTGATTCAGTTCCTCTCTTGGGCTGTTTGAATTCTCTTCTCAGTTTTGAATCGTGGGGTTAGTTAATGTGATCAGGCCTAGAAAAGTTTGTATGTTCATTTGACATTTATCTGTACTTGATGCTGAGCTGAAGAGACATACTTTGTCCCCTTAATCAGTGGTTATTTATTTCTGGGTAATTTGAAATAATATTCAGCTAAATTATTACCAATAATAGATGAAAAAATTACAGGCCGTATACCCATAATAGGGTATGTGGCCACAGTGTAATTTGTTGCTGTCTTCTTCTTTTTTTTAATAATCAAAAATGGAGACCAATATTTTCAGGCTCAAAGGCTTTTGCCATTTTGAATTACTGGCAATACATGTAAAAAGAGAGCTACAAATATAGGAATGCCTCTGGCCAGCTGAGAAAGCAGCCTCTAATGAAGAGAGCAGTCTATGTTCCTCTTCTCTGAAATAGAATATAAGCATTGCCCAGGATGGTGTGTCTTCTTTCAGATTCTGAAGTCTTATCACAAGCAGAAAACCTCCATATTTTGCAAGTAGAATGTTATTTTTTGGTTAGTGTGGGTTTTGGCTACACAAATGTTATATTGAGAAAATAGAGTCAGGAATTTCAATATTGATTCAGATATGACCATAGAAAACATCCAAAGTGTAAGATGACATGGAAGTCCTTAATTAGGTGAGTGGGCTCTGAAGTTAAAAAAAATATGTGGGTAGATTTGAAAGTATTATTAGTTAGTTAGCTTATGTGTAGAAATTAATAGAAAATATACAATGGTTATATCTATTGCTACTGCCTCTTTTATTATCTAATAGGACATTAGGACAGGAATATGAATATTCTGACTATAATATAAACTTTATGAGGACATTTCACATACTTTGGTCATTTTTTTTCTTTCAAACTTGTTTATTATCTCATTAATAGAAGTAAATTGTCAATAAAATTTTGCTAAATTAACAATAGAAAATGGGATAAATTCAATTTATTATTTGATAAATTCCATTACAAAGGTACATATACTGTGTTCTGGGGCACAGAATGGAAACAGAATTCAGATCAGGTAATTTGTGGATGTGGTGACTCTTGTGAGGTAATTAGGACTTGGTCAGGAAGGAGAAAATGCTGAAGGACAGAGATATGAACAGAACCAGGAACTAGCATGAGCAGAAATGTGATTTTTAATGAAGAAAGTGATAAGAAGATAGAGAAGAAAGGCCCAGTCTGCATCATAGGGGTTCTTGCCCTGGTCTTTATTCTGTGGACAACATGAGGCTTTAAAGTTCAGAGAGAATGTATCAGAGCTATCTATGTAGGGTGAAATAGAGAAGGAAACACTAGAGAGAGGAAGATTATTTTAGAGCTTCTAACTGTTCTAACTCCAATAATGAGGATGTAAATATGGTGATAAGCCTATACATTATTTTAAGAAATCTTTAAGTGCTCAGAATTAGAAAAATTGAAATCTTTGTTACATGGCATATTCTTTTTATTTTCTAGATGTTACTTGCTTTTATTCATTAATATATTTATTTTTTATCTAAAATAACATAATAAGCACCTTACACACAGAACCCAAACTAAACATAGTTCCCCACCCCCTAACCATCTGGTATCACACTCTTCCCACCTGTTTTTGATAATAACCATTTTTTTCTTTCCTCTTTTTAGTTTTGTTGCATTTATATGTATTCCTTAAAAAGCACGTTGGTTTTTAAAGTTGTTTTTAACTTTTCTCATTTAATATTATTTTGCTTAGATCCATGCCATATTTAAACATACAAATTCTTTTTGTATTTTAAATTATTATTTTTTTCTAGTTGTGGTGAACTTGATAATGACCCAAAAGTGTTTTAATTAAATAAACTAGTTTAATTAAATTAACTAATTAAATCAACTAGTTTATTGTCACTTAAACAAATATATGAGAGTGCTGAGTCCAAACTTAGTTTTCTTTGTCTTTGTCATGGCCACGAAATAGTGAAATCTGTTAAATTCAACCTTAACTTAATTGAAATGTCTTTGTCACCATTTAATTAATATCAGTAATGAAATATAAAAGTAACCGTTTTTTGTTGGCTATGCATGGTAGAACATTTCCTCAGATGCACCATAGTGAGACAATTTTAACAAAATGTCATAAATTTGATGAATTTGTAGTTATCACTCACCTAATCAGAACACACACTAAATATGTGTTACAGTAGTAAATATTGGATGTGCCAGTTACAACAGCATATTAAGATGATAACTCTGACTAATGCCTTAATCTCTCAGACCAGGCAAAGCTGAGTAGAGATATTTTGTCATATTTGGCCATTTAGTTATCTATATATCACACAAGGAGAATTGTCCTGGACCAGATAATTTATTTATTCAGTTATTCTGCAGGTCTAGGAAAAATCTGGGGCATGATTAAGCAGAAATGATTATTTCTTTTTCACAAGAAAGTATACAATTTTGCATGTATTTTTCCAGCATTAAATCACATCATAAGGATATTTTCCCAGATATTTGTGTCTTTCCTGGACAGTGAAAAGTACTTACACTTATAGAATTAGGGGGACCGACTTAACCCAGTTTGCCTGGGCCTTCCCCAGTTTTAACACTGGAAGACCTGCATCCCAGTTGGAGCCATTCCTGTAAATGCTTTTTGTCAAGCCCTGAAATCATGGATAGTTAGGTCATGTCATGTATCAGTAATACATGCTTTTCTGGTGATGAATTCCAGATTTCCTAAATTCTCATTTACATTTTAATATAACATTTGTACTATGTCAAATTCATATTTTATAGTATGTATGGAAAACCTAAAATATAAAGTTTATTCTTTTAACTAATCAGAATTATAGAATATATATAAAGTCATTTTATTTTTTAAGTATATATAATAATTTGAACTAGAAAGACTTTCTCATTATGCTTTAATGAAGAAATGAGAATGATAATTAGCATTTCAGTTGTTTGTATGTAATGCATAAAAATATTTTGTTTTAGCAATACTTAGATCCTTACAATACTTACAAAAACTAGAGAGAAAATAAAGTATAGTTTCAAGCATATTGTCCATATTGTCTGGAACCAAAACTTATGGATACAAAGCCTGGCTCTTCCACAAAATAACTGTGTGATTTATGAAAGTTGCCTAAACTCATGAAGACACAGTTTCTTGATGTGTAAAATGGAATAATAATCAGTACCTTCCTAATGGTTGCTATGAGAGTAAATGAACTAATGTAAGGTAGTCACATGTTATTGTGCCTGACATAGGAAGTTTTCAATATCTTGGCTACAAGTAACTGTAGGTTGAGCCCAGACTTGTGTGGGAGTAACATTTACTCTATTTATTTATTTTCTGTAGTGAGAGTCCAGGCTTTAAAATTAATTTCTGGTGTGTGTGTGTGTGTGTGTGTGTGTGTGTGTGTGTGTGTGTGTGTGTGTTTTGGTTTTATTATTAAAGAATTCCAATACATATTTGAGAAAGGAATTTTAGCATCTCTGGACAATTGCTCTTTAATTGAGAACTTGGGTGCAAATGGACAGCTACAGTGAGTTAAATTATTTCTTCTATTAACCTATTATTTTATGGAAAAATTTTCTTAGAAGATGAGGCAATAAATTGACTGTATTTTCTCATGTTCACTCTCTTATCATAGATACGTTTTACTAAAGTAAATGTTGAGTTTTTAATTGTTCTCAGAATGATTTAATCAGACAGTGTTTATGTTCGGTCATAAAACACACACTGTGATAGACTTGCCATCTGTTCAAGATGAAAATGAGATCCCTTTTGAAGAATGAGCAGTTGATAGAATGGTTTTAATGAATGTTTACTGTTTTTGTATCTGTGCAAGGGGCTTATTGTGACAGCAACATAACTGTTATATAAGTCTAAGGGCTCAATCTTAGTGTTTCAGTTCTTATTAAGTCTCTGCTGGAATATTGTATTTTGAAATTCTCAAGTTGTATACTGAAGTGATATAAGGTAGATTTAGTCCCACCTGGAAATGTTCACTCCAGTTAAGTTCTGTTTGGGATCTATGCTCACTTCTGCCTGGTCTTTGCCATCTAACCCAATGAGTCTGTATATTGCTAAGTAGTTTTCTCCCTCAGAAACCAATCTTCCTTTAGATATTGTTTTTTATATTATGCTTTTATGGATTTTAGGCAACACTTTCATCTACTTAGAATCTAAACTGAGTTATCTTACTACTCTAATATGCAATAGTTTCCTCACTGATATACATTCTATCAATATTCATTTCATGTTTGAATGACCTTGCATTCTCCTTCCTGTTTCCAAAATGTGGGCCCATTATAGTATCCTACACATCTTCTGTAACTACTGTTGTCTCTTCAAATTGAAGTACAGCATCCTAGTAAACACAGTAAGAAGTCCTGCCAGGGAACAATTTTCTAATTTAAGACTGTCACTGCATATTGTTTAGTTTCCCCTTGGATTTCTGATGTGAGGTTGTTATGAGGGTATTATAAAAGAAAAAAGGAAGAGAAAAGCTTTTCCCCAAATGTGATATTGAGAAGTATATAAACTTGACCTACAATGTGAAAATTTAGTACATTTTCTTCAATATAAAATGCTATTTGGCACAGTATCTATTTTCCAGTGTCATGTTGCTATAGAATAGTTACCTATTTGTCAGAAGCTATTTGTCAGTTTTCTCAGCATCTACAGGAGGTAAGTATGCTTCAGAATTCAGAGAAGGAAAATTGTGTGCTCACAGGGATTTATGAAGTGCTTTACAAAAAATAAGACCTTATTTCTGAATACTTGCACAACTTGAATATGCAAATTAGGACATTTGTCAGATTTCTTGCTATAGGGACTTTTTTAATCCATCTTAATTAATGATGTTGGTCATCGTTATAATTTAGACATCAAAAATTTTCCAATATATTTTATCTTCTAACTATTACATTTTCATTTAAATCAATGTAATTTACATATAAGAGAAAGCAAAGAGAATCAGGTAACTATGAATAGAAATTCTGCTAATGTAAATGTTAGGATACAGTGATATGTGCATACTTGTGACAATGGCCTTGCAGATAGGAGAACAAGTCAACTAAGGTATACAAATTAGAGTACTTTCGAATAAAATATCAGACTAAATAGTTTTGGTAATAGAGAACGATAATTTTGCATGAAAAGAAATTCAGAGACAGACAGTGCCAGGGCTGATTTAATGCTCAATGGTGTTAGGGCTTTGCATCTTTCTTTTTTACAGAGTAGAAATTATGTGCTAGGAGGTCCCAGAAGATTTTCCTTTATTCTTCACTGCTCATAATTGAATAAGATGCCTACTGCCAAACCACTTTCTGACAAGGGTCTGGGGGCGGGGGAAAGGGTAGAAGTGTGATAACTTGGGACCAATCATGATTAATACCATAGAGCTTCGCCCCTTTGTGAGCATGTTGCCACCTCAACAAAATTGGAGTTTTATTTGAAGAAGCTGTGTTAAGAAACATTAGGATGGGGTGGAGATTGTTGCTGAGAATAACAAATAGTGTTTGCTGCACAAGTCAATCAAGAGCATGGACAGAATCCACAGGAAACTCTGACCGTGGACCACACAAGCCAATGAAGAACATGGATAGAAACAGGAAACGGCCATCTCTGACCACTTTACATACTTTTTTTTCAAATACAAAGACAGATTTAACTAATGAACATGTTTGTCAACTGGATGGAAGTGGCTTTAATTATTTTCAGCTTAATATGTAATAAAGGTATTGAGCATCCCTGGTTTTAAGCATTAACTTTTCTTAGGGATCTCTATTTGGTACCATCAGATGATATGTATCTTCTGAGTAAAATTATTTGCAGATGCCCAATAATGCATATCAGTAGTATGACACAAATAAAAACAAGGCTCAGAGGAATTTTTGGTAGCATTTGCTTACTTATGCAAACTAAAATTGGTTTATCTTTGATGCATTAATTATCTCTTGATGAGAGAAATTAAGAGGATTCTCCAACTCTTTAAGAGAGTCAGGACACCAAAGAAGCCCTAGAAACACTTCACTTGTAGAAAACTCATTACAATTTTCTATTTCTGCCATAAAATTTTCAAAAACCCATGACATGGGTTGTTTTAAACCTACATTTTTTACATTTTGTGAAGAAGTTGTAATTAAACATTGGGTGACACTGCACATTTTATTAAAAAAATAAAATCTATAGAGAATGGCAACATTACAGTCCCTAAAAGCCATCCTTTGGAACCAGACTGTATGGGTTTGAATCCTTCTTAGCCACTTACTCATAGGTGAGGACGTTCACCTATCTTGGGGTTATTATGAGGATTAAGATTTTTGGTATTTAAATGGCATCTAGTACACAGTACATAATATTTAAGGGTCAAAAAATAAAGTTGTGCCTTGAAATACAGGTATATGCTTTTCTTATTAAATAAGTAAGATGAATAAAAAAAATTTAGAAAGAAGTTCTTTACCTATAACATTCTTGTGGCATGCAACATCTTTGTTAGTTTTTACTCAT
Source organism: Macroglossus sobrinus (assembly GCA_004027375.1). Lineage (NCBI taxonomy): Eukaryota > Metazoa > Chordata > Mammalia > Chiroptera > Pteropodidae > Macroglossus > Macroglossus sobrinus. The sequence goes on along the minus strand of PVKZ01000910.1, from coordinate 541,371 downwards.
GCATGCATATACGGAAGCAATTATTCAACATGTTTTTAAATGAGCATCTACATTGTATTATTCTGTCTGGAGGTAAAAGCTGATCAAGATTGTGCCACTCAATGATGCTGATGATGTGAAGTAATTAATCATGCTCTGTAATGTGCATGGAGAAATCTAAATGGACCGATTTATTGTCGACAGCAACATGTATATATAAATGAAAACTGTAGCTTGCAAAATTAGTGGTTATATAAACAAACTTTAATATTTATACATTTCCACTGGGGTACACTGTATATACGTTGTGTTGTAAGGAATAATTATGAGACTAAAAATAAAGTTTTTTCATGATCAGTGAGGAATGAACATAGAATAATACTATGGAGAGGTGGAGAGACATATGAAAACAAATGAGATTTATAACAAATCCTGGAAGATGGAGGCATGACATGCCACACAAAGTGTCATGTAGAAGGAGCTCTAAGGGAGGGGGCTCAGCCAAGCAGGTGAGCAGTCAAGGGTGAGTGAGGACCTGGGGCAGGTGCCTTTATTGGGGATTGGGGTGGAGCATTACTGGTGTGTTTGAATGTCACTAGGTTACTGTCTGGGGAGGGAAAGAGGGGAACTTATGGCAGGGTCAAACTTATCACACTGGACACCTAGTTACCTAGGCAGCAGGCTCACAGCCTGTTTGCAGGGATGTTGAGGCATCAGAAAAATATGAAGTCATAAAAATTTATTATACATACACCAATAATTTCACTAACTGTCCATTGGCATTATATTATAATAAACAGGCTTTGAAGGATTAAAGACGGTAGGTTTTGTCATTCAGGGCTATGTGTTTCATGGCAAAAATAAACAACAAAATAATTATATTAGATAAAACTAAATAAAATAAAACTAAAAACTATCAATAGACTTATGTGAATAGGTGAAGAACTGTGACCTGGAGGGTGAAAAGATTTTCCATGGAGATAAGCTGGGTCCTGAAAGTCAGATGTGGATAGGTGGAATGTAGTGGGTGGAGGGGTGGAGGACATCTCAAGGGAGTGAGGGATCACTAGATAAGATATCATATGAGGCTTTATCATCTTTGTGGTTGCTGACATTATGATTAAAGTACCACCCTGATTAAAGTTGAATTTTCTTGTTAATGTTAATGGGTTAGTGGAAGATAAGTTTAAATAAGTATGTTGGACTTGCTCTTAGGGTACTTTGAAAGCCAGGGAGAATGCTTTTAATCATAAGTGTTCACAGGAAAATGATGGTTTAGGAGATTGTCTGAATTAAAAAGGTGATAATGCTGAAGCTTGCAAGGAGGAGAAGAGGAGGATTTGTAGCAAAACTGGTGTAAAGTGATGGGAACCTGAACTGCAGGGAGTAGTGGCAATAAAATAGAATGGAAAAAATAGATGTGAAAGATACTGAAAAGAATGTGTCAATACTGATCAGTATGTATCTGAATAAATTTATGTGCATGTATTATTCACTGTTTTATATGCCAGTGTGTCCCTTCATTTTCACATGAAATAAAAAGCTCTTGATTTGGGTCCATGATTCATATTTCAATCTGGGGATGTCTGATAGCTTTAATCATATTCATGGCTTTAAAAAAAAGGTAGCAAATCAAAAATAAAATTATGCTTTTATTTTATGTAGAAAGTGAAGTAACTGTGCATTCAATGAGAACATAAGACACTTTTCCTCTTCTGATTTTAGAGACTGAGCAAGAATATACAGAAAGTCCCATAAAACTGACCTATGTCATTTTATTCTTGTTCTTCAGAGTAGTATCTTGAAAAAAAAAATACAATAGAAGGAAATTCGCCTGGATTTGGGTGGATTACAATTTGGTCCAAAACACTGAATAAAGTACCTTTGGGTTAGATTCCCCCATCTTTACTGCAATTCACAGTGAAGTGATGTTGATGGATAAGTTAATTTTTTATAATGTTATAATTTTTAAAAATTGTGTTTTAAAAATATATGATAAGAATCCATAGGGAACTGCTTTAACATTTTTATTCCCATAAAAGAAAGAAAGGAAACTAATAACAAAAGTTGAAACAGATAAATCCAATAAACAATTAAAAAACAGACATATATGCCTAAGAAATGTTCACGCAGTATGAGGATGTCCACAGAAATGCTATACTACTACAAAGTATATTTTACTAAATTCTTACAGGAATAGTATCTCTTAATCACATAATGAAACTTTATCAATTCAGTCAAGAGATATTTAATAAGCACCTACTATGCCCTGAGTTCTGTTCTTGGTGTTTGCAGCATATCAAAGCCTAAGACCAAGATTCTTGTCTTTCCAGATATTTCATTTTAATGATGGGAGAGAGAAAAACAAGAAACATAATAAGCAAATAGATTATGCTTTATGTTACAGTGTGGTTAGTGGTCTAGAAAAAATTAAACAAAAGCAGAGTAAAAAGGATGAGAAGATCTGAAAGCTATGCAGGAGGAATTTGGGAGGATATAGTATTAAAATGGTGTCACTGAGCAGATGAAATTTATGACAAAGAGGGTGAGGAAGTTGCCAAGAAATATTTGGAGGAAAAGCATCACAGAGCATCACAGAGAAAACAGCTTTGAACATAGGCCGTAAGGCAATGAAGGTGCCTGAACAGCCAAGAGGCCAGTGAGGCTGGGCAGAGTTGGGGAAGGGGAAATAGAGATGAAGTCAGAGAAGTAAGAGAGGGGCTAGAACTTGCAGATTCTTGTGGGACATTGTAACAACTTTGGCTTTATTATAATTGAAATAGAGAACCACTGTATGGTTTGAAGAAGTGACATGATTTAACTTGTGTTTTAAAAGTTTCTCTCTGGCTTTCATGTGAAGAATAGCCTGTTTGGAGCTTAGACTAGAAACAAGATCTAGTGCCACAAACCTTAGGTGAAAGAGGTTGGTTGCTTGTACACTGGTGAAAAGTGGTGAGACTTGATTGGATTTTGACAATATTTTAAAACTAGAACCAATAGAATATCTTGATGGATCATATACATAGTGGGAAAGAAAAGAGAGAATCAAATGGGACTTAAGAACTTTGGCCTGAACAACTGGAAGGATCAGACAACTTGACAGCAATTGAGATAGAAAAAACTAAGAATGGAGCATATTTGGAGAGGAAAATCATGAGGATGGTTTTAGAAAGGTTGAGTTTGAAATGCTTAGTAGACATCCAAGTGGAGATTTTGAGCAGGCGGTTGAATATGAGTCATGAATTCAGAAAAGTATTTTAGGCTGGAAGTACAGATTTAAGACATGCCAACATATCGATGGTACTTAAGACTGTAAGGCTGGATGTGAGTTCAAGGAAGGGAGAGTAAATAGGGAAGAGGAGAGATCAAGGGCTGAGCACTCTAAAATTATGAGTTCAGAAACAAGAGGGGAGACTGGAAATGTGTGCTTAGTATGGTAGAAGGAAATTCAAGCAAATGTCATCACTTGAAAGCAAGGATATATTCAACTGCCGATCAGACTAAAATGAAAAATGTAGAACTAGCTTCTTGCTGTTTATAAAATTGTCTTGGAAGATATTTTATTTTGTATTGCTAAATGAACTTTGCTTATAAAACCACAAGACAGACTTTCTATAGGAAAGAGGACCAGTAAAAGCTTGTTCTTTTAAAGGGTTAATAAGATTCCCTTTAAAAAAATAACAAGAATCTCAATGTCTTATTTATTTATTTATATTATATTTTGATTCATAAATTTTTAAAAAAAGAATTTGAGTTGACTTTCAGATATACATGAGGTATAAGGGAAGAAGTAATGAGATAATAATCTAAAGTCGAATAAAAGATTAGGGGACAAAAACACAACAGAAAATTATTTTCATTTATAAAAAGGTATCAATACTTGTCTTGGACCTATCAGTAGCCAGAGAAACTGGAAGAGAAACAAGAAATTGAAAAAATCATTGTCTGTAAAATAAAAATAAGAATTATTTATGGTACTGAAATCACAGAAAAATTGTTCTCTTGGATCCTTATAAAAGGGTCTGTATGTTTTAATGGTGTTAATAACACCCTATGCTATCCAACAGTAAATTTCATTGCCCTATTTCTCATTATTCCTCCCCTTTTAAGATCATAATATCACGGAGAAATTTCTTCAAATAATTATATGGAGAACCAAATAAGTTTTATCATTTTCTGGATAATATTAGATGTTTAAATTATAGTCTGAATCTTTCTTGTCTATTTCATTTTCAGCCAATTTATATATGTGTTTAAAAATTGTGTATATCTAGCTATGTATTTATGGCAATTAGGGATGATCTGAATGTTTAATAAAGACAGCGTCTTAGATTTTTGTTTATCTTTCCTTTTGGGAGAAAAGGAAAGATGATAATGACAAGACAACATATTTTTAGGAAGGAAATTGTGGCTTTACATATAAGTAATACATGTAAGCCACATGCTTTCTTGCAGATTCGATAAAGCCTGTTATGCTTCTCAATCTAGATTTTCCCACTATCTGCTGGACCTTTTTGCTGAGAGTGGCAGCAATTCTTACGTCATATTGAAGGAAGAAGAGCAAATTCTTTTAGCCACCCAGCCATTAAATTATACAGATGATCCCTAACTTATGACAGGTAGACTTAAAATTTTTTTGACTTTATGATGGTGTGGAAGTGATATGCATAATAAATTACACAAGTTACTCAACACTTTATTATAAAATAGGCTTTGTGTTAGTTGATTTGCTCAACTGTAGGCCAATGTAAGTGTCCTGAGCATGTTTAAAGTAGGCAAGGCTAATGTATGATGTTTTGTAGGTTTAGGTGTATTAAATGCATTTCTACTTAAGATATTTTCTACTTACAAAGGGTTTATTGGGACACCCTATAAGTCAAGGAGCATCTGTATTCTTATGTTCGGTAATGCTTTAAAAATGATTCTTAGTATTATAATATTAGAGCACTTAAATTTGATGTTGTACCATGTCTTTGAACTAATCCTGCTATTAGAGTAGAGAAAGTAAGAATTCCCAGAAAGAACTTTCTCTAGCTTGCTTTTTTTTTTTTTTAAGAAAAGAATGTTATTGAGCATTAAAAAACAACTTGCCAAATGCCTGCTTTTTTTTTTTTTCACCTGTTCTTAATTAGAGAATGGCTTGGGCTGAGATGACTTGAAGAAGTAAAAGGAATATAAGAGACATTAAGTTTAATTATTATAACTCTTTGAGATTTATTGCATTTAGAGAAATTATAAAATTCTAAATATGTGATCACAGGAAACAGGATTCATTTTTTTAGTTGTTGGGTAGATGTCAGTAGAGTCATGCTATTTGCAAATATATATTTTAGTAGCATTAATAATAGTATTTCAAACCATTACACAGACAAAATATTTTTCAGAGGGCTAGAGACCCATTTTGGAGAAGAAGCTGTATATAACTCTTGAAGTAGAGAAAGATTTATAAAATATCAATAACATGTTCACTAACATGCACATTATAGAAGTCGAACTCTAGAAAGAAATAAAATAAATATGATACCATTTCAGCAATAGTCATAATGTAATGTTGAAATGTGTCATTAGGGTCTACTTGTATGCTAACTGCTTATCATTTCATGTATCAGTGGCAGTTATGCAAACAATAACTCTTCATAAACTTACAATAATAAATTTAATCTAGGAAGTAGGATAGAAGATAAATGTAGATATCCATTTAGTTATTTGTGAATTATGGATATACGGACTGAGTCATTGAATTGATACTGTCATTCAGTTGCTGGAAAGCATTTCATCAGTATGTGATTGAACAGTATTTTATTACCTTTTGTTCAGCTCTTCTTTTTCACCTCATTAATTCCACATTTTCTACTTGCCCTCTTATTCTCTTTCTTTGGATTTCCTCAGTGGAGCACTTTCTCTTACCCTTAAGTAGTTCTAATTGTTCCAGTACATAGTTTGGTGAGTTGAGCTGATCGAGCATTCAGATTTTAAAACATTGCTGGTGGTTAAAAAAGTATCTTTTAGATAAGAAATATTCCTAAATAGACATCGAAAAACATTAGATTACAGTAGAACTATAATTTCATATGAGTTCTATCACCACAGATAAAACTAGATTTAGTTTCTAAGCTGACCTATTTTAATATTGATCCCACCGAGTTCATATTTAAACCTCCTATTTTTTTAAATTAAATTTTGGCCATGTTTCAGATCATCCCCTCTATACTTATGCAATTACTTTTTTGAACATAAGCATGGAGAATTGAATTCACCTTTGAATTTGAGATTCAGCCCTTCACAGTGATATTTAATCTTGATTTTACTGTATTACTCTGTTTTCTAGCTTTGTGAAATCTATATATTTGATGAGAATAAATTTTACATTTTAATTATAGTTAAAATAAATGTGATAATTGTTAAGTGTAAGTGTACTAAGTATATATAAAGCATATCACTTAATTTTCACAGTACAGATAATGGGCAAAGACAAAGCAACTACTGCAAGAAAAAATATACTTTTGAAACTTAAACATAGGTTCATGTAAAGATATTTGAAATACCTATAAAGTATGAAAGGTCAGGGTATAACAAGTTGCACTAAAGGAGAATTTGAGTAATAGCTTACAAAGTGCTCAAAAACAAACTATAAGATATTCTTAAATAGTCAAGATATGAAGCTAGCTAGAAAATAAATGAGACAACTTGTTCTGAGTCAATTTTGGGTTCAGCAATGAAAAAGAGTAGATAAATGGATAGGCCAACTAATATGCTTTTTATCTATATCTGTACTGAAAGATGTAAGGAACAAAGCGTTACTACTAAAATGTCCCTGAGAATTTTTAGATTAAACACTTTCTGTTGCATTTTAGACTTTAGCTACTTCACACTATTTATTTTTACAGCTACAATAAATTTGACCTATTAATCTGAAATGGCACTCAATAATCATTAATGTATAAAGTGAAGTTACAAAATAATCTCTAAAATGCCTTCTGGTTTAAAGTAATTGCTTTTATCTCTGGGGAAATGATGGTTTAAGATTACATGACATATTTTCTCAGAACCAGTATGGAACAGTAAGGAACATAAGATACTACCTTTTATTATATGAGTCTATATATTTATTTATTTTTAATTCTCCAGATATTTATTTAGTATCTTCCATTTGGGGATACATGGTACCTTCCATGGTACCTTTTAAGATGGTGAAGTCTAATAGTGTTCATGACATCTTCTGCAGCTAGAGCTATGCATTATCCCTTGTTCTGACCTAGTTATTATCTCCCAGTGAACATGTTCATTACTCCAAGGGTCTTCTTAGAAGCACAGTTTAAGGTATATTGTGAAAGAAGGCTGTGTTGGATGCTGTTATGTTCAAGAGGCACTATCGTTATGCAAATAAATAGGCAATGGAATTACTGGGTAAGCCAACCATTTATTTTGAAAGAATAGTTCATTCAACTTTTCTCTATTGCAGAATTATACCATAGGAATTACATCATTTGACCAATCTCTATTTTGTTAAAATGTTTCAATGACTGCTAAGCTCCTTGGCCTAGAATGCAGTGCATTTAGAAAAAGATAGTTAAAAAAAATATATTAAAGTTTAGAGACAGGTTAAATATATTACTTCTGCAAATTGCTATTTTGTATATATAAATTCTTTTGGTGTTCCACAATTAGAATGTAAGCATCATAAAAATGAAAATTTTGTTTCTTATGTTCATTGCTCTATTTCCTTTGGTACAGAGCAGATGCTCTCACTGAAATTAAAATTAAAATTAAAATTCTCTTTAGCAGGAATTAAAGCAAATCAAAACAACTCCCATGTATGTTCAATGATTTAGGAGTCACAGAAAAGTGAGGTAGTGCAAGGTACTACAGCTAACACTTGGACATTGAAAGGCATTCTGCATTTTTTTGTGGTGTTAAAGATAGAGATGTTTGGAGATCAGAAAAGATATCCTTTCTTCTTCTCCTAATTTTAGAGAAGTTGGATATAAAAATGAGGTCCAAGTATATTAGTTGAATCTTTTTGTCATTACATTATCCCAAACATTAAGATCATGCTTATCAATAGACTTAAGCATCATCATATATGCCTAAGAAGTCAACATTCCTTTGTTGAACTGATACCATCACTTAAAGGAAATAGAGCTTGAAACAGGTGTATAGATGCCTGTAACTTATTGAAGAATTTCTATTCAGGGAAAACCTTAAGGAAGGAAGTGAAGCAGAAAAAGAGGAAAAGGGAAGAAAGGAGGGAGAAAGAGCCTACCAAGAGTATAGTCTTAGATGAAGTCTGTCCTTGGTCTGGTACATGGAGGTAGTGGTGAGGGTGGGTGTTAAGTAGGGGTAGGGAGTAGGAAGCTCTGAAATATGAACAGTACAAAAGGTAATGTAGTTGATTTTTTGAACCCTAGAATCATTCGGCCATTAACTGAGGGCTATGGCTGGGGAGGGGTTGGGGAGGACAAGGCAGCTCCTACCAACAGAGGGCAATTGCTGGAGATGGGGGCAACTGTCAGTTCTTATTTGCCAACATAATGGGATTCTGCCCTTGTGCCCAAGGTAGGATTAATGTGAGGTACTTTAGATTAGTAATGGTCTTTTCAAATACCAGGACCAAAAGGGTCTGCTGAAGCACTGTTAAGAAAATAGAAATTGTAGGAATTATAGCAGCAGGTTCTGACTTTGCCTTCGGTTTGACACAGGTTGTATTTCCTGTAAGACAATAAAGTTATAAATGATTTAACTGAATAGAGATGAAATTTCTTTATTGATTTATATCAAAACTCATGGCACTTCATATTTTATCACCAGTTGCTTTACTTCTGATTATAGCTTCTGTCAAGTCACAGCTCATCATGTGCCTGAGGTTGGAATGCCTGGAAGTGACAGTTCTATGATAAGAATTTATTCTAAATCAAATACAGGATAAATTTCTGACAATGGGTTCTTGAAATGCTTTTAAAAACAATAGTTGCAGGCATTAAGTTTCTCTGGCTTGTGAATTTTCCTCCTAGCAAGGAAAACCAAATATTTATAAAAGTCTCTGTGTGGGTTTTACCAGATCCAAAGAACTTGTATTTGCTTGAATGCTTTCGTTGCAATGCCAAAAGAGAAATTTGATTCATTTGAATGAAAATTTGCCATAGAAAAAATTCTGATGGTGCCAATAGTCAATCAATGGTTGCTACTACACATTCCTAAAAGGATGGATCCAGAAAAAAAGATTCGTATTCAGATTACTGCTATTTTTAAGTCCAGATTTACCTAATTATTTTTCAATGCACCAAGTTTTCAAAAATAGTTGTAATATGTATTAAGATTTATTGGTCATTCTGTACTCTTTTTAAAGTCTGGAGTTTATATTAGTATGATACTTAAATCGCAAATGTCATTAGTTTATATTTATTGCATAATAATTAGACATGAGTTCTGTTTAAAATATTTTTAAATGATATAAAATATAACCATATTATGGAATGTTTATATATTAGGTTAAAATATCATTTATAATCTCATTGTTCACATAATTTTATTGTTTATTTTATCTGCTCAAATAATTTGTTCCTCATAGTTGTAAATAATTTTATTTGTACAATTTCATAACCTGCTTTAGCACTTACAAACATACCCCATGTTATATATTATCTACAACCACCATTTTAAAAAATAGCATTTTCTTTTCTGAATAGAAACATCATATGTGCTCATTGGAGAAAATAAGAAAGAATAAAAAGTTAATCTTAGTTCTAGCAATCACCTATTCCTTTCCCCATTCTCCCACCCCTGACCCTATGGCTTACAAGCTGGACCTTCGCCTTGAGTGTGGCTGGCAAAGGATATTCCCCTGATGAACTTCTTGGGCCCTAGTGAAGCTGGGGTTAGGTCTCAGGTACTTTTTATGAGGAAATTATTAGATTGACTCTCCTAACAATGTCTGAAGGTGTATATTTTAGCAGCTCTACCTACAACCTCCTTATGTTGTTGACTTTACTTTGCCTCCTGTCAGAATAGGCTAATTTTTTTTTTTGATGGCTCTATTTCTAACATGCCTCTCATATCAGACATTGGGTCTTCTCATTGGTTTATTTCTTTAATGTTACTAAAGAGTCAGGTAGAGGAGTGGAGGGTCTAATTGACTCAACTGTTTTTACTCAGTCTAATATCCTTCTGGCCATATCTTACTAATAAGTAAGCAATGTTAATTAATTTATTCTAAAATAAGACCTTTAATATATAACCTAACCATAATCATTTTGTTATTTCTCTTTCTCTAAAAGGAGAAAAAATTACAAATATTCTGTTGAAAATTCTCAACACACAGGTTGGTTCTTTGTTATCCTTTTCCTATACTCCAAGTTGAGATAATGAAACTAGAATTTTATAAATCTCTTAAATAAATCGTCATGTAGCTCTTTTCCTTTGTAGATTTGCCTGTATGTGTTATTTTTTTTCATTTTAACTGTAGTGTTTGTTTATTATGAGCTTTATAAACAATGTAAGTTTATGGTACACGATAGTATATAATGTGATGATTTCTACTCATATATATTGTGAAATGACTACCACAGTAAGTTTAGTTAATTGTTCCATCACCTCGCATAATTGCTATTGTGCATGTGTGGTAAGGATATTTAATATCTATTCTCTTAGCAACTTTTAAGCATATAACACAGTGTTGTTAACTATAGTCACCATTACACATATCTGTTGTACATTAGGTCCCCAGAACTTATTCACCTTATAACCAAAAGTTGATGCCTTTTGGAAAATTCACTTTCTCCACCTCCAAGCTTCTGGAAATCACTACTCTACTCTCTGCTTCTATGAGTTCGGCTTTTTTAGATTCCACATATAAGTGATACCATGCAGTACTTTTCTTTGTCTGACATTTTACTTGACATAATGTCCTTAAAGTTTATCCATGTTGTTGCAAATGGTAGGATTTTCTTCTTTTTATGGCTGAATAATATTCCGTTGTATATTTATATATGTACCACATTTTTTCTATTCGTTTATTCATTGATGGACACTTAGGTTGTTTTCATGCCTTGGCTGTTGTAAATAATGCTACAACGATCATGGAAGTACAGGTCTTTTCAAGACAGCCGTTTCATATGTGCACTAACATTGTGGGGATCATTGTGTAAGTTATGTAAGTGTCTAATGTCCATGTTGTACACCTGAAACTAATATAATATTCTATGTTAATTGTAATAAAAAATTTTAATTAAAAAGGGAGTGATTTCATTTATTTGAATTTGCAGAAGTGTAATTGCTAGATCATATGGTAGTTTCATTTAAAAATTTTTGAGGAACCTCCATACTGTCTTCATTTCAGGAATATATATATATATATATATATATATATGGATATATAGAGATATATAGATATATCTATCTGTCTATATCAATATATCTATATATCTATATAACTATATATCTATGTATATCCATATATCTAATATATATATGTATTAATATTAATGAATACTTGTTGCTTCTATTCCATTTTTATGGTCTCTCTTTCAATGATGTCAAATAACCATTTTGGCCTCTATATGTAACATATTTTCTCTTGAAGTCTTTGTTCTGTTTCAGTGCATTCAGACAGTTCTAGTAAATTGCTTAACTGCAAATATTGAATCTTCTGAGGTGTTTTACTTCTATAAGGCTGTTTTTACCTATGGAGTTTCTAATTTTTTACTTTTTTTCTTTGCCTTATTCAGCCATTATTTACTTTTGCTTTCCTAGTAAATATCAGTAATAGTCTATACTCTTTTTCTTCTTTAACTTTGCACAATAAATATCCAGGCCCAGTGTTGGATTTTGTTAATATATCAATCTAACCTGATAGTTATTGCAAACTCAGTCAGAAACTTCATTTGCATCTTTTCACTATCCACAAGGGTGTTATTAAAATTCTTTTCTGGTGGGTTTAACGGAAGAAATTGTTGATGAAAGGTGACATTATAAGTTCTGTGATCCAGCAGCTCAATAAAGGCATTCCAAATAAATTGACTTTATTTCGGTACAGTTTTGTTAGGTAGCTAGTCAGGCATGAGTGACAAGGGGAACAAAGGAATAGGGGCCCAGCCCAGACATCGTCCAAAGAACACCTTATTGGTAGTTATAGAATTCTTCCTGCATCCTCAGAGTCAAAGGACAGGAGCTTGTTTAATCCAGCTACAGAAAGCTGCACAGAAGGTACTACCGTAATTTGCCTACAATTTAATCTTCATTATAATACTATGTTTATGCCTGGAAGTTCATGAATCTAATTATAACAGATTGTATTCTGGGTAAGCACATGCACACTAGGCATAGAGTTATATAGCAGCCAGGTGCCCATCGAAATGACCTCACTTGCCGATCACCCAGGAATGCCTTTGGAATCACCCATCGGAGCCCAGATATAATGCAGACATTCCCACTTCGGGGCCCTTATAGCCCTTTTGGATTCTCTCTCCTTTTTGTGGCCTTTTTGTTGGTTACAGCACTGGGACCATGTGTCTCTCTGGGGGGCATACGTCTTTCTCCATGTGCCTCCTTGGGGCATTCTTTGTGTTTCTAAAATATACTTTTAATGAAACTATTAAATCTCAATGACCTGTGATTCTTCACTCTCAATATATGAGGAAGAACAGAGGGAAAATGCTATCGACCTTCTGTGCCTTTGTTATACCTCTCACTCCCCCTGCTGTTGGGATGATACCAAACTCTAATCCGCTCCAAAGGTGACAGTTTGTTTTCCAAACCTCCAATGATGTTTCTTTGGCTGCAGTCAGTTTTCCATTTCTAATTCTTCACTCAGCTTTCTTTCTAGGTGTGTGTGCATGTGTGGTAGGGGAGGCATAATGTCTGCTTTCTTCCTGGTACTACTGACCAATATGACAGGAAATGCTCCACCACTGGTTCTCTTTTAATTTTATGTGGCTCTATGTGCCTCTGAGTACAGTAGCTGTCAAAAAGGGTTATGAATTGTTTCCCTCTGTTCTATATTCATCCCCTGCTCCCAGCATTCATATTTTAAATGAGAGGCGTTCGAAGAATTTACTAAATTTTTCAGACCTCAGATGTCACATTCCTCAAAGACTGTGACATGAGAATGTCATCTTGCCTTTTTATTTCGTGTTGCTGCAATTTCTTCTTGATTTTATTTTTCTTTGATCATTTCAGTAGGGATTCGAGGAGAGCAGTGGTTAGAGCTCTGTGCCAATGTCATAGTTACCTAGAAGTACCCTAACTACCATTTTTAATATCCACAGAATGTTATTGATAGATATCTTTAACATTTAAAAGTTTTCATACATTTGATTATGTTTACTATTAGTACAAATAATTTTTTTCTAATATGTGGAATTTTGATGTAACAAAATTTATTTGTCTGTGTTGATCTTTGTGTGTGTGTGTGTGTGTGTGTGTGTGTGTGTGTGTGTGTGTGGATATCTGGTTATTACTTGTTTTATATTATATCTTTATATGGTCAACTGAGGAACGAGGTTTTATGGTTTCTTAGTATAATCTCATAGAGTTCAAAAGATTATAGGTCAGTTTGTATTAAGACAATGGGTTAGTTGTCTACAGTTTCTGTTAAGATGCAAATCAGGCTACAGGAGCTCTGAAAAGAGTTGCTTTATTATGTAATCTGACTTTTAAGTGTGGTGAGCAGCCTCATCTGCCCCTCCCTGGCCTTCCCACCTGGGAGCTCCTTCTCATTCTCAGGTTATTATTTTTGGAGAAGAAGGGCATATGCCATTATTCCTAAAAGTTTGGGCTTGTAGGCTCCTCATCAGAACACTGACCACTGACCTCTTAACTATAATGCTCGTTTTCAAACATGTAACACAAAAGTTTTTAGTCTCCCTCTGGCATTCAAATCTGTGCAATTTTAATAGTTCCACAAAAATGAAACGCTGTAAAGAAAATATCCTGACCTCTGTGTTAACCAATCTCATAGAAGAAGCATATAAAATGTACATTTCTTAAATCCCTTAGTGTTGAAGCTGTAGAAAGTAACAAATTGCCTTTCTAGATACTCTTAATTCTCTTAAGATTTTCAGAGACTCAGAATGCCCCTATTTTAAAACTTTTAAGGGACTTTTCATCCATTTTCAAAGGCTGTGGCACCATGTGATATACCATGCTCTTCCATTTGATGTATCACCTTCTGCATATTGTAGTGAATGTTTCCTATACTAGTTATATCAAAATGACAAGATTAAAAAAGATGAAGACTTTCCCTAATGTTCACATACTGTTTTTTGTTCATATCAATTTTGTCCATTTTTTTCTGGAGTTATTTTACATTTTCTGTGGGCGTAGTTACTGATTGTGTCAAAATATGTTAGAAACCTTGATAATAGAAATTGTGGAACTAGAAAATATTTGGATGAAAACTTAATAATTGGACCATTGACCACATTCACTGAAGTAATTGGGAATGAGATGCACAATGTAAACCCTTTGTTTAAACTGACATCTAGATCCCCTTTGTTGTGGTACTTGGGGTTGACAGAGACTGGAAAAAAAGACAACATTCTACCTTGCGGATTCTAAGAATGTCCTTTTATGCTCAAAAAACTCTCAGCATTTTGTGAGTAGCACATGTAAACCAGCTTGTAGAACTGTTTTTATATGAGTGCATAAAGCCCAATCTCTCTTTATTAAAGTACTGTTTGTTGCCCCATTTGGTGCTTTTTCTCTTTGGCAGGACTGTAAGAACTATTGATCATAATGCATGATATACATTGAGGCCATTACCCTGGGGGAATTTTTAATGTTTGTTCCTCATATTTTTTTAGGGATATTCACTTTTTGCATCATTTTTCTCCCTGGGTTATTTCTTTCAGAACTGTATGCAGCTGTTATATAAAATAAACCTGTAACTGTCTCTCCATTGGGATAAGACTCATTCCACTTTAGAAGTCAAATATGGGCAAAGATAGGGCATAGACAAATAAATAATAGAATGAAAGGCTTTAGTGAGAAAACATTTTATTGGTTTGTCTTTTATGCTTCTTTTCACCATCAGATATTAGGAGGTATAGGGATAGGATCAGGAGGTGAACCTAGGAATAATATAAATTATAGCTAACATTTACCGTGGACTCATTACCAGCCAATAATTTTCTAAGCCCTTCCCATTCAGTAAAATATTCAGCCCTCACAAGAACTTGGCTTATTCTTCCTATACAGTCTGATCCAGCCCTCACTCAATGATAGGAAAGAAGATAAGAATTCAGAGCCCATTAATTATTAGTAATGAGAAAGTTCCTCTGCCAGCTACTCTCTCTCTGCATTTACTTGTTGCCACTGATTAAGAAGATAATGTGTAGGCTGAGAATTTGAGGATTCAAAATTTCAAACGATGCTTTCTCTATCTCAGAGATGTTATAACTGTGAAGATAAAAAAAATCTGCACCTCTGAGAATATATTAAGTTCTCTATATAGCAAGGCTTCTTTTTCACACGTTATTATAAAAGAAAACTCTTAACTTGATTGCAATCTTTAGCCCCTGGGACATACAAGTATAAGATCTCATAATCAATTTCACTACAACTCAGAAGTTGGGACCTTGATTTGTTTCTTCCTCTTTAGTCAGCACTAGAGAAAATTATTGAAAATAACTTTTTTTAATAAGGGTTTTCTGAATCTATTTGGCAGTTGAAGTCACTTAAACGCCATTTCAGAACCCATAATCTATCTCTTTTTAAAATTTTCACTTAAAATACCACTATTTTCTCCCTATAATATTACTCTTATGTTCTCCACAAATGTTAATGCTTGTTTTTAGAAATGTTTATGAAGCTCTTTATTCCAACTGCAAGATGAATGAATTAGATATAATCTAGCAGATCTTAGGTCCCATGACACTGATGCTCATTTGAGGACCTTTACTTAATTTGTGAGATACAATAGAAACATATAGTGTGAAACTTTACAGAAAGAGATCCACTTATATTATTTCATCAGATCCTGAATTAAACACACTACTTTGCTACAAATGACTATACATATATGAACACATTCTCACAGCCTCTCACCTGGACTTCAGTGAACAAACTTGACATGGGAAGTTTCAAATGACATTTGCTGACTAATGTGGATCTCAGAAGGATATTTGTTTTCCTGTGCTGTTGGACCAACTGGATTGTGTAGCAGTCTACAAGATTCTGCTTCAGATGTGAAGATTTGAATAAATACACACATCACACTTGCAATCTATAGTTTTTAGTGCTGGGAATGACGTGGAAATCTTCCCTTTCCTCTTGAAAATGGTCTTTGTAACAAGTAAAATGGGCCCTAATTATTAGTCTAAGATATTTTGTTGCAATATCTTGGTAAAATGTCAAATAACAGAAATTTATTTTTGCTCAGGGCTCTGGTTTCTTGGATTGTACTTTAACGCTAAATTCTCACCTGTTACACAAGTTAGTGCTATGTTGGCATAACTAATGCTAAGCTTTCCCTGCTGCTGGAAATCTAGTCTCCTACTATTTTTAATATCGCCATCTTTCTTTGCTTGCCTAAATTTAGAGAAACAGTTTCATTACTTACTGGATAAACTGAGAAAAATGTGTTCGTGACCCTTTTTGAATGGTATTATTGCAGGTATGTAGAAATTATAAAATGATTTAACACAAACACATGGGTTTTATGAGTTCAGGAAATATTTAGTTAGCTTCTTTCCTAGAGGTTCTAGGCCATGAATGTACAATAAGATCAGTAAGAGGGTAGTAGGCAATTAGTATCGTCATAGCAACACTAATATAAACAGTCTAAACTAGAAACAACCCCACATGCCCAGTAAAATGTACAAATAAATTGCTACATATGTGGATAGTGAAATAGAGGTCAGCAACAATAATGTAAACTGCAATAACATGGGTAAGGCTGACATATAATGTTAAATAAAAGAACTCATAAACAAAAGAATATATATACTGTATTGTTTCATTTACATATCATTCCAAAAAAAGGCAAAACTGATTTTGTTAGAACTTGAGACAGTAGTTACAATTGGAGTCTTCTGTTTGGACTTGGGTACTGGAGCTTGTGGTGTCATGGTAATGCTGTTAATAGGTGTTAATAAGTTCTTATTTCATGGATGGATTCACTTTGCGAATGTCCATTGAGCTGAACTTTATTATTTGTGCATTTTCTTTTGTTTGTAATATCTCCACAAAAATTTTTACATTAAAAAAAATGGTGATAATGAGGAGCCAAGGGCAATGTGCTAAACCTTAATACTATCCTTACTGACATGTGAACTATTTTTATTTTAACAAATGTCTTCTTGCTTAAATGAAGTAGATTCCTATTCCTATGCCATACGATTGACTTGCTTTCTATTTTTGACAGCCTCTTAAGAGCGAAGTTGAATTAGGCCTAAATGGATAAGGGGAGAGAAAGGACTAATTTTTTAGAATCCCATCTATGATTAGAAATAAAGTAATAACAGGAAACTACTAATCTGTTTTAATAATAATACTAGCACATCAGCCTTTATCTCCTGCATAATTTCTGATTTTTAAATTATCTTTCTCTACCTAAATTGTCTTTTCTGACTATTATTTCACACATTTTCTTTGTTAGTTTGTTAGAAGAAAGGAGTAGTATGGATAGAGAATAGTAACATACTGTCTTTGCCAATGACCAAGGAAAACTCACTTATTTGTAGCTAATGTCTTATTGAACATATATGAATGGACTTGCTTTTTTTCCCAAGTGGAATACTTTGAGGAATATTTTAAATGAACTTTATTTTTTAGAGCAGTTTTAGATTTAGGGAAATGTTTAGAAGCTAGTATGAAGAGTTATCACATATTTCACACCCTGTTTCCTGTTATTAATATCTTACAATATTATAGTGCATTTATTACAATTAATGAACCAACATTTGTACATTATTTTTAAAATTTATTTCCTCCTCAAGACCACATAGAATGTACATTATTTTTAAGTAATGTCCATAGTTTATTCATATTTCTTTGTTTTTACTAAAAACTAAAGAAATCTGTTTTGTTCATTTGTTTCAGGATCCTATTTAGGAGACTACATTACATTTAGTTACCATGTCTCTTTAGGCTCCTCTTGGCTGTGACAATTTCTTAGACTTTCCTTTAGTTGATGATGTTGACAGTTTTTCAGAATATTGGTCAGATATTCTGTAGGATGCTGATTAGTAGAATTGGTCTGATATTTTTCTCATAATAAGACTGGGGTTCTAGGTTATTGAAAGGAAGACCACAGAAGTACCATTTTCATTTTATAATATTAAGAGTGTATACTATCAACATGACGGGTAACTGTTGATGTTAATCTTGTTTAATTGGCAGAGGTAGTATTTGTCAAGTTTCTCCACTACAAAGTTACGCTTTCCCCCCTAGTTCTTGCTTTTAATAAGAAATAAACCACAAAATGAACTACTTTCCCCTGTATAACCAAAACATAATATTTGAAGCACTGACTTTCTTGCTTTCAAGAAGATAGAATGCTATAGTAACAAATGACATGATCATTAAGGTCTCCATGGTGTTATTGCTTTTTTTTTTTTTTAATTACTGTGGGAAATGATTAGAGGAGAAAATACTACCTGATATTTTGAGAATGTTTGTGTAATTGACCTCTCATTCACTTAATTCTATTTGGATGTGATTTTAAATTATGCATAAAACCTGACAAAAACATAGATCTTTAAAAATAGTTGGTGCTACTAATACCTCCATGCTAGTTTATTTCATTTTACACAAAAATATTAAAAATGTATTATCTTTCTAGAAATGTTTATAGTTTTTGTATAACATCAGGTGAGTTACATTTTGGTATGATTTAACTAAAAAAAAAAAAAGAGAGGGCAGTCCTGCTAAGATAGAGAGCTCACTCTCCGCTATGTGGGAGGGGAACTTCTCTGGTGTTACTTATACTTGGCAAAATTAGAATACTTGAGAAAAAATTCCAAGTGCCACAAACTGCTGACATAAAAAATAAAATTAATTATATAGGTTTACTCAGAGAAACTGAAGATAAGGTTTCTAGAGTTAAATCAGAGGATTTTGAGTAAAGCTTTATGAATCAAGGCATTAGACAACAGAGTTTATCACATTGTCAAAGTAAGCTCACAATGATTTCCAATTTTATGTTTTCGTTTATATGATATAGCAGAATTCTTGAAACTAAGTCTTTTAAACCCCTTAGAATAAATAATTCCCAGTACATTTAGAAATGTATGAAATATACCTGCTTAATAAAGCAATTCTTTAAAAATTATGTTTATTCCAAAAAACTCTATAACTGAAATTTATTTAGGCAAGATTAATTGATAGATTGATGTATGTATGTGAAGTAAAACTAAGTAATGAAAGATTAAGATGTCTAAAAAACACCGAATTGATTAGTAAATAGTATGATTAAAAACAAAAAGATCATTTAATTTTATATTAATAGTATATAATGGAATCATATTATTTCTGATAACACTGATTCTAGCTAAGTTAACACTATCAGGTTTAAATATAGTACATTTACATCTGACATCTTTAAGTTGCCTGGTTTAGTTGTACTCTAATTTTCACCAATGAAGCTAACTAAGGTCACTTTATTTAAAAGTAGTAGGCTTACTTCCATAAGTAAAGCTGGCAGAGTTATGCATGCCCTACTTGCAGTTATCAAATTTAAAATCTTCCAGGTGATGGAGTGTTAGTTAAATGAGCCCCTGTCAAATTTTCAGTTTTGGCTTCCTTCATCGAAGTTGACTGAGCTATGGCCAGTGATGCCCCAGGCTTAACTTGTAGCTTAAGAAAATTTGGTGTTAAAAGAAAACATTCAGAAATGAGCATACTACACCATAAGTAGAAAAAAAAGTTGAAAGGAAACACAGAAACCAAATATGTATGTATCTGTATATAAACACATTATTAGGTATTACAGTAGAATGAATACTAAAGATTAAAATAAGGACACACATAGAGTACCAATTTGCTTCTTGCTTTCCAAGGCAAATTTTAAAGTAAATTATTCCCTTGACTGAGGTTCATTGTTCATTAACATTTATAATATTGTGAACTAAAAGGAAAAGTCCAGTTTTTTATAGCTCTAAAAACACAAAATAATATAGAAGAGAGTGTTTTAAACTAAGTTAATTCTGGTGCTTATCACAGATTTTTACCCCTAGCTTTGCTGTGATTAATGTCTTTCAATTCAATTTGTTCATTTAAAAAAATTAGTTTTGGACCAGATAATAAGTTTTTAATAAGTGGTTACTATTGTTATGTGCTTGCCATATATAAAAATAGTTGTATACAATGTCATAGTTGGTCCTCATTAGAATTCAATGAGTTGGTCTTCTACAAATGAGTAAACTGAGGCTGAACAAGCCTAAGTACTTGGCTCAAGGTCACCTGGCTTGGATGTAGCCAAACACAGATTAGAATGCAAGTTTGTCTTCCTCTAAGACTGAGCTCTTTAAAATAATGATAGCCTCTTCAGTGCCAGATACCGTTTTGGGCCTGAGGATACAACAGCAAGCAAGAGAGACAAAGATTCTGTCTTCACAGAAGACATCTGCTAATGAAGGAGTCCCCACACTACTGAGGAACTCAAGGGGCAGTAACAAGCTCACAGTGACAACAAAATAGTTCAACTTTTCAAGGAAACAGTGATGTCTGTCAGACACCATAGGAACTTTGGCTATGACTGTTCAGCAAACCCAACTCAGGTTAGATACATTTTGGGTTAGCTACATTACTCAGAGTTAGGGAAACGTTGATCCAGTGATTTCTGGTAAGGGGAAAGTAGTTGAGGGGCCTACAACATTAAAAAATGTACACAAAAGGGAAGAGATATTTAAGCTGCAGTATTCTATAATAAATTTACATGGTGATGTGTTTGAGAGTGAGGGTACTCTAGGTAGGGTGGAGGGTGAGGTCTTCTCTGAGAGGTGGCACTTGAAACCGAGGGCTAAGAAAGAAGTGGCTGTACAAAAGCCAGAGGAGAGTCCTCCAGAGCAAGAGGTCAACAAGGTGCTGTGGCCTGGGTGAGAAAAGGCCTGGTTCTGTGTGGGAAGCAGGATGGGGGGTGGCGGGGAGAGAGAAAGAGAGAGAGAGAGAGAGAGAGAGAGAGAGAGAGAGAGAGAGCTGAGTCATGCTGGCCTTGAAGGACACAACGAAGAATATTTTATCCAAAGTACAATGAGAAACTCAACTTCTTCCAGCTACTCAATCCAATGAATCTTTGTTTATTTGCCATAATTATTCTGGTTAATCAATACATAAAATGTAAGTCCACATATGTCTCAATTTACTTGTGTTTTTATAAATAGCTTTACACTTAAAATGTGTTATTGTCAGTCTATGTTTATAGCCACAAATAATAGAAAATAATAGATCAATGCTAAGGGAAATAGCTATAATGCTCAGAGTTACCTAAGATGTGCCTGAACCCAGGAAATAAGCAAAATGTTATTTCCCTCAAATGCAAAGTTAGATACATTTTTTTTGAAACTGTGTAACTAATGAAGAAATATACTGTGGATTGAATTGTGTTCCCAAAAAGATAAGTTCAAGTCCTAAACTTCAAACCTATGGATGTGTCCTTATTTGAAAATAATGTCTTTGCAGATTTAATAAAGTTAATGGGTGGTTATACTGGATTAGGGTGGGCCCTAAATCCAGTGACTGATGTTTTTGTAAGAAAGCAATATAAAGGCACAGAGATACGCACAGGGAGAACGCCATGTGAAGACTGAAGCAATGATTAGAGTGATATACATCTATAAGTCGAGGGATGCCAAGGATTGCTAGCAGCCACTGCAAGCTAGGAGAGAGGCATTGCATAAACTGTTCCTCAGAGCCTCCGGAAGAAACCAGCCTTGCTGACACCTTGATTTTGAACTTCTGGCTTCCAGAAATGTGAGAGTAAATTTCTGTTGTTTTAAGCCACCCTATTTGAAGTACATTGTTATAACAGCCGTAGAATTTAATACAGAATGCCTTTTTCAATTAAATTATTTTGAAAGTGCCAGGTTGTTAGTGTGAAAATAATGCTCGCAGGTTGCCATTTTCCTTTGCTTTAAATACATTATGACTTTGATGCTAGAATCTGGGAAAAGTTTATTTTTGTATGTTAGTAACTATTTTCACAGAGTATGACAATTAAGAAAGAAACATCTTTTTATAAGTTGTATAACAAAAGAATAGACTCCAGTCATTCTGTTCAAAATGCTATGGGTACATTTTAACAGGTAATATTTATATTCTATTATCTCAAGTGTTTCTCATTAAATGAATCATTGTTTTAGAAATTAGATGATTTCATTCTGTTGTTTGTTTGAGTTTGAAAGTATAGTGTAGAGACAACGCTTTCATCTCTCATTTTCTGAACTATCAGGAAAGATAAATGTTTTCTCTCCAATGCCTTAGCATTAAAGAAGTAAAATAGTGGCTTTTTGCTCTGTTGGGTGGTAGTAGAGTCTCTACAGAAAATATGTATATTGTGTACTCACAGAAAATATTGTTTTCAGTTGGTGGAAAGGAAAAACAGTCCGTTTAAAATGGCCACAATAACCAAATAACCAAATAACCAAAAACGGCATTTGAAAACGTGACCACATTTGACATATTGCATGGTTAAAGACAGTGTCAGCTACATGGATGAAATTCATTGTGATGATAAGTCATCAGTGAAATGTGACGATTTTAACTTTTTAGACTATTTTTCACAGTGGTAGCACATCAGAATCAACTGAGAATTCATTTTATAATAGAAATAAATGCCTAAATTTAGCTCTGAGATTCTGATACAAAGTCGTTGGGAGAGGTGTGGGCATGTATAATTTTAACCTTGCTCAACTGGTGGTAGGGGCCAGGTTTTGAAGTTAATTTTTAACCCAAAGTATTTACTCTTCAGCAGGCCCTGTCATTTATGTTAACATCTGGAGAACCACAATAAAAAATTGTGACAGGCCTACCTCTAGTAAATTTAGGGCTTAGACAGCCAGGCTCTGTTTCAATTTTTGAGGATAGTTGTATATCTCACTCATTAAAATATATCTATATCACAAATTAAATATAATTTACATGTAACATAATTAAGTTGCAGTTCATAGGATGACATAATGCTATGTCTGCACAAATTATGTAAATTAAAATGTTTAGCTTTAGTTATTTTAATATTTCAAAGTTAATGTTTTTTTAGATCTTAAATTGTTTATCAGCTGCCATGAAACTGGTAGTTGCTAATACCAGGCCAATAGGGCCTAATGGTAAAATGATCCTGGGAACATTAAAATTATCTCTGAGATGTGACCTAAGATATTTGCTGATATATTTCAAATCCACTGTAGAGCTTCTCATTCAGTCTGATTTAAAATATAATTAGCATCCAGTCAAACTCTAAATACGATATAAAGGGCATAAGAAGACTTCTGAGAGTCTGATGCTGTGGCACTGTAAGAAATATTTTTGAGACACCAAAAGCTTGAGAAATAGCTTATTTTTAACTCCATGCAATTAAAGAGAAGTCATCAGGCATATGATTAGGATGATTAGTCAGAGTTGCCAGAAATGGTTGTTTACAATGAGTGGGTCAGTGTATCTCACAGCACAATAGTTGGGTTCTAATAATTAGACCAACCAGTAGTAAGAACGCGCATGCGCAAACACACACACACACACACACACACACACACACACACACACACACACACACCACACACAGCTTTACAGTGGCTTATTACTTTGGATATATTGCTCTGTGGGTCTGAAGGAACATTTATCTTACCTCAGCAAATGTC
The DNA here is from genome assembly GCA_004027375.1 of Macroglossus sobrinus. Lineage (NCBI taxonomy): Eukaryota > Metazoa > Chordata > Mammalia > Chiroptera > Pteropodidae > Macroglossus > Macroglossus sobrinus. The sequence goes on along the minus strand of PVKZ01000910.1, from coordinate 517,603 downwards.
AGTTATATGAGAGCAACTGCTTTATTGCTCCAGTGAATTCTGACATTGTTTTTTGAGAATCATAAAAACTGCTTATGGTTCAGCTAGAGGATTTTATGGACATTTTACTCAATATTGTATCATTTTATGTACTATTCTCTTAATTCTAAAATATTGGGCTATGCACAAAAAATACTGTTGTGCAATAAGAAACAGATCAATTTGCCTGGAGCATCTTTTCAGGTCTGAATTGTGAAGCCATATGATGAATTGAAGAAGATACTTCAAAGGACAGATGCACAGTATATCAAGACACACTCTCTCTCTCTCTCTCCCTCTCTCTCTCTCTCTTTCTCTCTCTCTCTCACCCTCTCTGTCATAAATGCATATCTTGACATTATATAGTACTTTCTAGTCAAGGTGATAAAATGTCTTATTGTTTTTACCTCTGACCAACTATGTCAATTCTCAATCTGATATTCTCTCTGTTGTTCCCTTATTGAATTCTGGCAAAGTTATCTAATGAACTGCAGCAGGCCTACTGAAAGTAAAAACTAGAGACTCTCTGATGGTATCAACATATAAGCAATTTACTGATTTATTTATTTGAAATGAAGGAGGATGCTATAAAGGCTGAGTTGTTGAAAACTTATGAGTGTTCACTTTTTTGGTGTGATGAGACAGCACCATGTTGTGGCCAAATGTACAGATATGGCAAAGTTGCTTAGGATTGAGTCCCAATGCTACCCCTTACTACTGAGCAAGCCTGAGCAAATATGCAAACTCTCTGTGCTGTACAAACCTCACCTGTACACTGAAGCTAATAATAGTACCTGTCTCAGAGGGTTGAGTGAGGATTCAAAAGGCTAATGACTGCTGAACACTTAGAGCAGTGGCTGGTACTATCAGGAGTGTTGATCCTTGCTCTTCTGTGATTACCTAAAACATACTTTTCATATTCATTAAAACAACTTTTTCACCTTTAATTTTCTTTCTCTTGATTTCAGTTGGTAAAACAAATTTTGAACTCACTGACTTATGTCATTTATTATGAAAAATCAACATAAATGTAAAAATTAATTTCTGGTTGTTTGAATTCAAAGAGAAGATAATGAGTATGCCAGTATGAATGTGAGCAGGGTTTTGGACTGAATTAAAAAAAGTATCAATCTAAGAAAGCTTAGGGAATAAATGAGGGTATTTTTTAAAAAATGAAACTCAAACTCATTTTTTGAAAATTTATCAAGATTGAATTAAAAAGTTGTTCAGTAGAGAAAGAAGTAGACAAAATATTAACAAATAGCTATTAGAGATCAGTTATGTATTGAGAAAGTGACTCTATTTTCTGATAATCTGCTGAGTTTTAAAGTTTTGAGTTTTGAAGAAAAAAAATCTTGAACTTAATAAGTTTAATTATATCATTGATTTTCTGATTTATTAAAATAAAACATATACCTTATCAAAAACGTGAAAATATAAAAAGTGCTACAAAAATGCAATTTGATTTATAGTTTTAGTACTCTAGGTTAAACACTGTTAACATTTTGAAGTATTTTCATATGAAATTTAATACCCATTCACAATTTGGATCCCATAGTCAAGAAAGAATGCCATAACCTAATTTTATTTAAGTAGTGTTGTTGGAGAAGTTAGTCAAATACTTTACATAAAGATTACTTTTAACAACTGATTACTAATCCTGTTTTTGTCTTTATTATAATTATTTTCATCATTTCTTTTGTTGGACATTTAGACTTTTTAATTTTTATTATTGTAAATGAAATTGGAGTGAGCATTCTCTTATGAAAATCTTATATTTTATTTACTATTGTTACTTTAAGATAGATTTATAGAAATAGATTTGCTGCAACAAAAGTTGCAGTTCTAGAGACAGATGATTAGCTTGCTTTTCTATAGTTTATTTCAGTTTACACTTATACCAATGATTTAGGGTAATGTATATCTCACTAAAATCATGAGAAAAGTTAAGTACTATAATTTTTTAGAATATTTTTAATTAGACAGAATATGTATATTGTTATGCACTAAATACTTTGCCCCACCCCACAAATTCATATGTTGAAATCTAATTCCCAGTATTATGGTATTTGGAGGATGGACCTGTGAAAGGTAATTAAGTGGGATAACATGAGATTTTATCACCCTACTCAGAACAGTGTGAAAATTAAAACTTACAAATTGTATCTTTCTAGAATTTTCCATTTAATATTTTCTGACCATGGTTGACCATGAGTAATTGAAATAGAGGAAAGTGAAACTGTAGCTAAGGAGCGGCCACTGTATTATCTTTTGCATCCAAAATTAATGGAATTTAAAACTGGCTGCTGGGATTGCCTTAGCAGGCATGGTGGCCACTCTAGGCCCCATCAGTTACCTTCATAAGAAAAGAACTGTAATGTTAAATCACTAATTGAATTTTCAAATAATGTGATTAATGTCAAACAAAAAAAGTTATTTCTGTATATCTATCTTGCCTTATTGAAATCCAGGAAATGTTAAATAAAGATTTTGATAATAGACAACTTTTTCTTATCTTTCAAAATGTGATTCTTCAGTATGCCTTTGTTATGGTTTTTTAAAAAATATTTTGTATTATGTTGCAGATGTATTTCAATTGTGTTGTATATCACTTAAATAATCAGGAATATTTTTCAAGTTAAAATACATGTTTATTCAGCATCTTTTAAGATGATTCTATCCTTTTCTTTTAATCAATTAGTATGATCAATAGTTTAATAGTATCTTTTGTTATGAAATTGTCTTTGCAATACTAGAATTTACTTGGAAATTATTATTTTAATATATTGTGATTTTTGTTTTGATAATATTTTACTTAGTCTTCTTTTTTGTTTCTATGTTCTTAAGTGAACTTGACAAGCAGTTTGTCACTTTTGCTGGTGTTTTGTTTTAAGAATATGCTCGATGCAAAAATTGAGATGATTTTCTTAGTTCTACTCTGAGTCCTGGAAAACATATATGTACCTAAAACTGTCTAGAACTTGCACATTTTGTCAAACTAAATTCTTTTTCATGCTTATTGTCTTATTGTTGAATCATTTGGGTTAGAAAATTCAATCATCTTATACTTATTTCTTAATGTTTTAGTTTAGAGTTTCATAAAATATGAAACTTCTAACATTCCCTCTATCTAATTTATCTCTTCTCTTATTCATTTGTTTTCCCTCTCACTTTACTTGATTAGAGATACTTTGACATCCTTTGCTGTAACCACCAGGCAAAAGAGGAAGCCCTAAATAACAGCTTGGTGTTTTCACTTTGCTTATTGTAAATCCCTTTCCATTGAATGCTTCCAACATTCTGAAAAAGAGGAGTTTGGAACCTTTTGATAGGGTTTCTTAGTATACGAGTTTAGGTTTTTTAAAGGTGGCTTTGCTGTTTAGCTGTCTTGGACTCATTGCCTCTTTCACTTTCATTTTAACCCCATATGTGCTCTCTGTAGCAACAATTTATTCAAAATTTGTGAGTGCGTAGCAACCCTGTTAGTTTTCAGTACTGATAAAAAGTTTTATTTATTTTTTACATTTTCTTGTTGCTTCTATCAAATATCTGTGGTGGGGAGTTGGTTTTGTAGTATGAGTTTTGTTATGAGTATTTGATGCTTTGCTCTAACCATTTTATCAGTATTTCCACATTTAATTTTTCAAAACAATTCAAATAAATTTTGGAGCATAGGGTTGATAGAGAAAATGAAATAAGTATTAAGTGAGTCACCTAAAATAGTCAGGAGGCTATTAAAGAATTGGGACCTGAGCACATCTTGTGCCTGAGTTCTCAGAGCTGCTATTAAGTTGCAAAACCTGTTGCTAAACTCAGCTGAAGGCTAAACCCTAAACAGCCTGGAGAAACAACTGCGACATGAACATATATGGACTTTACTTCCTTCCTTGTAGTTTTTGCCGCCTTGGTTGCATATTGGAACTAACCAATTCCTGTAAATCTAGCCAGCAATCCTTCACTACCATGAAAGTTTTATACTACATGATTTTTGACTTTATAAACCCTTCTTTCTTTGTCCTCCAGTTTAAGTTGCCACCTGAATCTATGTCTCCAGGGTTATAACTCTTTTTACTCAAATGAATATATTTTGTTCTTTATTACAGGATGAACCTCTTCTTTAAAAGAGTCAAACTGTTTTTAAGCAAGTACCCAAATTTTCCAGCACAACTTCCTCAATAATCTTATTCATTTTGGGTTGATTGGTGATGCTTCTTGTATTATGTACTAATTTAGTATATTATAGTTTCATTAAGAAGTTTTTTCCTCTTTGCATTATTTTTATATAAGGCATATGATAATTTTGTAATGTTCATCTCATTTCAATACAATTTTAAATAACAGACTCCTTTGCATTGTTATAATACATTTTGTTCTGTCTCTTTCTAAATATGATTCTCTCCGTTAGAGTCCAAGCCCTTGAAGGGCTTGCTCAAGCCAAACTTCCCTATGCTCACACAGTGCCTTTTTCAAGTGATGGCTGCTTGTGATGGTCAGTTTTAAATGTCAACTTGGCTAGGCTATAGTACCTGGCTATTCAGTTAAATACGGTGAAGTTATTTTATAGAGGTAGTTAACATCTACGATCAGCTGACATTTAGTAAAGGACATTATCCTTGACAATCTGGGTGAACTTCAGCCAATCAGTTGAAAGGCCTTAAGAGCATGCCTGAGGTTTCACTGAGGAAGAAGAAACTCCAAGTGATGTGGACCACAGCATCAGCACCTGCCAAAGGGTCCAGTCTGCCCTGCAGATTTTGACTCGTCAGCCTTACATTCTAGCAAGCTAACTTCCTGATTTCTTTCTCTCCCTCTTTCCCTCTCCCTCTCTCTCTTCGAAACCTGACTGATACAAGTGCCTATAAATGTTTCTTCAGTGACAAAGAATATTTTTTCTCTAATTTTTTTTAATTTCACCTATGTAGTTTCTGCATAGAAAGTCAAACAATTTAAGCAGGAAAAAAAAGGTGTTTATTTTTCTCTCATTCATCATAACACTGAGTTAACATATGTAAACACCTTCTCTCTTTATCAGCCAACAGCAAGACAAAAAGTGTGTTATGTCCTCCCAAAGCAAGATGACAATCACTCAAAAATTGAGTGAAATGTATTTACTGTGCTCCTACTGTAAACTTCCTCCTACAATAGTGGAATGCTGAATAAGAGACTGGGGATAATCACTTTAGCATAAATTCCTCTCTACTGGTGTCTTCTCTCTATAGCCTGGAAGCTCATGGAAGAGAGTTGTTTACATCATTGATGAGGAGAAAATAAAGCATATGCTTTACTGACTCACAGAAATAGATTTCTAAAAATGAGTTTCACTATTTTCTAGGGAACACAATTTTATGTGAGAAACAGTTCTCAGCATTGAGATGCCATTTGCTTCTCTTTTTAGATTAAACACCAGACTCCTGTGGATATGCTGTGTTTGCTCTTCCAGTGTAGAGTCAAATTAACATGAAACCATTCTGAAACTTATTGGTATCATCTTCTTACACTAAAAAAGAAAAAAAGGTTCCAGCAATGCTGAAAATTAAAGTGATTACTCTATAAATGAAGACACATTATCAGAAATTGTTACCACTAGTGCCACACAAATGGGTATAGAGAGCATTAAACTTGTTCTTGCTCTCTTCCTGGGGTTGTACTGACATTCTGAAACGCTGTTTAAGAGATGATTATTAGAGGATAAAATCGATATCTCTACACTTTTATCAATCTTCAAAAGAAATCAACTAAAGAAGAGTAAAAGAGTTATTGGCTCTACTCTGCATTTTTCCCCAAGCCTGACAATAAACTATTCTTGCTTCAGAGAAAAACTCATTAGCATCATCCCAGGTTGTAAGTATGGAATAATACATTTCTTTAACTATACTGATGCAGTTTATTGTTTGGCTTGGTAATGAATCTGTTTTACCTGACCTTTTTATTTTGTGTGTGTGTGTGTGTGTGTGTGTGTGTGTGTGTGTGTGTGTGTGTGTGAAACTTGCTGTATGCTACATGTCCTTTTAATTCAATATAGCACATGAAATAATGCATTACTTCTTAATTTGAAGAGAGAGGTTTTTTTTTTTCTTTCAATTTTTCTGCAAGTTATTTTCTATACTATAAATCTTTACTCTGTATTGTTCCTATATAGGAAAATTAGAATTGGTAAAGATAGAAGAATTTAAAGTTATGTGTGTGTTGGGGAGAATTTTTTAATCACAAAATATTAACTATATTAAAAAATGTCATTTGTAGATATTGTATTGGCTAAATTCCTCACAATTTTTATGTCATTTTGGAAATGCTGTAGGGTAAGAAGGTGGTTTTAATTGTTCATAATTGTAGAAAGGAATATGAGGTAATCCTTTGAACAATAAGCAGACAGCCCAAAGTACCAAATTTAGATTTGTCCAGAAATGCCCACTCCCCAGAAACATCTTATGCACGTGTACATCCACGTATACTGCGCTATTCAGTCTGAATTAGAAAATTTAATTTTAGTCACTTATTAACTTTGGTAAACCTTCCCATTTTTTTCCCCATGAGCATCACTTCTGTGCTTTATCCACAAACTTCTTCTTGAATTATACTCCAGTTCCAGAATTTTCTCTTTAGTAAATTCAATAATCAATATTTTGATATCAGGGTATTACATTTGTCAATAGCCTTTAACTCAGCCACTTATTCTTCTTTCTTTTATCATGTGGCTTCCAGATCAACTCTTGCTCATAATTTTCTTCTACTCACTGATTACTCTCTGTGTTATTTTTCCATCATAACATAACAAATTATCACAAATTTAGTGACTTAAAATAACACTGATTTATTCTCTTATGGTTTCTGTAGGTCAGAAATCTAGCTGAAACCAAATCATCTGGAGGGCTGATTAGGGACCAATCTACGTTCCATGCTCATTCGTGTGTGTGGTCAGAGCTCATTCCTGTGGCTGTATGACAGGTCCTGATTCTCGTGCTAGCTGTCAGCTTGGGGCTGCTCTCAATCTTACTGTTGTTTTTAGGTCCTTGCTATGAAGTTTTCTCACATATACCTTCTTAAAGCCTGGCTGTGGGATTCTTCAAGGCTAACAGAAACCTCTCTTTATACTTTGGGCCTCTCAAAGTACATCTTTGGATGTGGCCCGAACTTGCTGCTAAAGTGCTTCCTTATTCAGTTGGCCCACATGGAACAATCTCCCTTTTGATTAACTTTCAGTCTACTGAAAGGATCTTGATTTTATACGTAGTGTCTTTTTTACCTTTGCTATGGGATGCAACCTAATCATGGGAGTAAAATCCCATCAGATTCAAAAGTGTCACCTGCAGTCAGAGGGAGGGGACTGTGCCGGCTTTGGACACCAGTGTCAGAGCCAAGGCTGAGCGTGTCAACTATGCCAATTATCAGGGTCCAGGGTATGGCTGACCTGACCCAGAAGATTCAACAGTGTGAGGTCCAGTTGGACAAATGAATGAGGAGTTGACATGAAGAAGAAACAGTAGGCACCAACGTTATCGTGCAGAGCACACTTCTGTTGGGAAGTGCAGTTCTATTGGGGAGTGCTGCCTATTATTGCACTGGGCACGGAGTCTTGTGTGCACTTCTCCTGCTCCCCTTTCTTGTGCTCCCCTTCTGCTCTCCCCTTCTGATTCCTCTCCAGGGGACTTCATGGCTCCTCACATAGCAGAGTACAAAAGTGGCATTCAGCCATACATGTGTGATACAATAAACTGAAGTATGTTTACATATTTTCTAAGTCTGGGGTCCTATTCCAAGCTGCAGGCTGAGATTACAGTCAGGCCTTGGACCAGCCAGACTTTGGGCCAGTCAGGCCTGGTCCCCACAGCCAGTAAGCAGGAATCTTGGCGCCCTTATTTACTCTTTTAATTTCCAGCCTTCCCTTTATTGCATGACTCTCTAAAATCAGTCTTCTGCTTCCACAATGACATTGGAGTACTCATTCTCTAAAGTCACTAACAACTTCTAAATTGTAAAACCCAGTGGCCATTTCCCACATCTCTCCTACTCCCATCTGAGTATTTTCTGTTACTTCTTTCTTCTCGAAGCAATGTAATTTTTTGGCTGCAGTTCTGCTACTACCTCTCTGACTACATTTCATTTTCTCAGAAACTTATTTCCTCATTTTGTGTCTCTTAGTTTTTTTGTTTCTTGACCATTAATAACCTATTTTTCTCACAGTTTTAATTATTCAAATAAGCTGATGATCCCAATACCTAAATTTACTTTTTAGATTTGTCTCATAAATTCAAGATTGCTATTTCAAATCTAGATGTTAGATCCCAAAATCTTAATTAGACCCCTGCATAACTCCCTGTCTTCTTATTCCCCAACTACATTTGCCCTTCTGTAGTGCTGATCTGGGCTTATTTACCTATAACCAAAAATTGCTGGCAATTTTTTTCTTTTAACTTTATTTATTCACCAAACAGGTACTTTTGAGTGTCCATTGTGTGCTGTATTTGGACTGTGCTAAGTGATAGTAGTACATCAGTGAGCCAAAGAGATGTAGTTTTTCTGCCATACTGGAGCTTACGTTCTAGTGGAAGAGACAAAAACAAGTAAACATGCAAACTAGTAACTACAGCTTTGGTAATTATTCTGGAGAAATGATTTTCTCTGTTAGAGACTAGTTAGAGACTATTCTAGATAGAGCAATGAAGAATACCTTTCTGGAATGATGAATTTGAAGGGTGTGGGAAGAGTCTTCTTTGTAGATAGGGCAGCATGTGCAAAGGCCTAGAGGCATACAACTACTTGGCCTGTTTTGGGGCCTGACAGGTCCAGAGAAGCAGACTATAGTCTATTCAAGAGATTATCCAGACATACTCCAGCCTGCTTTTCATGTTAATGAAAATTAAATCTTAAAAAAAGAAGCTCAAGACTCTTCTCTCCCTGTCATCCCACATCACCCAGAAGCTTATGCCAATCAAACCTCTTACAATTCCTTAATCTCTCTCTCAAATTCTTCCCTGTGCTCTCTGGGACTCATGATTAATAATTAGTCAAATATCATGTATCTTAAACCTCTTCTCCAAATGTTCCTTATACCATTTTGCTTGAATTGAAACCAGGTTATATTCTCATTCTACTATTTCTCCTGAGGTCCTAAAAATGATGACTCTTTTTTTTTTTTTTTTTTTTTTTTTACATCTTGAGTACAGTGGAGAATGGACGGGGAATAGGACTAAACTTGCTCCTTAGGGCAACTCTGTCCAGTGTTCCTCCCTCTTTCCTAATCACACCTGCCCATAGCCCCTTTGAAATTCATGTTCTGAGCATTATAACTCTTAATTCTTCTTTGCTTCAGTTATTTACAAAACCGTTGAGGAATAGTTTCTCATATTATCAGTTTCCACTCCAAGTCACATCCTAGGCATAATTGGTTTAACTTTCATTCACTCTTTTAGTAACGGTTTGGCTCTTTCAGGTGCCAAATTTATCAGGAGTGTCTTATTAGACTTCTCATGACGCATTAGAATCTTTTGCTTTTTTTCTAGCTCATGCAGTCCAAAGGAGAGGGGAAACTTCAATATTACTCTAATTTTGCAGAAGTTTTCAGAATGGAAGCTGAATTTCACACACTTACTTTGCTTCTTAGTTTCTATTTTTATTTGATTTTAGTCCTCTGCAGTTTCCTTACTCTCTCTCTAGCTTGGTGATATATTTAAATATATTTAATTCTTTTCTACACACACACACACACACACACACACACATACATTTTCACTTACAAAATGTATAGTAGATATTTATTTTCTCTACTTATTTTCTCATTCTTTTAAACCCATGCATTCAATTATATGAATAAAGATGTTATGAGAGATTAATAACATTTTTCTGCAAATAAATTAATGATTTAATTTATCACTGACTAATTAATTTTATTATTGAGTATGACCTAATCATTCTGTTTTAACTAAAAATATTTACATTCATGTTAGAACAGAATTACAGATGGTCCCTGACTTAACAATAGTTTCACTCAGAATTTTTTGACTTTACAATGGTGTGAAAACAATGTGGATTGCATAGAAACAATACTTCAAATTTTGATTTTTGATATATCCTGGGCTAGCTATATGCAGTGGCAGCGAGATGATTTTGCCCAACTGTAGGGTAATGTAAGTGTTCTGAGCACATTTAAGGTAGGATAAGCTAAGCTATTATGTTCAGTAGGATACATACAATAAATACATTTTCAATTTATGATATTTTCAACTTACAATGGGTTTGTGGGGATGTAATCCCATCATAAGTTGAGAAACATCTCTATATTGTTCCTTAAAAAACAACTTTCATGAGAACTGCGACAGATTTTTATGACAGAGAGATGATTTTATGCTCATGGAAGAAACTTTAGCTGTAAGTTTTTTATCAGGAATCTACAAAGTCATTTTTATACATAGCTGTAAAAATGTCATCTAATGTACTATGTTGTGATGATGTTTATTTAGTTTGTCCTATTATTCTCTTCCTTTGTAATACTAAATAGAGTTTATTGCTGGAATTATTTCTTTATGGTAAATTATGGTGCACTTCCCAGTGTTTTGTTCTGACATAACTCTGGAGTGCAATTCAGTAAGTAGTATAACTATGAGTACTCTCAATGCCTCATCTGAAAGGGCCTGATTTATAACCAAAGAAGCAGCCAGACAGAATTTTGCTGAGTAAAAAATTCAAACTTTTTAATAGTATATAAAAAGAAACATAAAATAGACTGTATCTTATTGAATTCAATTATTAATGGGTCTTATTTTTAGTTAAATCTACAAGAGTAATGACTTTTGAATTCTTTAGAGAAAAGACATTAAATAGATATAAGTGGTTGTGAAAATATCGAAATATAAATATATTTTTCTCCAAAAAAATGAAATAAATGTAATTAGAAAGATATATAGAAATAACATTTATTCAGAATTTGAAGTAGATATTTGGAGAAATATTTCTGAGATTTCTTATTTTAATAATGCTTTCTACTACCAAATATATAGTCAAATTAGAAATAATTCTACAATTAAGGGATGACCTTAAAATAAGCAAATAATACTTAGGCAGGTGGTAACTTAGTTTTAATTTTGTAATGCATATTAATATTGAATCTTACTTGAAACCAATAGACAATTGTATGTTCATATACAGCAGAAAACAAACAAACAAACAAACAGATAATGTCAAATGTTGTCAATAATAAGAAGTTAGAGTAATTCTCATACTTTCCTTTAGGAATACAAAATATGACAGAACCTAAATATTTTGATGATTTTTTAAAAATAATATTAATGTGCAATACCATATTGCCCATCAATTATTCTTCTAAGTAGTTATCCAAAGGATGTGAAATCACATTATCACAAAAGATTTTATACAAAAATTTTCATAGAAGCTTTACTTGTGATAATCAAAACCTAGAAAGAGCCCAGGTATCAGCAAGACAAGGAATAAACAAACCAAAATTAATAAACAACATGATATAATAGAATGTTACTGTTACATCACTGCATGTGATGAAGAGACATCTGTAAGATAGTAGATTAATAAGTCTTAGACCTTTCCCTCTGCAAACAACAATTTATTGTCAAATTCCCTTGGTGAGAAATCCTAAAAGTAATTAAAAGACTTCTGTATCCCAGATAATGTAAAACCAGAGTCCCTGAAGCCAGCAGGGAGATTTAGAATAACCTCTTGCTGGGGTACCTGCTCTTGGAACGGTACCATATAACCAGGAAGAAACTCTCTAGCTCCCAGGTCCTCCAAGTTGAAGAAAGGGGTTTATCTGTATGTTTAGGGTTCAAATTTTTGCAAGGAGATCCTCAGAGAACTGGCTTTTGTCTTGATGATGGCACTCCTGGTTAATCCAGCGCAGTCTAGCCACTTTGAAGAGGACAAAGATATCAGGTAAGACTGGTAGACACCATAGATCATCTGCTCTGCTCAACGTAGGGTAAGAGGATAAAAAAACAAAAACAAAACAAATGAAAACAACAACAGCAACAGCAACAACAACAGCTCTTAGCTTCTTCTAGGGTGAAAAAAAGTTGGCTCATGCATCTCATATTCCAATTTCTCCAGGGCTGTCCAAAGACCTGTCATTTGTCTTGCCAGTCTTTGAGCTCTAATAGGTCTAGTACAATCTAACTGCCTGAGAGAGGATGGAGATGATGTTTGGATGGTTGATGCCATAGCTCCACATCTGGCTCAGTGCAAAGTCAGCAGCCAAAAAACATAGCTACCTACTTCTCTCTGAGGAGAAAAAGAGTTTAGAGGCCCTCAGAATCTCTGGCTAGGCTGATTTATGGTTATCATCTTCTGTACAAGGTCAGTCTGTGAAGACTGGGAGAGGTTTCTACTTTGTGTACTGCATATGCACCATCACAGAAAGTCAAGCAAAATCAAGGACCAAGCATAATGTTCAAAACAAAAGATCAGGATCAATCTCCAAAAACTGACCCAAGTGAAATGGAACTATATGGTTTAATTAATAAAGATTTAAAAATAATTCACAAAAATGCCTGCCAAAGTGAACATTGCATGAACAAAATGAGAATTTCGAGAGAGATTAATAAATATTAAAAAGTTACAAAAATCATGGAGCTGAAGAATAACTGAAGTAAAAAATTACTAAGGGAGTTCAAAAACAACTATTTCAAGCAGAAGAAATGATTGGAGAACTCAAAAACAGGTTTTTTTGGCAATAATTCAATCAGGGAAGCTTAAAGAAAAAAGGATGACAAGAATGAAGAAAGTTTAAGAAACTTATGGAACACCATCAAGTGGACAAATGTATGCATTATGGAAATATCAGAAAGAGAAAAGATAGAAAAAAAAACTGAGAGCTTATTACAAGAAATAATGGTTGAAAACTCCCCGAATCTAGGGGGAAATGGACATCCTGATCAAAGAAACCTTAAGGATACCAGAAAAAAGAATCTCAAAGAAATCTATAACAAGAAACACTGTAATAAAATTGTCAAAAGTCAAAAACTAAGAGAATATTGGAAGCAGCAAGAGAAACAAATTGTCACACACAAGGGAACTCCACAACACTATGAACAGACCTTTTGGCAAAATCTTATAGGTTAGAAGGAAGTGAGATAATAAATTCAAAGCGCTAACAGAAAATATGTGCCCACCAAGGGCACTATAAAACATTCTATAAAAAATAAAGGAGATAAAAATTTTCTCAAGCAAACCAAAGGTCAGTTTATCACTACTAGATATACATTACAAGAAATGCTAACCAGAATTCTACAAGTTATGATAAAAGGACATTAAATAACAACACAATAATGTAAAGAAAATATAAAACTCATTGGTAAAGGTAAATATATAGACAAATTCAGAATACTGTATTACTGTAATGGTGATGGATAAATCAACTTTACTTCTAGTAAAAAAGCCAAAAGATGAAAGTATTAAAAATAACTATAACTAAAAATATGTTAAAAGACACAATTTAAATAGCTATACATTGTGATAACTGATGTTATCACATCAGTGAGTGTATGTGTGTGGGGGGAAGATATTAAAGAATAGAGTTATTGTATGTTATTGAACTTAAGCTGTTATCAGATTAAAGTAGACTATTATAACTATATCATATTTTATGTAGGCCTGAAGGTGGCCACAAAAAATATTACCTATAAAAAAATTCAAAGGAATCTAAGAATATTTATACAAAAAATCAGCAAACACAAAGGAAGAAAGCGAGAGAGGAAAAAAATAGACTAAATTACTGTAAAATAACAAAATAATTAGTAAAATGACAACAGTAAATATATTTCTATTAATAATTATTTTAAATATAAATGGATTAAACTTGTCAATCAAAAGACAGAATAATAGAATGAATAATAATAATAATAGTAATAATAAAGACACAATTACATGCTGTCTGTAATAAGCTCACTTTGGATTTAAAGACACACACAGGCTGAAAGTAAAGAGGTGGTAAAAAAAATATTCCAATGGATGGTAGCCAAAAGAGAGGAGCAGTGACTGTACTTATATCAGTCAAAATAAACTTTAAAACAAAAACTGTTACAAGAGACAAAGAAAGATATTATATAATGATAAAAGGGTTAATTTGCCAAGAAAATATAACAATTATGCATATATATATATATATATATATATATATATATATATATATGCTTATAACATTAGAGCACCTAAATATATAAAGCAAGCTTTGACAAAAATGATGGGAGAAATAGGTAATAATACAATAATAGTAAGAGACATCAATATCCCAATTTCAGTAATGAATATCATGTCCACCCAGGAGATCAATAACAAATAAGGGACCTAAAAGACATATACAGAACCCTATATTCACAGCTACAGTGCACACAGACATCTCTCTAGGGTAGATCACATGCAAATCGCAAAACTAGTCTTATCAAATTTAAGATGATCAAAATTATACCAAATATATTTTCTGAACACAATGAAATGAAACTAGAAATCACTACAACTGTAGAACTCAAAAATCCACAGATATGTGGAAATTAATTTACTCTTGAACAACCATTGGGTCAAAAAATAAAAAACAATTATTTAGATAGTATTTTGAAACAAACAATAAAAGCACAACATACTAAAACTTATCAGATATAACAAAAGCAGTACTGAGAAGAAAATTCATAATAATAAATGCCTACATTAAAAACAAACAAATAAAGATCTCAAATAAACAATATAACTTTACATCAAGGTCCTGGAGAAAGAAGAAAAAACTTAGCCCCAAATCAATGGAACTGAGGATTTAGTAGATTATAGCAGAAATAAACATAATAGAAAAAGAAAAATTAAGAAAAAAGTCATTGTAACTAAGAATTAATTTTGAAAAGGTAAACAAAAATTAATAAATCCTTAAATAGAATCATAAACAAAACAGATGCATTATAATGGCAGCCACATAAACAAAAAAGCTCATAAGAGACAACTATGAACAATTATATGCAACAAATTGCAAAATCTAGAAAAATAGATAAATTCCTTGAAACATAATAACATAAAGAAAGTATAAAACTCATTGGTAAATGTAAATATATAGACAAATTCAGAATACATAGATTAAATCATAAAGAAATTTTAAAAATCTGAATAGACCTGTTGCTAGTATGGAGAGCAAATTAATGATCAAAACCTCACATCAAAGAAAAGCCCAAGGCAAATGGTGAATTTACCAGCGTTAAAAAGATAATTGATGCCAATCCTTCTCAGACTCTTCAGAAAAACTGAAGTAAAGGGAACATTCCCAACTAGTTTTATGAGGTTAGCATTACTTTGATAGCAAAACCAGAAAAGAGATCACAAAAAATCCTCAACATAATACTAGAAAATCAAAGTTAATAGCACATTAAAAAGATTATACACCTTGACCAAGTGTGATTTCTCCCTGTAATTCAAAGCTGGTTTAACACGCAAAACTACCAATGTAATTACACCATATTAATAAAATGAATGATAAAATTACATGATGATCTCAATAGCTGCAGAAAAAATATTGACAAAATTTAATACACTTTTCATGATAAAAATACTCAACAAACTAAGAATAGAAGGAAAGTAACAATGTAATAACAGCCATGTATAAAGTCTATAGTTAACATCATATTCAATGGTGAAAAATTAGAAGCATTTCTCTCTAAGATCAGAAATAAGGGAAAAATACCCATTCTTACCACTCTATTCAACATAATACTGAAAGTCCTAGCCCAAGTAATTAGGCAAGAAAAAAAAAAGATTATACAAATCAAAAGTAAAATTATCCCTGTTTCCAGATGACAATAATGTTGTGTATAGAAAACTCTAAGCAGTGATGCTCAACCCTTTTGTCACTGGGGGCTGGTACTCCTGTGCAGATTTAATGCCTGATGATCTGAGGTGGAGCTGAGGTGGTGATGCTAGTGGTGAAGAGTGGTTGTAAATACAGATGAAGCTTCACTTGCTTGTGGCTGCTCACTTCATGCTGTGCAGCCCCAACTGGGGTAGAGAATTTGGAGACCTCTCCTCTAATAATTTCATAAAAACCTGTTAGAATTAAGAAATAAAATCAGCAAAATTACAGTATTCAAAATTAACATACAAAATCATTTGTATTTCTATACACCATCAAAAAACTATCTAAAAAAGAAATTAGGAAAACAACCCCATTTATGTAACATGTAAAATAATAGGACGTGGTTCCATAGTATAGCATCTGCTTTACATGCAGAAGGTCCTGGGTTTGTGCTCCAGTGGAGCCACAGTTCATGATCTATGGCCATGCCACACTGAACAAGCCCAATGTCTGATCTCGGAAGATAAGCAGGGTTGGGCTTGCTTAGTACTTGGATGGGAGACCACCTAGGAAGACAAGGTGCTGGAGGCATAAATAATAAAAAGTAAAAAAAAAAAATGTAAAATAACAAAATTTTGAGGAAATAAACTGAACCAAGGAGATTAAAAACTTGTATACTGAATTACAAAATACTGATGAAAGAGATTAAAGAATACACAAAAGAATGGAAAGATCCTGGGTTCATATTTTTGAAATGTCCATACCATAAAAAGAAATCTGTAGATTCAATACAATCTCTATCAGATTTCTATGGTGTATTTAACAGAGATAAGAAAAATAATTCTACTATTCATATGAAACCACAAAGTGCCATAAATCCTGAGAAAGAAGAAAAAAGCTAGAGGCTTTTTGAGGTATCTACAATTATTGAATTTCGTATGATACTGGTATGAAGATAGATACATAGATTATCGGAACAGAATAGACAATAGAAGAAATACATCCAAATATGTATGGTCAACTAATCTGTAGGGGTTTCAAAAATACTCAATGGGGAAATGATAGTCTTTTCAATAAATAGTATTGGGAAAACTGGATATCCACATGCAAAAAGAAAAAAATGGAATTGGACCTTTATCTTACACTATATACAACAATCTACTCGAAAAGGATTAAACACTTAAAAATAATATGGAAAAATGTAAAACTCCTAGAAGAAAACATAGGAGAAAAGCTTTATGACATTGGTCTCAGCAATGATTCCATGGATAAGATAAAAAAACAGGCAACAAAAACAAAAATTAAATATGTGGGACTATGTCAAACTATAAGTCTTCTGCACAACAAAGAAAATAATCAGAAAAGAAAAAGCAAACTATGGAGTGGGAGAAAATATTTTCAAACCTTTTATTTGACAAGGGGTTAATCTCCAAAAATATAAGAAACTCCTATAATTGAATAACCCACTTAGAAAAATGTTCAAAGGACCCGAATAGAAAATTCTCCAAAGAGTACATAATATAGCCAACAGTAAATAAAAAATGCTCCAAGTCATTACCATCAGGGAAATGCAAATCAAAACCACAATAAAGTATCACCTTGCACTTGTCAAGATGGCTATCATCAAAAGAACAACAACAAAAAACAAAGGTACAACCAAAAAGACTAAAGTGTTGGCCTATTTGTGGAGAAATTAGAACACTGATTACTGCTGGCAAAACTGCAAAATGGTGCAGATGCTATAAAAACAGTATGGAGTTTCCTCAAAAATTATAAGTAGTTTAAAAATACAATCCAGCAATCTCAAATTCAAAAAATTTGAATCATAATCTTGAAGAGATATCAGCACAACTATGTTCATTGCAATGTTATTCACGATAGACAAAATGTGGAAACAACCTAAATGTTCATTGGCAGGTTCATGCATAAAGAAAATGTCATATATATATATATATATATATATATATATATATATATATATATATATATATATATAATATATCATATGCATATGATATATATGATATATATCTCATATATATGCATATGATATATGATATACATCATTTCTGATAATAATGACCTGGAACATTTTATATATATCATATATCATATATATGTCATATATCTTATTCAATCCTATTTGACGTTAAAAAAGATATTCTGCAATATTCTACAATACGGATGGAACTTGAGAACATTATACTTAGTGAAATAAGATAGTCACAGAAAGGCAAATACTGCATGATGCCAGTTATATGAGGTATCTAGAATTATTGAATTGTGGACTAAAGAATTAAATGGTGGTTACAAGGGGCTGAGAGGTGGAAGAAATGGATTACTAATCAATGGGTGTAAAGTTTCAGTTAAGAAAGATGAATTAGCTCTAGAGAGAAACAACATTGTACTTATAGTCAATGCTAGTGTACTATACACAAAGATTTAAGAAGGTTGACCTCATGTTACATGTTCTTACCATAATAAAATTTAAAAAGGAGAAATTATTGTTATACTCACAACATAGATGAATGACACAGATATTATACTGACTGACAGAAACCAGAAGCAAAAAAGATTTTAATGAATGATTCTATTTATATGAAGTTCTAAAACAGGTGAATGATAGAGATTGAAACAGTAACTAATTTGTAGGTGTGTGTGATATTCACTTAAAATGGGCACAATTTAACTTTCTAGTGTGAGAAAAATATTCTGTTTCAATAGCAGTATGAATTACATCCACAAAACAATTATACACACTTTGGAAGAACATATCAAAGCAAGAACATTTACTGAACACTTTACAATGGATGTTATATGGGGATGCTACTGGAGTACAAAATTAAAAGGTAATAACTATGTAAAATAAGATAGTGACCTTTACACAGATCAACAATCATAATGTGACCTGAAATGATGGCTATAAGCAATTTAACTCTTTGAGTAAATTAATAAAGTAAAAAAATATTTTGTCGTTAGTGCACATTATAATTTCTCCAAGGATCTTTGTTTTCATGCTATGTACATTGCTACAAGTTGATTAGATACCTGAATAGAGTGGCATATAAATTATGCCTGCCTACTTCAGACAGGCAGAACACTCACCAATGTGCTTATGTACACACACACACACACACACACACACACACACACACACACACACACACAGGTTTTTTTGTTCATGTTGTCACATGGTAATTTAATGAATACTTTATTTTATATAGTGAATTATCATTTCAATATTTTAAAAATAATAGCAATTTTTTTAAAAAATAAGTTTTTAGAGCAGTTTTAGGTTCACAACAAAATTAAGAGGAAAGTACAGAGATTTCCCATATGCACACTGTCCCCACATACATAGACTTCCCTATTATCAAGATCCCCAAGTAGAGGGTATATTTGTTATAACCGATGAACCTGCCTCGACATATCATTATAATCCAGTGCCCATAGGTTAATTCTTGGTATTGTACATTCTTTGAGTCTGAACAAATGTATAATGACTTACATCTATCATTATAGTATGATGCAGAGTATTTTCACAGCTCTAAAAGTCCTCTGTGCTCTATCTATTCATCTCTACTGCCTCCTCTAACCTAGGGCAATCACTGATCTTTTAACTAACTTCGTAGTTTTCTCTTTTCTATAATGTATATAGAATCATGCAGAAGCTAGCCTTTTTAGATTAGCTTCTTTCACTTAATAATCTGCATTTAAGTTTCCACCATGCATTTTCATGACTTGATAGTTCAGTTCTTTCTAGTGTTGAATAATATTCCACTGTTTAGATATACAAGTTTTCCATTCACCTATTGAAGAACATCTTGGTTGCTTCTAAGTTTGGGCAATTATGAATAAAGTTGTTATAAACATCCATGTGCAGGATTTTGTGTGACCATAACTTTCACCTCTTTTGGGTAAATACAAAGGGGAGCAATTGCTGGGTTGTATGGTTAGAGTATGTTTAGTTTTATAAGAAACTGCCAAACTGTCCTTTAAGGTGACTGTACCATGTTGTATTCTCACCAGAAATAAATGAGAGTTCCTATTGTTCTACATCCACATTTGTTCTCACTGTTTTAGATTTTGGACTAACAGTCATAAAGTGGTATGGCTACTGGTTGTTTTGCCATTATTTTTTATAGTCATATGCTTTATGTATTTTCAACTGCCTGCAATGTTTTATAGAACTTTTATTTTGTTTTTTATATTTCTAAAAAAGTATTTCAAACTATTTTTTTCAAACTGCATATATATGGCTTCCCTCACATCACCCGCTCAAAGATATTCTCATTCTTTACCTGAGTTTAAGACTGCCTCTTCTCTAGCCTATATTATTAGAAATAAGCAACAAGAAAAAGGGTTCAAAGAAAAAAATATATAGTTTAATTAGATACTCTATCACTAGCAAAATTGTTGAGATTTTCTCAGTATTGGCTTACTTGTCTTCGTTAACCTATTGGCTTTTTCCTGGTGAATTTCATAGCTTTATTCTATGTACTAGTCTATTCTTAGACACTTGTTCTGAGTACTAAATACTCTAGATGGCTCTTAATTGATCTTTGCATAAACCATTTATCTTACTGATACAGTTTCTAAGCCTCTTCTTACTTTTATTTCTCTACTAATTATATCAAGTAGATCTAAATTATCTTTTAAAAGGAATAAATGTAATATCATTGCATTTCCTGCTAGCTATTCCCATTGCACTCATTACATTATTACTTCTGGATGAATGATCTTTATTTTAGTATGTGAATTTTAAAGAGGCCATTTTCTTCCCTTTTGCGATCAACCAAGTAGCAAGATACAGACCAACAAAGTTAAAGATTGAATAAAATAATGAAACAAACAAAAATTTTTATTTTTCTTTTTCAAAGTTTCTGCATTAGACACTGAATGTGTATTACAGTGTGGAGGACTCAGCTCTTGCTACTTCAACTTTTTCTTGTAATATTTTCTCTAATAGTAGATTGGAAACATAGACTCCATTTGTATGGAGTAACTTCAGAATATGTTTGGTAGTTATGTTTTTACTTTATTATTATTGTTTTTGTTTTTTTTTTTTTTTTTTTTTAAGAATACGTGACTACAAAAATACCCTTGTGGTAAATGGTCTAAAATCTCTGAAGGTTTACCTGGATCCACTCTGTTCCTTTCTGACACAAAGAAATGACTGGAAAATATAAAAAATTTAAAGAAGAAAAGAAGGTTAAAAACCATGGTAGATATCTATGAGTGTACTAAGGTGAATGAAAATGCAGTGCTGTAAATTATGTGCTGGAGCTCACAACTGACTGGGTTCTACATAACCAAATATAAGTAAAGATGACCAGGACCTGAAGCACACGACCCTTGCCAGGAAATGGAGACTGTCTTAGCTATGAACATAGTCCTGGACACAAGGTTTCCAAGATAAGAACTGATTAATTGGGTATTGTGAAAAGTAGGATTGTGAGTCACGTAGTGATTTGGGAACTTTTATGATATAGCTAGAAGCTAAAATTGTTCTTGAATTCTTTGAATGGAGGAAAGAATTGTAAATACTGATCTATGCTGAAAAATAAAAACTTGGTTGTCAGATTTATATCTCTGCAATAAGTTTTGAAGCATTATCTGTAGATAAAAATTACTTGCAGATATCCAGACTTCATAAGTTGTTTGTTATTTGCTTGTGAAATACAACCATCAATCACCCTTCTAATTGAAAGTCAGCAGAAAACACTATCCAGTCTGGGGTTTATAGGTGTAAACTAGAGGAGTTTATGAGTTTCATTGGTTAGGCATTAGAGCTTTGATTTGATATATCGATCTCCTCTCTTTTAGGCTTCAGGATAATTAATATATAGACTTACATAAATTCTTTGTCTTTTCATATGCAAAAGAGATGTTACTTTCTTAACACTAAAAAAATTATAAAACACATTTAAAATGGAAATATGAAAATAAAAAGAGCACAAGACAAACATACAGCAGAATGTCACTAGAATTATAGGTCAAAATTAATAAACTAGATCAGAGAATTGCTCATCATAATAAAAAAGTGAGGTTTTAAACCAAAATATTGTCATGAATCTTAGTAAATCAAAAAGAATTAAGAATACAGAAAAGTGTAAACTATTAAAAATATTAGAATATTAGAATTAGAATATAAGAAAGAATATATTAGAAGATAAATGTAAAGAAGAAGAAATAGGAATGAAATTAGATAAACTTTAATGCAACAATTTAGGTTACTTGATTACCTTGTGACCTCAGGTCCCTAATTGTTTCAAAATTCTAATTTTATAATTTGCTCAACAGAAGAGGAGGTAGCTGTGCCAGAGAGAAAAGTGGTGGTGATGGTGAAAAATACCAAGACCAAGAGGAATGATCACTAGAATTTGGTTGATAAACTATGAGAGATTAATGTTAGGAAAACGAAATGAATGAAATGCAGAATATAATAATCCTGGAGATAAAATGGCAATGGTTTAAAGGAAAGAAGAAAGTCACAGTTAAAATACATGTAACACACCTCACCAATCTATAGGCTGTAGTATACCTAGTGGTTGAGAGACTGGGTTCAAAACTAGACAGCCTGGTTTTGAATCATGACTCTCCTTTCTACCAGCCATGTTATCTTGGGCAAGTTTCTTCTCTATGCATTGGTTTCTCATCTTAAAATGGGAAAGTTAATACTATCTACTTCACAAGACTGTTATAAACATTACGAGTTCACCCATAAGATATGTCACTACATTTAAATACTTACAAAGTGTCTGTCACTCATTTTATTTTCATAATCATTTAAATATATCTACTTAAAAAAAAACTAATGTAGAAACTTAGAGAAGTGACTTCCCCAGGGTAAACCAACATTAAATAATGGAACTTGGACTGAAATCTCTGTGCTCCTAATCTCCATAAAACTGATTTCTCTCTAGGCAGTTTTGCTCTGGTCACTTTTTGATCATTTTTCAAATCTTTAAAAATTAGAGCATTAGTTAATTATGTTCTGTTTTCACTTCTAGCAATAAAATTATGTGATCTAAATACAACATAAATTTACAGACTGAATGAGCTTAGATTTATTTTTCTGTGGTAATTTACTTTTAAATTTTATATGCTTAACCATATGCTTATGTAAGGTAATTTTCTTTTGTTCAAAATCAGAGAAAATATAGGTATTTTAATACTCTAATCATGATCTAAGGAGCTCCTATTTAAACCTAAAATCATCTTTCTATACCTTGCTCATATCCTACCTGCCCTAAGAGAAAATTCAGTTAATGTAACCTGTCACATGAGAAAAATAAACTCTATAGATTTTTACCAGCATCCAACAGCTAATATCCTTAAAATAAATAGTGCATAAGCCTTTTCTTCATGTTTATGCTTAAGGCAGCCTTATTGGCTACTCTCTGTAAGACATATTTTATTCTATATTTTAAAGTTTTAAAATAACAGTCTACTAGCTGTCAATAGATATAGTTTATGTTTTGCACCATGCAACCATAAGACAAGTATATTTTGATTAAAGAAAAAGATAAAAACTTAGCATAAAGCTTAGTTTATTACTACTGTGACAATAAATATGCATGATTTATGATAGAGTTTCAAATGAAGTGTTTTAAATTGATCACAATTCAAAGTTTTCACTTCATCTGTATAATATCTAGCTCTAGAACTCTCCTATGACAATACAGTAGAGTATGAGTGAATAGATCTTGAAGTCAACATTAGCCATGTAAATACTATGTCATCATCAATCGTTAAATCCTTTATTGATATAAGGAAATAAAAATAAGTATAGTAAACTTGTTATTACAATGACAGTAATTATTAGAACCCAGATAAAGCAACAGAATCCATAATCAAATCATTAGAATAAATGTCACCAAGATTGCCAGATACAAATCAATCTATAAGCATCAGTATTTATTCTACATTTGCAATAACCAACCACAGAATATATTACATAATAAGATGTGTTCATATTATTAAATAAACCTATATAGTATCTAGGAAATATCAGAGATTACATATACTTCTATGGAGAAAATTTTGGAACTCTATTAATATAGAGAGATATAGAGAGATATATAGATATAGAGAGATAATTCTTTCCAAATTAATTTTATCAATTAAAAGCAATTTTAATAAAAAATTCAGCTGAGTGTTTTTGGAAATTATTAATTTAGTCTAAAAATTAACAGGAAAAATAAAATTTGCTGTGTAAATAAGGCAAGAAGATAAAAAAAGGTAACTTGGCCTAAAATTGTTAAAATAGACTGTTACAAAGTCATATGAATAGGAAAAAAGTATTATATTAGTATAATAACAATAAGAAAAAATAGATCAATGAAATGAAGTAGATAGCTCAGAGGCAGCTGAGCAGAGACCTTTTCATATTAAAACCTTATTCAATAAAGTTATCAACACAAACACTGTAGAAAGAACAAACTGTTGAGAATACAATGCCCAGGATTAGACCTGAGGAAATACAAAGATGGAGTATGCGATAGAATAATGACCCTCAAAGATGCCCATGTCATAATCCCTGAAATCTGAGAATATATAACCTTCCTTGGCAAAGAGACTTTGACTTTTGATTGAGTTAAGAATCTTGAGATGGAGACATCATCTTGGAATACCCAGGTGGTCCCAATGTAATCACAAGGGTCTATAAAATATGGAAAAGAGAAAAAGAAGGTTAGAGTCAGATTGATATTTGAAGCTGCCAAACTGCTGGCTTTGAAAATGGAGAAAGATTAAGAGCCAAAAAATGTAGGAGGCATCTAGGAGCTGGAAAACACAAGGGAGTAGATTCACCTTATTCCAAAAAAGATGTAGCTCTGTCACACCTTGATTTTAGTTCAGTGAAAACCATTTCAGACTTCCGACTTCTAGAACTTTTAGATACTAAAATCTCATATAGGTTAAAGCCACCAAGTTTGTGATGATTTTGTTACAGTAACTAATACAGAAGGAAACTAATACAGAAGGCCACTTCTTAAAATGAAGAAAACTGCTTGAGTGATGATGAGAATCAGTTATATTATGTTTACTATAAATATAGATATAAAATAAAAACTTTAATATATGCATCTATATCTTAAAGTAGAATCAAGTTTAAAAATACAAATATAATAAGAGAAATACATACAAATTTTATTGATGTGTGCAGTGTGTATACATATGGGAGAAACTCAGTTGTGAGTAACTCAAAGGGTTGATTAGAAGTTGGAGCTTGTAGCATCTTAACAAAGGGTGATAAATGTGTAGAGAAATGAGAAGACAAAAGAAAAAGGCTTTAGGTTTTAGAGGTGGCCAACTATGGGAAGGAAAATATATGGGAGAAACTGACTGAAGATAAGCATTTATTAGTAAGGTTTGCTATAGATTCTTCTTGATGCTATCTTTGGGCCAATAAGAATCTCCAACGATAAAGAATTGTTTTGCGCTTCTTGGTACAAGACAGAGGAGGGCAGAGAGCTTTTTCTCCTTCAACTGGGTCTCGTCTGCCTTTGGCTCAAAATAATCCTTATGCCAAAGTGACACATTTTGGGGCAGCTTATTCTGATTCCCTACGTTAGGAAGAAAGGATGGTCCAGGACAAAGTCCTGGGACATTTTAACATTTAGAGGTCGAGTGTAAAAGGAACAGAAAAAGAAAACAAAGAAAGTTATCTGGAAAACAGAGAAAATAACTTCATGAAATGAAGGAAGGGTTCAAAAGCATTCAATGATGCTGAGAGGTCTTATAAGAGAAATGGAAGATACTTTTGAACTTAAAACAAGGAAATTGTTCCTGACTTTTATAAAACCATTTTTTTAAAGGATGGTTTTGGGAGCTAGATCCAATTTGCAGTGAATGGAAGGCGAACACTTAGAATGTGCTAGTGTGGCCATCTTTTGAGAGATTTCTGTGTGAATAAAAATAGCAAATACGATTTGGCAAAATGAGATAGTGATTAAAGAGTAATGAGGGTCCATCTTCTTTTTTAAGATGATACTTGTATTTTTAAAAAGCACTATAGATGTGATGTAGATAATAGATTTTATGGAGTTGTCAAAATATTTGACAAAAAGGCATAAAAATGTGGGATGAACAGCTGGAGACCACAATATTGGGGAAAATGATATACATGGAGACATTTCGAAATGAAGTCATAGATATTATCCCAGAGGAATTGCCTTGCACGATATACTACTCAAACCTTTGGAATGTTTGAGCTGGGCAAAATAAACTTTGAACTGGTCCAAATCAACATTGTATTCCAAACATCTATAACACTAACTGTAAGGCAGACATCCTGACAATGAGCAATGAAAATTTAGAACATTCTTTAGAATTAGCACCACCAGGTATAGCTAAGAAACAACTTAGCTTATCAGCACCAACAGAAATTCCTTCCAATTCATGTCATTATTTCCCTTCTTCTCATAAAAACTCCTTGTCTTCACCCCATAATTGGAATACTATTTGAGTTTCTGCCTAAATCAGGGCTTCTCAAAATTGCAGATCTTTTTTATTTGACTTTTGATCTACAACACTTTTTGC
Source organism: Macroglossus sobrinus (assembly GCA_004027375.1). Lineage (NCBI taxonomy): Eukaryota > Metazoa > Chordata > Mammalia > Chiroptera > Pteropodidae > Macroglossus > Macroglossus sobrinus. Next base: position 491,253 of record PVKZ01000910.1, on the reverse strand, counting down.
CTCTCACATTAGATTTTTATTTTTAAGTTAACAGTATCATCTTAGTGAAAATTGATGATGGCATTCAGTAAGATGCAGGTAGCACTAAAATTGGAGAGAAATGGGCAGAAGACAGAAAAAGGCTTTAGTAACTAATGAGATTTTTTAGAATGAGGAAATTATGATGACTCTGTTTCTGGCCTAGGCAATTCCGTTTATGATGTTGCCATTTATTTAGGAAGAGAATCATAGCAAAGGAAGTATTGGGTAAAATAGGAGGAATTTATTTTGGATCAGAAAGATAAAATATTATCATTTCAGGATAAAAGTTTTCTTCTGCCACTTACCTACTATGTATCTTTTTAGTTATAAGTATTGATGTTTGTATTCTATAGGGACCTCTGTGCTGACCTAAATCTAAGGTTGTGGTTGTCCATCTTTGCTGTTGGGTATACAGAAAATCTGAATACATACAAATTAAAAGCAACAAAAAAACAAAATTAAAAACTAAAATAATTACATTCAAATTAAAAACAAAAAAAATACAGATATTCAAGACTGTGTCTTCCTTATGTCAAAGGAAGTTATTAGTTGATGGTACTGTAAACATACTCTTTATTCTTAAAATATTGTTTTAAATATCTTAGAATTTATAATGTCAACAGATATAAATGATGATGTTCCAAGTACTTCATGTAAGATTATATAATCTTCTATAAAACTGGGAATAGCACCAGTATAATAAGGTCATTTAAGAGCTTTAGTAAATATATTTTTAATGACTCTTTGTCTCTTACATTAATACATATACTTGGCTACTAAGTTTAATTGTAAAGCCAAAGAAAATTTTTAAAAATTGCCCCATACTAAAGTTAGTAAGATTTAAAGGTGAGTTTGAGTCTCAATTTTAATGATTTTTTTACAGCTAAATGTTGGGCATGAAGTGTGCAACTTAAAATGTGATTTCTTTTACAAGAAAGAAGGTTGAATTGGAATCAGGGGGGAAGAGTTGTTTTCTTATTTGTAAATAACTTCTAGTTTCACTATGAGAAAGTGTTAATCCCTACAACACATAATTAGAGCAGTGTGAGTAAAAACATATGCCCCTTTGCTCTCTTTAATGCTGGGATTTTGCAATGCTGCCAGGAAAGAAGTTTAGGAATTTTATTTCAACTACATAAAATCATAGTAGCCAAATCTAGTCCTCAAAATAATTAAAATAGACTGAATTGCGTTTGCCTACAGAAAAATGGAATTTGTGTACATTGTAGAGATTCCTTTTACATTTTTTCCCTATAATTATGCAAGTCATGTCTTACTTTGTTAAAAATTTTGAAAATTAAAAACAAATAGAATTAAGGCAAAAAATGATGTGTAATTTCTAATTCTGCCATCCTGAGATGCTGGTTAGTTTCTTCTCTTTTTTTCCTTTTAAAATGATTAAAATTAGGATATATATGTTTATATCTATATGCACTTTTAAATTATTTATTTTCAATTTAACAGCATATTATGAATACTTACTACTTTCTTAGAACTTCTTTGAAGAGCACAATTTTTAATTATTGCAACATATTCACCTCTTTGGAAATAACAATTTCACTAGTGTTTGCTAAATTTGCTTTTAATTGTTAACTTTTACAAATAATATTTTAGTAAATAATTATGTTAAAATGTTCACTTAAATCAATTTTTCTGGTGATGAATTTCTGGATAGTGATAGATTTCTTAAAAAATAGTGTTATGTTCTCTAAGTCCAATTAGAAGGATGTAAACATTTAAAAATTTTAAGTGTATATCGCTTCTTTGAGATATAGCATATGTTAATTCTTATAAAACTCATAAAATGTTTTTTTGTCCTGTGTTTTTGAGTTTCTAACACTTACTAAGGAAGACAAATTAATTCAATACAAAAATATATATTAAACTTAGGAGTAAAACACACACACACACACACACACACACACACACACACACACAAAGCCCTTTGAGAGAGAGGCTTTTTATGGTGTTGTGATCATAAAAGGACTAGACCAGTGAGCTGCAGGGTCCTATTTCTAGGGGCTAAAACAGAAGCAGTTTAAGGAATGGAAGTGCAGTGGTGTAGTAGAGGCTAGACTGTCATGAGCTGGATGAAACTGCTACGGGGCACATTCTGTTCGTTCAAGTGGTACTTTGAAGTAAGATTCCGCTTAAAATGTTAGTGAAATTTAAGTTCCAGCAAATAAATAATTTCACAGAATTACTAGCTTAATACCTATTACCAACCATCAGCCATCTTGAATCAACCATCTTGATTCAGTCTGTGAGAATATCTGTGGTACAAAGAACTGAGCATTAGGGCTTCAGATTTTTGGCATAGTCCTTTTTTTGTCCACTCTATTGCCAATAGCCAGGTCTTACTTACAAAGTTTGCTGGTTAAATGTAATTAAATCAATCTGTATAGAAGGATTAAGATACCTTATTTCTCAAAATAGATTTCTAGCTGTCTGGAGTGGGCTGAAATTAGAATATTAGAGTATAAATATATTAAGATATTTAGTATTTCTAAAGTATTAATTTTACATTAATATTTAAATAGATATTTTTTGGTTAAGTGCAGGAAAACAAAAAGTGAAAAGATTCTTCATGATACCACATCTTCAATATATCAGACATAATTACTGCCAATATTTTGATGTATATTTTTTCCTAGTCCTTTCACCCCCCAGTCTTTTAAGTATACATTTGATTATTCGCCTAAGGCTTTGTTATACTGTGGTAAAAAACTGAAAATAGGTCAACAATTTTTTCTTCCTCATATTACATGTCTATTATAGATCAGCTGGCACTATATCTTCAGTATCTTGAGTTTAGCATTCAGGCTGATGAGCAGTATCATATGGGTTGGTGCTGCTCTTACGGCAGGGGGACAAGAGAGAGAGAAGAAACATAACTGGTCTCTTCCACCTTCGGCTTGGAAGTGACTCATGTCACCTTTCCTTGCATTTTATTGGCTAAATCAAGTCATATGGCTAAAGAGGCAACATAGAGTGTGGTCAAGCTATAGTGTAGGTGTAGTGATTTATAAATTAATGCTTTATCCAGTGGTTTTTGAGCAGCTAGCTTTATTGTGATTTATTGTTAAAGGGCAGTAGCAGCACTAATGTTTCTGTTTAATAATGAATCACCAAAGCCAGACAGTCCTTTACAGCATTCCTTTATCTTCGCATTCACTTTGAAACTTCATATTCTTTGTAAATAGCACAATAATAGGACTTTAGGAACAATTAGCATGAATAAAGTAAATTTGAATGTACAATATATTAATTTCTAAAAATAGTTTACTACATAAAGTAATACTAATTTTTTTCATTTGATTACTTCATTTTTAATTAAAATATTAAAAAAGAAGACTAATCTCAGATTATAAGTCTAAATCATCAGCAACAAGACTAAGTAGGAGAGACAAATATGTCCATAGTCTCAATGTTTTGTGTGTGTTTTTATACATCAAGTAGTGGGGAGGAAGATGTAAGCCATTCTGAAAGGATTTACATTAGCTATAGACAAAGGGGATGAGAGAAGGTGAAGCAGGGCTGCTGGTTCTGAGGTAGATGCAGCAGAATCCGCAAGGAAGAAGTGTCCGCTCCTGTGGATTAGCTCTGGCAGCAGATTGGAAAGCCCATGTGTAAATAAAAAGCAGAGGATCCTGGGTTTCTATGGCTTGGAACTATTCTCTCCTTTGGATAATCTCAGAAATAACCACCTGGAAATACATCTTAAATTCTAACAGATACACAGGAAATGTGAGCAGTCTTTCATCAGAGCTGGTCCACAGCTATTAACAGGCTAACTGTTCTGTCTCTTTCACTATCTGGCTGCTATAATTTAATTTAGAACATCTCAAAAAATTTTTTTCTTGTCACCTTTTATGTTGACTTTCAGAACTGTGGATTCAAACTACTACAACACAAATTATATTTGAAGAGCTAGAGACAGATTTCCTCAAATACACATTGCAGATCCAAGTTAAAATTTACATATCTTAGAATTTTAAATCTATCTCTAGTTTTATGCTTACTTGTGTTCAAATAAATTTGTTTTACATTAATTATTAGCTATAATTTATAATTTAAAATCCAATTTTAAATAAATATTTAAATGAATTTAAATAGCAAAACTTTTCTTCCAATTTTTCTACACTTTAAACAGGCTAGATCATTCCCTGGAGAGCATATTAAATAAATTAATAGTTGAAATACATCCTAGAAGGGCAGTCAAATGGAGAATTAGAAAGTGTTTGAGTTTCCTTTCAGAATTCTGATCTTATACATCTCAGAAGATTATTCTATAATCTATTTAGATTCTATTGCAGCTATGTTGTCTTTTGTTTTCTGTTCATAAACCTTCTTATAAGTTCACAATTTATGCCAAGACTGCAAATTAGTAGCCTGCCTCCAGCAAATCAACACCTAGGGAAACTATTGAGGAAAACACTATATGGTCCCATAAAAATGGGAGGAATTCCTAGCGGGGAGTAAGGCTACTTAGAAGTGGTGTGTGGCAAGGCAAGTAGATGACTAACATCTGCGGCAAAAGGCGTTGGCTCAACTGTTACAGCACAAATCAGAAAAGATCAATTTAAATAATATCTTCGTTTCCCCTTTGCCTTCCTTCTTGTCATGGAATTTGTCAAGGCTGGGCAAACCTTGATAGGATGGAGAATTGTCGAAACTAACTGTGAGCACTGACCAATTTTTACTTTTCTTTTTTTTTCCCAGCCATTTCCCTCTATACTTCCAGGGCTAATGGATGACAGCCTAGAGAGATGCCTTTTCCTTGATGTTTGAAGGTAGAACATTGACCTGAAACCAAATGGGAGTGATTAATTCTGACTATAGCAACTTGAACTTGTCACCTGAAAGCCCATTCTTTCATCTACACTTGATCTCAGAAGACTGATCTAGGCTCTTTCTTTTGCTCCTCCTTCGTTCATTATTAACAGGTAACATATCCCTTTAGGGATCAGCCAAAAAAGTAATAATAATAATAAGAGCTAAAATAATTGGATCTAATTTTTTAAATTAAAAACTACTAAAATATAAAATCCTCAAATTAAAAACTACAAAATGGTCAACATATTAGCAGAACTATTAAAATTGATGAGTTAGAATTTGAAATAGACATAGTAAATATGCAGAGACAAGGAAGATATCAATATGAAGCAAGAACAAGATGTGATAAAAAATCAGGAAGAACTATTAGATATGAAAAACTTAGTTGAAATAAGAGAATAATAGATGGATTGAATAAAAGAATGAATAGCACTAGAATGAATTCATCAATTATAAGATAGTTTCCTAGAAGAAAACAAATATGATAGAACAACTGATAAATATAAAAAATAGAAGGTAGACAAACATTTAGAAAACAGGAATTTTTGAAAAAGAAAAAATAAAAATAGTTCAGGTAAATTTCTAAGAATTAAAAGAAAAAAAGTCTTTAAAACGAAAACATCTAATGCAGTGTCAAATGATAAGACTCTTTTAACTTTTTGTAACCCTTGGATAAAATGGCCTGTTGAACTTGTCCTCTGAGTCACTAGATACTAGAGTTAAAAATCACAGTGAGTGTGCTACAGTAATAATATCATGATACTCAGCTCTTTAAGAAAGGTCAGGATGAACTAAGGATCACAGTCACCCAGATGAAAAACAGAGGTTGGCTAATAAATTTAGAGAAAATTTAAAGTTCAGCCCCCAAATGTGAGATTTCTAAGAATTACACAAACTGCAGCAACCAAAGGTGATCATTCCATTGTGAGAAATAAATTAATAGCACTCCCATACACTAATAATAGACAGGAAGCTTAGAGACTAGCAGGACTAGTGGGGTTTTGGTGGAATTATGTTTATTTTTTAATACTATTGGCCCAATCAACAAAGTCACCAGGTACAAATCTGAATTTGAGGGGGCTTTAGTAGAAACAAGTGTTTAAGATATATCAAGGGTGGTGGAACAAATATTTTCACTAAATATTTGTGATCCAACTGCTCAGATAATACTTGAAATCTGTAACCAGTACATATGCAGATTGCAAGAATTTTCAGATATTGAATAGGGTTAGTTAGGAAAGATCTTTTGCAGTTTGGCTCAAAAGCTGCCTGAGCTGTTTTTCAAATATCATTTAAGAGAAAAGCAAGATTGTTACTGAGTATTGGTTGAAACCACTTCTATTACTGAAGGCCATCAGAAAATTCTAAGCACAAACGTACACATAAAGCCTTGAGTGATATCACAGAGATATTCAACTAGGAAGAATACAACACAGCAAAGCTCATGCACAAAGTGGAAATGGTATATTAGACGAGTTCTGAGAGGGGAAGTTCAGAAGGAGTCTAATGCTTAAGTTAGTAGTTGCTTCACTAAAGTCTTGGCTTCACTAAAGTTTGTCAATCAAACCTTGACAAATTTAAAAAATGTATAGGCGCACTTCAAAGATATTTTGGTTTGGGTTTGGACAATTTCAATAAAGAAAGTATCACAATAAAGCGAGTCATAATCTTCTTGCTGGTGGAGGATCTTGCCTTCAATTTGTAAAAACACTGCAGTATATGTGAAACACTGTAAAGCATAGTGCAATAAAGCGAGGTATGCCTATACAAAGCATATCCTAAGAGCATATGAGATTAAACTAAAAATTAAAATACAACAGGTAGACAACTGGAATAATTACCAAATTACTTTTATTAAAGAATACACCCCTAAATAACCTTTAAATCAAATAAATAAATTTTTTAGAGAGCAGCTTCCAAAGTTTAGTCTTTGGAGACTGCCTTTCTGTGGAAAGAAGGTTGAAGAAAAAATGGCTCATTATTCAGTTCCTATTACTAACCTTAGTAACTAGGAACCTTGCTTGGCAGCTGGTGCTTCTGCTTGCTTCCTCTTTGGAACTCTGCCTTGAAAAGCCTCCACCTTAGCCTTAGCACTCATGGACAGTAACTTCTGCACTGATTCATCAACTCAATACTGTCCTCTTTTTATTGCAAGAAAATTGTCTGAGCACAAAGTATTTTGATATACTTTATATAGCCTCCCACCATACTTCTGTGATAGATTTATTCTATTGTGTAAAGATTTTACTGTTGTTTTCTCTTCAAATGAAGCATAACACACATATAGTAAAGGCTATTAAATATATTAGTTGTAAATACACTGGTCATAAATTTACAGCTCAATAAGTTTTTATATATGCACACACCTATATAACTTCACTGTTATATATTATACACTGTTATATACTCTACACAGTTCTTTTGTGATGTTTCTCAATTATTGCCTTATTTCCATCTATATTCTGACTTCTATCACTACAGACTAGTTGTTTCCTCTTGAACTTTGTATAAATGGAATCATAGATCCCACTCAATTCCTGTAAGACTCATCCTTGCTGTTGCATATCAACAATTTTTCTTTTTATTGCTGTGTAGCATTCCATTGTATACCACTATTTTTATTTAAATTGAAAATGGAGAACAAGAGTTCATATTTTCTAAGTCTGCTAAAGATGAAAAGATTATGTGCTTCTCACAATATAGTACATCAAATCTGTCTTATGTTGTATGAGGTTATATTGCCACCCTGAAAGGATTGTGAGTTACTTGAGAAGAGAAATATGTATTGTTGTATTTTCTGTCTTTTAAAAATAACTGACATAGTACATACTACACAGTAGAAATTAAAAAAACAGAATGCTCAAAAGGAGAAACTAAGTAAATTTCTGCTTCAAATAATAAATGATATAAAAATAATAGTAAGTTATTTTCATCAAAGACTAAATATGATTCCTCTGATAGCAAATGGTATAGCAAATTAAAGATCTTATTTATGTGTACTGGTTTATATCTATGCCCAATGAACACCACATTTTGGATTCACTTAAAGTCTAGCTGCATTGAAAAGAAACATTTTGAAATTTAGCTTTTTTCCCCAACCTGTATTATGAAAACTTTCAGAGAATGTATAATTTACATAAGCACTGATGTAGTGAATTGAATTTGGTAGAGAAAAAAGTCTAACATTGTTTGCAGTAAGAATTGTTATTACTGATCATTCTTAATTATTGTCCCTGAAATTTTATATTATGAGATGATTTAAATTAGGTTTTCCCTGAATGCATTATTTTCATAAATTAATTAGAAGATTAATTATTATAGCATTGGATGATGCATTTGCATTTTAGAGAAGATAGATTCAGTAAAATTGAACATACCGTGCACATGGTAGAATTTGATCTTTAGAGACAAACTCTAAAGGGGAAAATTCTGAGGGGAAAAATAATAAATGTTCAAAAATATTCATGAAATATTATTTGCCTCCCAAAAGCAAAATAGCCTTCTGCTTTTGCAGATTATGCTGTGATTGTGTCCTTTGTTTATTATTTTAGCTTTTTTCTCTCTATATAAATATATCAAGTAACTAGTATTTTCATAGTAGATCTTTTAGACACAAGAAGAGATTTTAGTACGATAACATATGCTTGTTCTTAGTGCATTAAATTCAGGCACGTTGAGATCTGGAGATGTGCTGAGGAAAACAAAATGCTATTAAAGTTTTTGTGTCTCTGTGATATCCCCGGGGAGATTTCTCTCAGTTGAAAAGTTAGCTTTCACAAAGCTACTTACAAAGCCATTCAGACCTTGCCTCCTGTTAATAGAATTCTGGTGGAAATAAAACCCAGTACAAGAGGCAAAGAAGCAATGAGATTTCTATTCAGATTTTCAAAGGGCTAAAGCATAAATCAAATGTTGAGAGGAATGTGAAAAATGTATATCGTTTATTAATAATTGGAATTCCCATGATGTTTGAGGGAGGATTTGACGCAGGAAAGGGAATATTTCCCTTGGTGGTGGGCTGGGCTCTCATTCCTATGGTCTTTGAAGGAAATAATTTCATGTTTACAAGTGACCACAGTATGCTTCAATGGCAAACAATAATATGTGGGTTGGAAGAAATTCCTTGTGTGAATAATTAATTATTCAGAGAGAGGATGTAAGATTACTTCAGAATATTGTAACATTTAATTGTAAGTAAAATCTCATCCCCCTTTTTGAAAAGGTGAATGAAACTCTTAACAAAAGATTAAATTAATTAAGGATAAAATTACATGCAGTTTCTATGATCAGAAGTCTCCTTTGGTTTTCCAGATATTTGAGATTCATTGTAATATTTTGTATGCCAGGAATAAAGCTAAACAGGAACCAACCTGGACATTATCAATTAAATAGTAAAGATGTAGTTGATTCATAAATAGGTACAAAGAAGAATTGTGCTTTGTCATCCATCTGTATTAACTTTAGGCAAATTAATTTGCTTCAGTGTCATCTGTAAGGATAGACTCCTAAAATTTAAGAGAGTTTTGCTAAATGTGAAGTAAATATTAAGAAAATCTTTAGACAAATGCCTGAAGCATAAAAAACTTTTCAGTTGTTTTCATTTAGTTCTACTTTCTGCAATTTTTGTTTTGTTTTGAAACATACTTTTTATTCACAAACAGACATATAATGAATGTTAATTTAACAGTGCTTTGTTAAAAATATAACTGATTTTCTAAAACAATGTAAGATTAAACACAAATTCTTTAGAAAAGTGTCTTTGAATGAGAATGATTGGGCTTCTTGTTTTAAAAAAAATGGCTTTGTCTAGAAAACACTAGAATATGTTTTGGATCTGTTTGAGGTTAATTATCCCATGATAAATCTTGACAATTTTCCACATCAGAACAATCTCTATCTTAGGAACTCTCTATTTAAAGTTATATACCTTTTTCAACCAATTGGAAATACGTTGGAATTTTCCAATAATCTCAGTCTCAAAAAAAAAAAAAAAGAAAATAAATAAAATGGTCATCACCCCCTTTAAAAAAAAAACTGAGCAAATCCTTATGGCTCTGAGAGTGACTTGGATGGAAAATATAGCTTTAGCAGCATACTTATTAAAACTTTGATCTGTTGGTAAATGGATTCTAAATCACAGGCAATTTGGCCATCAATTATTCATTAATAATTTATTATGCTAAAAGCAAGTAAAAATTCTGACAAAAGTCACAAGTCAATAGTTTATGTACCAAATGCAATGAGTGACATTATTATATTTAGATTGAGTCTAATAACATTAAATTTTTTCATGCTTAGGAAAATGATGTCATCACCATGAACCTGCTTTCCACTTATGAAAACACGTAGAATAGTTTGATTTTAAAGAATATTTAGTTTGTATATAAATTCTTCATTTCTGTAAATAATGTGTTTTTCTCGAGACTGTGATTTATAGTAATAGGTAAAAATGATATAAAAAAAACCTAAAAAGGTAAATATAATTGACATACAATGCAATACTTTGAGAAAATTAAGTAATCCTAATTCACAATTATGAAATAAGAGAAATTCTTGCCTGTCAAATTCCAGAAATTCATTAAAATTTATATTTTAGTTAAGTTCTATAACATAGTGAGTATATACTTAGACTTGGGATATAAACCGGCCTTGATTCAAATTCTTCGATTTACTAGATGTATGGCCTTTGACGAGTTACTTATCTTCTACGTTGCTATGATTCCTCAACTGTAAAATGAGGATAATAGTAATTAACAACTACCTTATTGTGCTATGGTGAGGATTTCATAATTTTATAAACAAAAGCATATAGAACAATGTTTGGCATTTAGTAAACACTGAACAAAAGTAATAGAGAATTAGTACTTCTTTATTTTTTTGGAGTTTCAGTTCTAACTGAACTCTGAATAGGATTTTAATTTTCCTTTGGATATTTTAGTTTCTTGGAAATCCTCTTATGAATCCTCAACTCCAAGATCAACTCAGTCTGCATCTGAATTTCCCTGGTGGAAACAGTGCTCTAGTTAGTGTTAAGTGTGTGGCCTCTGGAACTAGAATCTTTCTTTTCAATTTCAGTTCTGCCAATTCACCTTGTATAATCTTGGACAAATTATCTACATCTATTTCTCAGTTTCTACATTTGTGAATCTAGGAGAATTTCATTCTATACATGCTTTTCTGTTTCTTTTTCATAAATAGCATGTCTTTTGTATCCTACCGTAGGAGAACAAGCTGATATTTCTTTCAATTTCTTAGTTTATGTGAAAGCATTTTCATAAATCTGATCTTTACTATCACTCTTTTTCGTGGTCTGGTCTTCATATAAATACTCACTTCTCTTTGAGAGGGGAGATTTTTGGGCCCAGAGTTTTTTATTGAGGTATCATCAGAAGATTTGTAGGTCACACTTGACCTGTTTGCTCTGCTCCTGACTACTCAGTCCCTTTATAGATTTATAACTAAACAGAGTTTTGGTGTTGATGCTTCTCAATACAACATACTATAGCATTGTGAGGCTTTAGTAGAATCTCTCTTGGCTCTAATAATTACTTTATAGAATGTGCGGAGTAACTGAAAAACTCCAGTGCTTGAAATGAGGTATTGTCAAGACCCTTCCTTGTGGTTAAGAGTAAACATTCTTTGTTTTCTGCCAGATCCCGCCGGCTAAGATCAAACAGTTCTCAAGAGGGGGAGTGAGGATTGAGAAAGATAGAAAGAGAGATAGAGAAAGAGAGACAAAAGATAGAGTCGGGAGGGCTCACAGTGAATACTGTAGCTCTGAGTTTATTTAACACTGCATAGTTATAACCTTGACAATGCATGAAAAACAAAACCCACACACCTATAAACAATTGCTTGACATTTACATAAGTTCTCTCACCTATATTCCATCAAGCCATACTTCCTCCATCTGCACAGACCCCACCTGCTCTGCAAACTTCTAGTTTGCAGGCAACTTTAACCCGGTCTGTAGGGCCTCCAGCTGTAGGGCATTCAGCTGTAGGGCATTCGAAAAGAATGGCTCCCAACAGTTTTCTATGAGTTTTTATCGGTGACCTTAAAATGGGAACTTCAACTGTTCGTAAGATCTACACTTCGCCTAACAACTTGAAATTAAAGGAAGTGTTTGGTCCATACAAACACAGCATAGACTCTTATTATGGAACAGGCTATCCACAGTATCCAATATTCTTCACTACTTTCTATGATAAGCTTGTTGAGGCAGTTCTTCTTTTCAAAGAGAAAACACACCATTGTCCATGTTCTCTGTTGGTGAACACAGGTGCATGAGTTAGTGAACCATGAAGATATCTCTATGCTTAAAATCATATAAAATAATTAACTACTAATGAACAAATCCTGGATAACGTTGTGACACAGATCAATATTTAAATTAGCAAGAACAGGATAAAAATATTTGATTTATGGTTAAGCTCAGATGCAGTTTTACTCAAGTACAGTTTCTGGTGAGACAGGAATTCCTAAAGAGTACCTAATATGAAAGATTGACAATTTATGCTCAAGCATGGCAAAGAAGGAAAAGAAGCCTTTGCAGAGGGAAAAAATAACTCACTACTCTTAGAGACTATAACTGTTCAAACATAGATTTCTAATAAAAACAGAAGTATGGGAGAATTTGAAAAGAATTACAGGAACAGAAAGAATGAAACTATGGGATCTTAAGAAAAGTTAAACTGTTTACCAACATGTGCCTTCATCAAAAGAAATTGGTCGTTTAGAATATTTAAATTCAGTAATCATTTTTGCACACCAGTGAGCCAGGTAGTGAAGATGCAGTGAGCAAGGTAGTGAAGATGCAGTGAGCATTACTGGAACTGCCCAACTCCCAGTGTCAGCCTTAAATGAGACTCTCATTTCTGCTGGATTTGCCAGACTTTCTCCTGGGAATATGAATGCTAAAAGACATTAAGAAAAAGATTAATCTGTTGGTGCTGAGTCATTTTGACAATAATTAAAGTTTATGACTTCTACTAGTTAAAGCACTGCCTTATTCCAGTTTTTTCTAAGACCTAATTATTTTATTAGCATTTCCTTTGATATTGTAAGGTTCTCAGTATCTTTTTAAAATAGATTTTCTTTAAGAAATCATTAAGACATAGCCAGAATCAGTTTGTGAAGAACCCTAAATGACACAGAGCTATTGAAAGAAGTTTCTCATAATAAGATTCAAATATCCCATGGGATTAGGCAAGCTATAATTAGCTACACAATTAATATTTTACCCATTAAAATCATATTTTACAGGAATATTATTTATATTTAAGCCATCATAATATGGTTTTGCATTTAAATCATCACACTATATCATTACAAACTGGTACTAAGTAAAAAAAGAAGATGGATGGATGATAAAAACATATATTAAATATCAATAAAGTTAATTTTTTATAAAATATATATTATTTTATTGGTATTATTTATAGCAAAAATATAATAAAGATCACACAGTTTAGAACATGTGCTATATGAATAAAAGAAATAGGAGATATCAATACAAAATTTTACAAAACTTTTAAATACTTATTACAACTTTACAGTTACAGATAAAACTAAATACATTTAGAGATAATATTTGGGCCATAGACTACACTTAAGAAAACAAACAAACAAACCTGTGAGTATTTCCCAATGACACAGGATATGGAGGAAGGTAAATATTCTTTTATAATAAAAATGATATAAAATTTAGCTGTCCACGAAGTATGATTTTTATTATGTTCATTAAACTAAAAAAAAAAACCTATAGCTTTATATGTAAATATGTAAAAAGTATTCATAGAGAACAAGGCAATGTTTTAAGGGACTGATAATTTGGAATATTAAGATATTCTGATATTTCTGGTACGATTATTTAGAGTAATGAGAGCATATTTCATTTGACTTTCAAAGTAATTTAGAAGAATAATCTTCATAGTATTAAGATATTATTGTTAAAACATGTATGCTCTGTATGGCTTTCAGCCAGTTTAGTTGTGCAAAAACAATTACTTGCTTACTTTTCACTGCTAAAAATCTTCCAAGCAGACTAGTTATTGTGTCCTTTCATCATTTGCAATGTCCCACCAACGTCTGGGAAGTTTATTTTAGTCCCTGGAGAATGAAAAGGTCTTTAATTTCCATGGTCACTGCTGGTAGAGCCGTACTGTTTCAACCTCAGTGGCATCTTGAACTTTTGCAGCTCTGCTTGTTTATCATCTTTGAGGTGGAGATAAGCACCTCCCTGAGGTCTAGCTATCTCACAGGTACTGCCTTGGATTAGTGCAGCAGACTCATATCCAGAGACTGAAAGCCCTTTTCTCTGTGTAGTGGAAACTTGCATCTCTGTTGTGAAGACATTTCCTCTGCCCGCTACTGTTCCAGGTCTCAGAACATATTCTCCTCCTCCTGCTCAGGCTTTTATAAAAGACAGGCTTCTTCCGGCTGTATTTGCTTCTATAGCTGCCAAAACCTCTGACTCAAGAAAGTAAAAAATCTGGCTATGAAACTAAAATGAAAAGAGTATGTAGGTATGAGAAAAATTTGGGAAGCAAAATGAAATTTATGGTCTCAAAAATAAATGCCATAGAAGTTAATGTATTAGAAAGGCAGTACTTAAACGCAAGGATTTGAAAATGTATTGTGTAGTCATTCAGTAAAGGTGTTTAAAAGTTGAAAAGTGAGGATTCTTAATTGACTTCCTGGCTGCTGATATTCATATTCCTTTAAATGTCAAATTAGCCTCCTCCTTTAAACATAGGTCAATCCCTCCATCTGGAAAAATCTTGAACCCAGCTGATTTGCTTCCTGGGAGAGCCTGGAATCAGGATTGCTTTGGAGCCTTTCTAATTCTGGTGCTCCAGTCTCTTGGCTCCTGGTCTCCATTTTGGTTACCCAGTTTCCTGTGCTGAAACTCTTGAGTTCTGGTGCTAATAATCTGCCCCTCTGCAGTTCTGTAATTGCTAGTTAATATATTTCTGCTTAATATTCACAAAAATTGCTAGATATCTTTCTATATGTACATTTTCACCTCTGGTTAATCTTTTCTGATCAGTTAATTCTTTGGGTTCGTGTTCATAGAATTTGTCCTTAGATTAACATGATCTTAGCTATATACCTTCATCATTTGAGATATTTGGACTGGATTTAGAAGACCATTTCAGTCAATTCTGCTGGCTTTGAGTTCTGGAAATGACAGAATGGTAAGCTAAAAAATAATTAACCAAAGTTTCTCATTTCCTGTTATTTAAATACCCTTCATAGATGGCTTCACTTTGTCCTTTTTCTGGATAGTTAGGTAAGGTATTAATCAAAATGTAAAAAAGACCATAATGAAAATTCAACAGTTTCAAGGACATTGCTGCTAAATGAATCTGGTTTGTGTTTTACTTTTGTGGGCAAGTTGTAGTGCTTAGTTTCCTTATTAGAAGATGATTTCAAAAGGGCAGCACAAATTTGTCTTGCAATGAGATAAACAGATGTAAGGTCAAGAAACCACTGCCAAAGAATTGTTTGTTGATAATTGAAGATAGGTTTCCTGTTCCAAATGGTATGTAGGGAATTTTCTATGAACACCAATGCCAGTAAAATGAAACTAAAAGTGAAATTGGTAGGTCAGCAATGCTATGCCAACTTCAAAGCAGGTAGAAACATACTTTGTCTCTCCTTTGTTGTCCATATCTTATCCAAAAATTCAAAATCCATAGCAGACAAAAAGCAGAGTAGCCATTCTTCTGAAGCAAAGAACCTATTACTTATTAGACTTCAAACCCCACATATCACATTCTAGATTCATTAGGTAGGGAAAGCTCTCAAAAAATAATGTGAATGAGAGTGAAAAATTATAACTATTCATGCATACTTTATCTACATAATTAATTTCATTTAACTGAGTGGATACAGGAAGAATTCTGGTAGTAGACAGAAGAGAGAATTTTAAAATTTCACAATGTTCAGAGTATTTGAAATGCTAGGAAGAAATCTTGTTCATAATACATGAGTGGCTGTTAGAGAATGGTAACTGTAATAAAAATTATACTTTCCAACTTCATGTTCAAGAAAGAGATTTGAAAAACACTCAAGTGGTTATAGAGTGGAACAATGAAAATCACATGCTCCACCTTTTGACAAAACTCGTGTCTGGATAGATTTGTACTTGTTTGAGGATAAGTTTAAAGGAAAATACTATATTGGAACATAAAAGGAACATTCTACAAGGTGAGGTTAAGAGAATACTTTGGTTTTCTGTTGTTACAGTAACAAAATACCACAAACTTAGCAACTTAAAGAAAAAGAAATGCATTATCTTATAGTTCTGGAGGTCATAAGTCAGAGATGAGTCTCACTGGGCTAAATTCAAAGTATTGGCAGAGCTGTGTTCTTTCTGGCGGCTCTAGGGAAAAATCCATTTCTTGCCTTTCCCATCTTCTAGAGACCACCTGCGTTCCTTGGCTCATGGCTCCTTTTTTTCTAATCCCAAAGCCAGCATGCAGTTGAATCCTTTTCATGTTGTTATTTCTCTGATTCTCTCTTTTCTGCCTCTCTCTTTCACTTTCATGGCCCTTGTAATTACATTGGGTCTGCCCAGTTAATTTGGTATAATCTCCCCATTTCAAGGTCAATTAGCAATCTTAATAACATCTGCAATCTTAATTTCCCTTTATCATTTAATCTTAACTTGTTCATGGTTTCTAAATATTTAGTCAAGGACATATTTGGAGAGCAATATATTTAACATTGATTATAAATTCAAAGGTCTATAAATTCAAAATCAGAAGAAAATTTCAGAAATTGAAAATTTCAGATGTTCTTTTTATAAGTAAACAACTATATACCATTTGTACTAATTGCAAGTTTTACTTCTCTCCATGATTTTTATAATCTTATTATGTCAGCTAAATTTCTGGAACAATAGAAAATAATAGTGATGATGACGGAAAGGCAAAAAAAAAAAATACCCAGAGAAAAACCTAAAAATACCAACAATGTAAACATTCAATAAGACTTCTGGTTTTCAATTCCATATATAAGGAGCTTCATTTCTATATACTAAGAATGAAATATCAAAGAAATGAAGAATAATTTTACCATCACACCAAAAAGAATAAAATACCTAGAACTAAATTTAAACAAGGAGATGAAAGACCTGTACATTGAAACTACAAATTATTATAGGGAAATAGATGGATATTCCATGTTCATGGATTGAAAGGATTAATATTATTAAAATGTTCACATTTTCTAAAACAATCTACAGACAGTGTAATCCCAATCAAAGTTTCAATGGTATTTTTCACAGAAATCAAGTAAAGAATCTTCAAGTTTGTGTGGAGCTACAAGAGACCCTAAAGCAATCCTGAGGAAAAAAAAAAAAAGATGGAGTTATCACACTTGACAATTTCAAATTATACTACAAAGCTATAATAATCAAAACTGTGTTGTATTGGCTGAAAAATGGACACACAGAGCAGTGGAACAGAATTGAGAACTTAGAAATAAACCCACACATATATGGACAACTCATTTATGACCAAGGATCCAAGAACAATAAAGAAAGGAAAATATCTTCAATAAATGACATTGGAAAAACTGGACAGCCACATGCAAAAAAAAAAAAAAATGAAACTAGATTATTATATTACACCAAAATGAACTAAAGACTTGAATGTAATACCTTAAATCATAAAATACAGAGAAGAAAAAGATAGGTATTAAGCTCACTGACATTGTCCTAAGGATGTTTTTGTAAATTTGACTCCAATGGCATGGGAAACAAAAATAAACCAATGGTACTACATCAGACTAAAAAGGTTTTGTAAAGGAAACAATCAACAAAACAAAAGGCAAACTACAGAATGGTGAAAAATATTTTTAAATTATACATCTGAGAAAGGGTAAGTATTCAAAATATATAGAGATCTCATACAACTCAAAAACAAAACAAACAACTCAGTTGAAAAACGGGCAGAGGATCTGAGCAGACTTTTTTTTCCCAAAGAAGACATACAGTTGGTCAACGAGCACATGAAAAGTTGTTCAACATTACTAATTATTAGGAAATACAAACCAAAACCATAATGAAGTATCACCTCACACTAGTTAGAATGGCTATTATCAAAAAGACAATAAGCAAGTGTGAGAGAGAATGTGGAGAAAATGTTACCCTCATAACTGTTGGTAGGTGTGTAAATTTGTATAGCCTCTATGTAAAACACTATGGCGATTCCTCAAAAAATTAAGATTAGAACTACCATATCATCCAGGTAATCCAACTGTGGGTATTTACCCGAGGAATAAAAAAATACTCCTTCGAAAAGATATATGCACCTTATGATTATAACAGCATTATATACAATAGCCAAGATGTAGAAACAACCTAAGTGTTCCTTAATAGATGAATGGATGAAGAAGTGGTATATGTATACAATGGAATCCTACTCAGCCATCAAAAAGATGAAATCTTGCTTGCCATTTTCGACAACATGGTTGGAACTTATGCTAAGTAATATAAGTCGGATGGAGAAAGACAAATACTATGTGATTTAACTCATATGTAAAATAAAAGAATGAGGAAATAAAACAAACAAACTCACAGATACAGACAACAGATTGATGGTTACCACAGGGGAAGGGTAAAATGGGTAAAAGGGATGAATTGCATGGTGGTGGTTGGAAACTAGACCTTTGGTGGTGAGCAGTCTGTAGTGTATACAAATGTCAAGTTATAATGTGGTACACTTGAAGCTTGTATAATGCTACAAATCAATGTACCTCAGTAAAAAACACACAACACATAAAAGGAAAATTAAAAAAAAAACATGGCTTATACACAGAAGCAACAATAGTTATAATTCATAATTCTATTTCTAATGTATAGAGGTGAAAAATCAATGTGATATAAAATTTATTATTATCAATATCAGTTAGAAATAACATTTATATAATATTATTATTCATGTTCAAACTACTTTTATGTTGTCCTATAGGTCATTATGATTGATGAATTTTAGATTGAAAGTAAAGAAGAAATATAGATCTTTGTGTACTAAAAAAACTCTTTAAAAATGACTAAGAAAAAAATTTTAGAAGTAAATTCTTGCATTTAATAATTTGAGTTTTAAAATTTGTTAGGGGACACTCATCTTTAAGAAAGTACCTTTCTTATAGGAACTGTATCACTATCTTTTATCTGACTTTAATGGAATGTGCACTCCTTGACAGGAGCACATTATACTCTCTGATTTCTGTGTAAATGAACTGCACTTTGCTATGTCTGGAATTATGGTTTTGAGGATGTATTTCTGATACCAACATTAGTCTAGAATGTGATAAGCACCAAGGTGCACTTTGGGCTGTTCTCTTCCGCATAATTTCCATCAGTTACACTACTCACTTCTAATTGTTTGATATAAAACTAGTAGTTTTTCAGTCTTATGTAAAAACAATGGAAATGTAGATTCAAGAAAAGTTCCCAGATTGCCCAGCACACCAAACAGTCATTACAAGCCTCTCCTATTAATTCTGAAACTGCCACTGACTACAGAAAATGACTGTCTTATGTTATTTCTAAGAATTATATGTACAATTTGTCCTTCGGAAATGTTCTACAATAAGATAATTGCTGTAGTTAAATAGAGACCAGTGTCCCTGCAACTTTTAATAGAATATTTTGTCCTTCATGTTAGCACTAAAGGAGTGGTGGATGTGTCTGAAAACAGTGGTTGTTAAATAAATATAATAAAGATATTTTTGCTAGAGCACAGGTTTGGAGGCTGGTATCAGTGGAATAATGGTTGCTAAATCTTGATATATGTTATTACTACAACTTAATGAAATAGGCAAGATAATTTCTTTGTTCTGATTTCTATGAGAAAATGCATGACGGAGCATTCTAACTTGTTTTTGTAAATTTTCTTTTTTCTTTTTCTTTCTGAAAGGATTGATAGTTTGGTCCTTTTAGTTGTTAATCAGAAAATATGCTTGGTAGAGTGTAAAGTGAGCATAAGTTAAGACAATAGTCCTAAGAGAGCTGAGTAATCAGCAGAGTTTTCAAAAATTACAGTTGACGTAGGAGCAAAAAAAAAGAGGAATGTTCACTGACAGAATTAAATATGGTATTTAGAATAAAAAAAGAAACACACACACACACACACACACACACACACACACACGGGCTACCAAAAGGCAAATAATTTTTGTTATTTTCTGTTTTTTTTTTATCTGCTGTATCTCTGTGCTTACAACTTTCACATCAGACAAAGTCACTCTTTGAAATTCTACATACAGTCATTTTTATAGTCATTTATATATTTATATTTTTGCTTAAATGGATTTTAAAAATATCAGAAATTTTAGGATTGAGACTGAGATTTCCCTCTGTTACAACAGGTAAAAATTAAAGTTAATAAATAAAATAAAAATAGCCACATTTTAATTTTCAAAGATAGACTTTTTTTCACATTTATTATCTCTGAAATCAGAATACATGTTGGAATCAGTAACATGTCATAAATGAACTGCCAGTGTAAATTGTTGGTGGAATATCAGATAAGAGTACGTCTTACAATTGATAAAGTCTTAGAAGTGATGAAATTGAGTATTTTGTTAGTGTGTAATATTTCTTTGGTTTGCAATTTATTAATTTTTTTTACTTCTTTTCTGTGGCTGCTGATGTAGTTGGCTGGTGATTTATTTCAATTTCAGTATTCAGAGTTTGAAGGCAAACTCATTAGCCAAGTAAGTACATATTCATCTCACTCAGGGTGTGGTTAAGCATCAGATGACTAAAACCATTTTCTGTGATCTCCAACAGATTTCAATTAATCATTTGTGGAGCATTATGTTTAAGATGTTTAGATTATGTTGCCAAATTTAAAAATTATTGTGTGAGGAATAAATTTATTTCATATTCTTTATTTGTGTGTTATGCCTCCTAACATCAAAAATTGCCTGGGCAGAGAAGACTGCCCAGCTTCTGGCAGGGTATGCCAAGTTCCCAAATAAAACAGTTTCTGCTATTCATTTACTTCCATTTTAATTAGAGGTAATGTGATTTTAATTCTTTGGTAATTGGATGAGATTTCTTTTATGGGCCAGCATATTTTCCACTTGGAATGAATGTTATAGGAATACTTGAAAATAATGTATTTCCTGCTGTTCTTTGATGGAGAATTCTATAAATCTCAAAGTGGTCAAGTTGGTTGATAATGTGTTCAAAGCTTATATTCTTACAGATTTTATTTCTCAATTACTGAGAGAGGAATCTTTAAGTCCACAATTAAAAGTGTATATTTCTTGGAGAGAGAAGAAAATGATGTAGATGATAGGGTCTCAGTTCATCCCTCCTGCAACCAAATCAAAGTTATGACAGAAACACGGAGCAAACAGCAAAGAAAGTTGCCTGGAATCTAGAGGAACAGAAGCACTACAATTAGGGAGAGAAATAATTAATCATCATGTAATAGTAGAAAGTAGGAGGGGGTGAAGATTCAAGGCTGCCTGTCCTGGAGCGGCTGAGTGTGAGACAGAGGCCATGGCAGCTGCAGCCAGCTACTGCACACACCTCTTAAAGGGACCATGTTCTGGAAAGAACATTCGGAGTGATAGACTTGGTTGCTCTGAGCACCAGCTCCAGGTTGGCTGCTCCGGGGTCACCAGGGACTTACAGGGGGACACTGAGTTGTCAGAGTGACGATCCGAGGTGAGGCTTTCTTCCAGATAGAAGTGCTGGTGATATCCATTGTTCGTTCCCTTGTTGAACCCTCCCCTCTTCCAATGTGCAGACTCAGCACCAGACATACATGTGATGTCATCAAACTGGATAACAGAGATCGTTCTGCCTAGAGGATTCCTTGAAACTCCTCTTCTCCCAACTCTTGACCCTATCCACGCCACATCCAGGTGTATCCTTGGAGAGTCAGGTGCTCCTTGCTGAGCAGTGCCTCGACTCACACTGGTGGCAGCTGACCAGGGTGTCTGGTGTTGCCTCTTGGGGCAACTATAAGCACAGCATCTGTGTATTGTTTGTTGAATCTTAATGAATAATCCTGGAGGAGCACAGGCTGGAGCTAAACTTGGCCTGATGGTGAACTCCTCTCAGGACTGTGCCACTGGTCATCTACTACACAAAGCCACACTAATAATACTGGGAAACTTAGGAGCTTTGCTGAGTACATAGAAACAGACACAGAAAGGGAGCCAAAATAGAAAGACAGAAAAGCAGAAACAATATGAGAGAACAGAAATGATAGAGTCAAGCAATCTAACAGATGCAGAGTTCAAAACACTGGTTATAAAGATGCTCAAAGAACTTAGGGGAAGTAAGAACTTCAACAAAGAGATAAAAATATATAAATAGAAATGGAAAGTATAAAAGGGAGCCAGTCAGAAATGAAGAACACATTATCTGAGATAAAAAGTATATTTAATGGAATAAAAAAAATTAATATAGAAGATCAAACCACCAATTAGAGGCTGGAGAAGCCAAGGACACTCAATCACAATGGCAAGAAAAAAAAGCCAAGACTATAATAATAATTTAAGGAAACTATGGGACACTATTAAATGTAAAAATATCTGTGTCATAGGGGTACCAGAAGGAAAACATCTTGTTCCTTGAAAACAAGATGTTTTCCTTCTGGTACCCCTATGCACAGAAGGGCTATTTGAAGAAATAACGATGGAAAACTTCCCTAATTTGATGAAGGAAGTAGACATATGACCCCAGGAAACTCGGAGAGTCCTAAAAAAGATGAACTCAAAGAGGCCCATAGCAAGACACATCATAATTAAAATGCCAAGGGTTAAATACAAAGAATCTTAAAAGCAGCAAGAGAAAAGCTGTTAGTTACCTACAAGGGAACACACATAAGATGGCCACTGATTTCTCCAAAGAAACTCTGCAGGACAAAAGGGGCTTTGTACAAAATATTCAACCTGATGAAAACACAGGATCTACAACCAAGAATATTTTAACTAACAAAGCTATCATTTAGAGTAGAAGGACAAATAAAGAGCTTTGCAGACAAAAATAAGCTAAAGGAATTTATCAATACCAAGCCAGTATTACAGGAAATGTTGGAAGGACTTCTTTAAGAAGAAAAAGAACATGTATCAAAAATGGGATAAAGAATGGTAAGAACTACATTCCTATCAACTAATATATCAAATGGAAAAGAATTAAGTGTTCCAACCAAAAGAAAGAATAGTTGAATGGATAAGAAAACAAGACCCCTACATATGCTGCCTACAAGAGACTCACTTTAGATTACAAGACACACACAGACTAAAAAGAAAGGGATGGAAAAAGATATTACCTTAATTGACCTAGAGGATATTGTGCTGAATGAAATAGAGAATGACAAATATTGCATGATTTCTTGGATATATGGAAAAAATAAACAACAGCAATAACAGGAGCAGAAATAAACTCAATATTTTGAGGGCTACTAGATGGGTGCGGGGGTTGTGGGGGATGGCAAAAAAAGGCAAAGGGATGGCAAAAAGTAAAGGTAAATGGATAGTTGCAGAATAGACATGGAGATGTAGAGTATAGCATGGGAAAGATGGTTAATAATTTTGTCATAAATATGTAAGGGGGAATAGGGGTTCTAGTTTTATAGAGTGATCACTTTACAAGTTCTGTGGATCTCCAATTAATATGTTGTACAACTGAAACTAATATATTATTGTATTTCAACTATAATTTAAAAAACTCATTGAATTAAAAAAAGAGTATGTTTTTCTACTTGTCCTTTAAGTTCTATCAGTTTTTGCTTTCTATACATTAGACCTCTGTTCTTATAAGTATACATATTTACTATTTTTAATTTTCTTGATGAACTGATTTCTTTATCATTAGGTAATGCTCTTCTTTAATCCTGATAATATTTTTGTTTAAAAGATTGTTTATTATAATATTAATTAAACTACTTCAGTTTTCATTTGATTACTGTTTACATCATACATTCTTCCTCTCACATTTTTACTTAACCAACTTACGTTTTCATATTTAATTTCTTTTTTCTCACAACTTAGAGTTGCAACTACTTTTTAAATCAACCTGAAAATCTCTGTTTTTTATTTGAGCTGTCTGGATTATTTACACCTAATGTAATTATTGACCTGTTTGGACTTAAATCTGGTATCATACTGGTTTTTCCTTTTTTCTCAAGTTTTTACCCCCCTTTTATATCTTATTTTTGATTAATTGAGTAATTTTCATTATTTCATTTTATTTATACTATTGGCTTATTTATTTTATGTTATTTTTACTTTTCTAGTGGTTGCTCAAGGGTTTATAACATACATCTTTAATTTACCACAATATATCTTCACGTAACATTATGCCACTTCACATAGAGTATATGAACTTCACAATTCACTTCCATTATTTACTCTTATCCTTTGGATTATTTTTGACATACAGTTTACTAATACATATACTATAAAGCTAACGATATATGTTATTATTTGGCAAATTTCTTAAAAGAAGTAAAAATTAGGGGAATAAAGATTTTTTTACATTTACCTTCATTTTTACCATGTTCATATACTATATGTGAAGTGGAAAATTAAAGATGTATAAACACTTGAGCAACCACTAGAAAAGTAGTAAAGACATAAAATAAATAAGCCAATAGTAGAAATAAAATGAAATCATGAAAATTTCTTTGTATAGAGCAATATTCCTTTTGCCTAAACAACTGAATACTGTTTAATTTAATATTTCTGATAGTACAGTTCAGATGGCAATGGGATCTTTGAGCTTTTCTCTGTCTGAAAAATTTTTTACTTTGCTATTAATTTTTAATGATTTACTTTCTAGGTATAGAATTCTGAATTTTCTTTTAGTACTTTAAAGATTAATAATAATAATTATTATTATATTATATTTTTATTATTTAATAAAATACTTATTATATTTGTGTTTGCCAAGTTTTAAGCAATAAATCTGATATCATTTTTTCTTTTTCATTTTTATATAATGTTTCTTTTATTTTTCAAACTGCCTTTAAGGTTTTATTTTTGTTTTTCAGCAATTCAATATAATATGCCTCTTTTTTAATGTCCTTTTTTTTGAGTTGTCTAAGTTTTTTGCATCTGTGATTTGATATTGTTTACTAATTTTAGAATATTCTTGGCCATTATCCTTTTGAATATTTCATTTGCCTTATTCTCTCTTTCTTCTTTAATACATCATTACATGTACATATATTGCAGACTGTTTGGTATTGTTCCACAGCCCTTGAATACTCCATTCAGATTTTTTTGGGTTTGTTTTTGTGTTTTTCAGCTTAGATAATTTCTATTAATCTTTTATGTCCATGATTCTTTCTTTAAATGTCTGTAGTCTCTTCGTAATCCCATCAAAGGACTTCATATTTGATACTGTGATTTTAGGTAAAGTATTTCCATTTTACTGTGTGAAAAATAATTTTTAACTCACCTCTTGATTTTCTTATTGATTTTTTTATTGCTTAATAATAAAATATACATATATATGTGTATATATATATATATTTGTATGTGTGTGTGTGTGTGCCATAAGTTTTGGTTGAATGTCAAACACCGTGTATAGAAGAAGAGTAAAAACTAGATAAATTGTATTTATACCCACTACTACATACTTCTCTTTGTCAGGTGTTAATGTACAGAATTGTGTCAGTCTAGTGTTCAGTTAAGCTGGGTTTTATTTTTGTTGTTTCTATAGTCACTTACACTGTACCACACCCTTTAAATTTGTTCCACAATCATTTATTTGTTCCTGTGCTTAGTATGGATTCTGAAATGCTGGAGGGATTTTCTTAGTACTTCTGTTTCACTTGCAGCTTTCATTATTCCCTGCAGTCTCATCACATATGAAGATTTCTCTCTATGCTCACACTCCTACGCCAGCAATAAACCATGGATTGATACTTATTGCTGAGCTTGTACTGGGAGAATGAGGAACCAAGTCTTAGATAGGGCCTTTGAGAATGGTTCTTAGAAGTGTGGCTTTCTCAGTGTTTCTGACCTTTCCTTTACCTCTTCCTCATAATTCCCATGAGTACCAAGGTCTATCTTGTATTGGTTGGAGGAATTCTGGAAGAGAGAGTTTTCTATGTTTCCCCAGTTGTTAGAAGTCCTTTTCTTCTATTATTGCAAAATTATGGATCCAAGATGATTTCTTGTGCCTCACTGTGGGAAAGATAACTTTCGATTTTATGCTTCTACAGAAAGAACAAATATTTTCTTAGGTGCAAGAGATGAAAAGCTTTCTTGATCCTTCTTGAGAGTCTAAAGGCTTTTTCTTTGTATGTGAAAAGAGTTTGGGGAAGTAGTGGTACTGTGTGACTAGAACCCAGTGAAAGCAAATTGCCACCCCAAAGCCAGTGTCACTGAAGGCTTCTTCCTCTGGTATCCAGCTCTGCTTGTTATCTTTCTTGTTAAGAGGTGAGTAAGGAGAAGAGCTTGCGAATATGTACATACTCTGTCCTCACTGAGTCCTCCAGTTATTCAAAATTATGCTAGATTATATTCAGTCTTTAAGCGATCACCAAAATTTTAGCTGTTTTCTTAACTGTTTCTTTTTTCTTTTCTTTTCTTCTTTACTTTTCTTTCTTTTCTTTTTTATTCTTTTCTTTAATGGCAGCTGCTCTTTTGCACTGCCAAAGGTGAAACAAATTTGTGTCCCTTCTCTCCCAGAAGTGGTTTATCACTTTTTGGAATTTAGTTTACTTTGTTACCTTGTGACCTCAGCAATCTGATGGGCTCAAGAAAATTTAGGATTTTGTAGATGGTTTGTTTTTTTTATCTCATTGTTATATTGAGAATGATATTTTCTTGTTCCTTTTTATATCCTAAGCAGAAGCAGAATGTCATGGAGATTTTTAATATTGGAGACAGAGTTTAAAATATAAACATTCAGTAATTTCGGACTATGATAAGGTTTTAAGAGAGAACAGGTCATTATGCTTAAGGTTAGATTAGCTCATGGAATGGCAAAGCTAATGTTATAAATAGTAGACAAGAGGGGATGCTATGAAATGAGGCCTGAATTTATTATCTAATAATAAATTTATTATCTAATAATAAATTTATTATCTAATGCAGTTTACTCCAGGAAATTTTAGATAAACAGTTGTAGTGGTCCCTGGTTAGATAATAGATGTAATGTACAACATACAATTTTCCCTCTTCCTAACTCAAAAAATGGCTTCCTTAATTAATTAATTATTACTTTTTTTATTAATAATAAAACACACAAAACTTATCAAGTATCAATTGTCAAAAATAAACAGTATCTAATCACATATCATTTAAAAATTGAAACTCCAGGAGTATCTTGCAACATTAATGGTGAACATTTATTTATACATAGCAGCATTATCAATGATTAAGACTTAACTTCATTACAAGTCAATCAATATAATAATTTTGGAATCTAATCAAGATGTTATATTAAAAATATTTATAATGACAAAAAAGCCTTTCCATTTAAAATCCTTATGTAATGAATAACAGGTTTAGTTAACCAAGCTCCTGAAAAAGGAAAAGAAAGGAAAGAAAAAAAGGACACTATGAGACACTATGATTTCTTAATTAACCAGTTGTAAACATTTTCCCAATGATAAATGTTAGTAAGCACTCAAAAAATGGAGATTTATACTATGATAGGGATGATAATGGGACCATTTTACTATTACAGGACATTTGAGCAGGACATTATATTGTTAAGAGATAAGAATATATGTTCAGAGGATGGAAAGTAATATTAAACAGTTGTATTCTTAGGTCTCAGCAAATATGTGGGGACTAAGGTAAATGTTAAACTCTAGCTTTTCCAACTCTAGCCTGATCTTTTCAATTATCATAGATTATAACAATTTCCTCATTTATCTCTGAATTATTCTACATAATTTTAATGTTGCAAGAAAAAATAATAGAGAAAAAGTAGTTAAGGAGGAGAAAAGAGGACGGTATGAAGAAATCATCTCTTCAGTGACTATAATGGAATACTGCACTATGAATAAAGTATTCCTAGTTTTACCAATTTCAGATTCTAATAATAGTTGTTAGTATTTACATGGTGTGGTAAAAATTGCAGTGTTTTTATATGTCATGAACCTCATACAAATACTTGAGATTTGTATGGCCAATAGATAAAATAGATTGTGGAAGAAAGTAAGGCTAACACATAGCAATGTAAGTAGAAAGTGAATGTGCTGTGACTCAAAAATAGGTCTGATTTCAGATCCATGGACCATTATATTGACTACTTCTCATGTCTCTGGACTATGCTGAATTTATTTAAAAATATATGCAATTTTATTAAAGAACATGAATACCCTGAAGACTCTATAATACTAATGTTTTAACCTTCATTTTAATAGTGTTAGGGTGAAGAGCAATCAGTGGCTTCTAGTTTTATTTCTGGCTCTTAAGCTACAAAGTTGTTTTAATATCAGATGGCTTCTATTATTACACCTAAATTTTTGAGAATAGAATAACTCCTGAGAGTATTCCTGGAAACAGTCTACAAATACTCTACCTCTAGTTCTAAACAATAAGCATCCATCTCTAGTTCTAGATTCGTGCATAGTAGAATTAGAATTTTTTAAAGCATCAGAAAACTTTTTATGCCAGCAAGATTATTTATTTGGTGTCAGTACTGTCAGTGAAAAGAGACAGCATTTGTAAAACTCTTAAGAAAGGAGGAATTTGTAGATAGGCATGTTAATATTCATTGATATAATGGATATTGGAGTTTTCAGAGACTCAACTGGAATTATTATAGGTTGCATGAAAAAGCCACTTCATTCTGTAGCACATTTTAGTGCCACAAAACCTTACCAAAATGTATTTCAAAGCCACAAGATTTGAAGATAAAATAGAACTTTATGAAGATGTTGAAAAGTCTTTTGAAACCAGAATATTAGCACTGTTATATCAATCAGGGACCCTGATTGTGAAGTATCTAAAAAATTTTGACCATTTACATAGAGAAGCAAATTTTCTTAAAGCATATTTTTGTAGTCATAATATACAGAATGATTATCTAGTTAGGCTCAGGAACCAAAGGAAGCTTCAGGAGGCATCTAGTAGTACTTCCACTGGATAGTCCTCAAAATTGCTCAGCATTGCTGCAGGACTTTTTTTTTTTTTTTTTTTTAAGTGGTAAAGCAATAGGATTGATTGAAGTGCAGAGTTATAGCCCTCTTTTGTGAGAAGGGAAGAGAGAGGGTTCTTGAAAGTGAAATGCCCCTGCTGCAGGATTCTTGATGCCAACATGACTGAACTGAACAGTTTAACTACCTTTGCAAATGTATTATTTCTGAAAGATTCAGTCTTGGGCAGGCACATACAGTTGGTTGAGCCTAGATTTTATGCCTGGGATTCTATTGTAAAAGAAGAGGGCTATCTGATGCCCAGTTTATATAAGTTTTAAATAAACACATTCCTTATGTATATGAGCAAAGATTTGTACGTTTTGTCTATTGCCAAGATTCTTGATTGATCCAGTGGTGTTTGTTTTATAGTTGTTGCAATATTTTCACTTATTTATTCTCCTTGGAAAGGAGCCCGCAGTCTGAACATAATTTTAGCAATTTTCTTTTGGCATCAAAATATACTATAAAAGGCGATGTAGTTCTTTTAAGGAATCTATCATAATTCTCATTCTGAACATTGTGAAAAGTTGCTGGATAACAAAACAAAACAAAAGATGAATTATACAACTATTGTCTAACTCCATTTCCTAGCCTCTTGCTAGTTATATTGTCCAAAATTTCTTTTCACTTTATTTTGAAGGGGGGTAGGATTTGGAAGAATTTTCTGAATTTATTAGAAGTTTGAAGAAAGAGACAAAGAGAGCTGATGAGCCAATATCATAACCAAATAAAATTAAAATTTGATTTATCTTAGACTTCTAAACTAAAAAACTTGCTCTAGTAACTGAAAAACAAACAAACAATAAAAGCATTTTTCAAAGAATTATATTATTAAGAGACCTTTTACTCAGAAGTAGATGTTTGGAGTAGGGGTCAGAATAACATGAGCAGCAATGAAGCCTTATTCTCTCAAGAGTCAAGACTTTTAATAAAATGAGCATGTTTGCAATAAGGAGACATTTGGAAGTGATTCAAGTGAGTTATACAAATATAAACTATTTGATATCTCTCCTTATTTTCTTAAGTATAAAAAGTCAACAGATACATACATCTTGTATTTCTTAAACATGATATTTGATTTATCTCACATTTACTGTGATTTGGAAGAACAACATTTTTCAAAAATGAAAAGTTCATCAGGCATACTTAATGAAGGGAACAATACCTTAATTAAGTCAACACAGAGAAATGCTTGCTTAATATAAATAAATGAGAGCAGATTTTATTTGCACTTCAGACATTAGGATGAAGAATTATTTTCTGAACTGATTTTATTGAAAACTTCCAGGAGAAATTTTTCAATGAAGTATTTTCTTCTGACAGCATTTATTTCTTGCTGCACTTGCCCCAAACCTTAATAATATCAGACATATATCCTTGACCAAAGAATATTTCTCGTAGGTATTTGAATATTAACATCTCTTTAAGTTAACTGTATTTAACAATATGTAGTTACTTAAAAGTAAATTGAGGTTAAAGTTTAGTTAAACTTTATTAACAATCTATAGCAGCTTGGTTAGGAACAAATAAAGTAAACTAGTTGGGGGTCAATAAGCAATGTACTTAATAAGTGAATGTTATTCTTGGAAACAAAATATTTGAGTAATCTTTGAATAATTAAGAAGCCCTTTCCAAGACTAACTTTCCAAAACAGTGCCTCCTCTTTCTTTTATTACTTAAGGCTGGCCACTTTAGAATATCTGCAGGTAAGACATACTCCCAGCAATTTGCACAAAAGACACTAGAACATCTTGGAGAATAAAGTGAAAAGCATGATTAAGTTGTGAGACAAAGTTTCATTAAAGAACTCATTTGAAGAAATGGCATCTCTCCTCTATTACACACAAACTGCTTCTAGACACTTAATAATCTCCCCCGTGTGAAAAAAAAGCAAATAAGTCATGTCAATTTTGTGAACATTCATTTTTAGTTCTTTAGAATAATTAGAGAAAGTAGGAAGGCTGCCCTACTTAAGATGAAAGACATGAAAAATCTCTCCTCTTTCTCCTTTTCATAAATTAGAATGTGTTTAAGTGAAATAGGACAAACAGAATCTCTTATCATGTTTAATATTGGTTATCTTCAGCTTTCCTTCTCAAAGGAAAAGTTTGAGTGATATAAAATTTTAATGCCACATATGAATTTTGAAAATTGTAAACCTGTCAGTCTTTATGTCAATTCCACCTTAAAAGTCGTCATCTATAAGATCTTGTCTATCAAATTAATTCTATCTTATAGATATGAGAAAAAGGTTAAAAAACATGTAGTGCCTTGATAAAATAAGAAACATAATCATTGAAGAATTTACTTACTCTGAAGAGCTGGGCATGTAAATGAAAGAATCTTTATTATTGGCAAATGACTAGATTTGTTGTGGTGTTAGTTACAGAGCTAACTATTTAAAGATGAGTTTTCAACAATAATTATACTCCTTTTAAATGATAAATAGAGGAATATAGTCAGTCATTGTTTTGTGACAAGATTACAGAACAAATTCTAGGTTCAGTAATATTAACACCACTTTACAAAAATCTTATTGTACTTTTAGGTTATAAAGATAAGTTCAATTCAACTGAAAACCTAACTCTTTGTTTTACATCCTCTAAAAATTGATATTTGGCTTCAAGAAGAAACATAACAAGCAAATTAAAAATTTAAAAGCACATGAAGACGATACTTTCTGCCAGGTGTAATGAAGTCACCACATAATACGGTAGAATTCTCCTTATATGTAGTAACCGAAATTATGGAAGTTCTATTATTTGGTATTTTTATTTCACAGTAATTATTTTAATTTTTCAGTGAATTATTTCTCTTGAGATTTCTCCTTGGGTGCTAAGCATTTGAGGAAACAAACTCCTTTTCAGAAATAAAGCCCCCAATTTACCCAGTTCTAATTTTTTGGGCAATTCTCCTAAAACATAATATAGGACCTCTGATCTTGGAAACAGCTATAAATTCATGGATCTATTCTAATTCTCAGATTATTTAATTCTGAATTAGAAATTTAGTGAGTTCACTTGTAATGCTCTTGAATTTATATCTTTATAAATGTGATTTAGAGTCCTGGTAGATTTATGTTATTATATAAAAGTTGTTCTTCAAAATTCTCATTGAAGTTTGGGAAAAATATCAGCTATGGCCTAGCAAAAAAATAAAAAGAAAACAGAGTATTTAATCTAAACCAGGGATTTATTGAAACCAAGCTTAAAACAAACTGGAAATACAAAATGGCTAAAATGACAACTGTATTATGATCTATTAGGACCTATATTATAACATGAATGAGGCATAAATGAACAAGGATGATGAAATATTTTTCAAATAATTATATTGTATTAAAAACTAGGAGGGATGATTATCATAACATGTTGGTAATTATTAAAAACATAATTGAAGTTCACAAAATGCCGTATTAAAGCAAGCTAGCCTTCAGCGTCTGGTACATAGTAAGTGGCCATTAATATTTGTCAAATGACTTATTTGATTTAGTTGCTATACACAGTAAACATGTGCAATATAGCCTGTGGAATTCCAGCCCACAAAAAATTAAAATAAATTGGAACTAGTTTGATATATCAACAAAGTGTTTATTTTTTTTTAATATTTGGCATAAAAATCAAACTTCCTCAGGTAACTCAACAAATATATATAGAACATACTTCATGAATCCAGGACTTAATTACAAATGGTGGAGATTAAAAAGAAGTAGATGGTGTGGCTCTTATTGTTAGGTTTGTTTCTTGCTGAGCTGGTTTCAACACTGAGTTACCTTCTAGATGGAAGTCTCTGGAAATCTCTGGGACTGACCAAAGACTGGCAGTTGTCATTGGTGTTAGGGAATGAGCAGAGGCATAGAGAATAGACAGTCTGAATTTGAATCTAATGTCTTAGTTTGATTAACCATTCTAAACTCATCTTTCTTAACCGTGGAATGTGTATTCTGCTATTAGATGAAATATTGCACACATGTTTGTTAGAGCTCATTGGTCTAGGTATAATGTTACCTCAAGTCTATTTTCCTGTTGAACTTCTTCCTAATTATTGAAATCTCCAACTATGATTGTTGAGATGGCACTAGCCATCTCATCAGAAGAGTCTTCCAGTATTTGGAAACTGTTGGAATTCAAAGTGACTGGTACAAGTGACAGGTTTACTTTGTTTTCAAGAAAATGTCTGCCAAATATGCAATTTAAATAACCATATTATTATTGTTAGCGTTTTTTTTCAAGTAAAAATATATTTTTTTTCTGTGAAAAAGTGACTACTTCAGCTGCAACTTAAAACTATCATACAAGTTCTTTCCCTAGACACAACCATTACAGCAGCATTATATACGCCCTCTCTAATTTATTACAAAGAATAATAAAAAAATGTTCAAATGCTGAGATTCAATAAAGTTGTTAATATTTTACTGATAAATATCACCACACATATTCTTAAATAAAGTAAGCCTTTTAATTAATTAATTAATTAATTATTTTGTGAATGCATAGTGGTGAAGAATATAACTACTACAACAGTCTGTTGCCACAAGATTTGTTCTAAGGCTTCAGCAGTTGTACCCACTAACTTTTTGTATCATTAGTGCAAATTTAAACACACTGAAAAAGGCAAGTAATTTTTTGATATTAATATAAAAACAGTTTTGTGATCATAGATCACCTGAAAGTGTCTCAGGTTGCTTTTTAATTTTGTTAATTGTTTTTGTTGTTGTGCAGAAGCTTTTTAGTCTGATGCCCCACTTGTCTACTTTTGCTGCATTGTCTGTGTTTTGGTGTTATATCCAAGAAATCATTGCTAAGACCAAAGTCAAGAAGCTTTCGCTCTATGTTTTCTCCTAGGAGTTTTATGGTTTTAGGTCTTACATCTAAGTTTTCAATTCATATTGAGTTAATATGGTATAATATAAGGGTTCACTTTTGCCAAGGAACTGAGCAGACACTTTACTGAAGAAGACATACAAATGGTCAACAGGTATATGAAAAGATGATTGATCAAAATCACTAAACATCAAGGAAATGCAAGTCAAGGCACAATGAGATACTACCTCACACCTGTATGGCTATCATAAAAAAAATCAAAGCTTCAAAATATAACAAATGTTGGCAAAGAGGTAGAGAATGGGAATGTAAATTGGTGCAGTTACTATGAAAAGCAGTATGGTGGTTCTTCAAAAGATTAAAATTGAAACTACCATATGATCTGCTAACCCCACTTCTGGGCATGAATTCAAAAGAATTGAAATTAGAATCTTGAAGAGATATTTGTCCTCTCATGTTTATTGCAGTGTTATTCAAGATAGTCAAGATATGGAAACAATCCAAATGTCTGTGAACAGATGAATGAATAAAAACAACATGGTATATACATAAGTGGAATACTTTTCAGCTTTAAAAAGAAAGAATCCCCCTTTTTTGGTGATAACTCAGATGAACCTAGCTAAGTGAAAGAAATAAGCCAGACATAGAAGGACAAACATTACATGATACTACTTATATGAGGAATCTAAAATAATCAAATTAATATAATAAAAAAGTAGAATGTTGGTTGCCAGGGCTAACAGAAGAGGGAAATGAAGAGGTACAAAAGGTACAAAGTTTCATTTTACAAGATGAGTAAGTCCTAGAGATCTACTGTACATCATAGTGTCTATAGTTAATCATACTGTATTATATACTTAAACATTTGCTAAGAGGGTAGTCTTAAAATAGCTATTCATGTCACAAGAAATAATTAATAAAGGGAACAGGAGAAAACTTTGGGAGGTGAGAGATATGTTTATGACATTAAATTGTATACATTAAATATGTATAACATTTTGTATGTCAATCATACCTTTCAATAAAGTAGTTCTAGAAACATCCCTTAGGAAATTAAAGATGGTTAAGGATTGCCTAAAGAGAAAAAAATATAGAAATTCATTTTCTCTAAATAGTTCAGCTAGCGAACATCTGGACATAAGGTCATATCCAGATCATAGTCATATTTGGGTTAACTCAATTTATTCCAACTTTTATAATTACAATGCAATCAAATTAAACAAACTGTACAAAGACAGTCATGGAATGACTGAAAAGAAAATTAAAAAAAATTCTTTTAGAAGAAAGACAAATAAATTCACCCAAACAAACAATATTTTAAATCCCCGAGCATCAGAGAGGAAACATCAAAATTGGGTTAATTTGTGACCCAGCAGTCAGGAAGCTGTGTGTGTATACGTTAAAGAGTCAGCTTCAAGACAAGTGTAAAGTAGGAGTCCTGATCATTTCTGGTCAGAGTCATTTCACAAGGGATCAAAGATATTAGATTCCAAAGGTAAAGGGGCAGGTCAGAGAAAGAGGCTCCTAATAAAAATCACAAAGCACAAAATAGAAACAAAATAACACTAAACAGATGGTACAAGGACAAGGTTGTTTTACTAGGTAAGTTAACAATGTGGTACTTTGGATGAACTCAAGGCCTTTTGCCATGTTGGTAAGGCCACAACTCTGTCCTTATTCTGCCAATAATTCCTTACTGGCATCAATGATCTGATCAGGGACAAATATGTTATAAAACATTTGTCATTCTACAAAGCTATCATAAATTCAAGTTAATGAAAAGAGCATTAGAGGTCTTCTTGTTCAACCTTGGGAATTTATAGATGAAAAAACTGAGGTCCCCATGGAGGTTAAGCAGCTTTTAATATTATAAATCAGGAGTAGAGCTCAGGTATCCTTTTTGTTTTATACAGTGGCTTTAGTTTAGTATCATCGAGGATGCTTTCAATAGAGAGTATTTCCATTCTAGTCTATTTAAATAGATTTTTTTAAAGGTAAAATTTCTACAAAATGGCATTTTTACTGCATCTGACTCAGCCATGTCAAAAGCTAATGAACTGTAGAATATTGTTAATCAACAGGAAAGAATTTAGATTGTCTTTTATGATTTATACAGTCACAGAATAAATAAGCTTTGTTCTATATCATTGTCATTTTTAAGCTGAAATGGTAGGTATTTAT
Source organism: Macroglossus sobrinus (assembly GCA_004027375.1). Lineage (NCBI taxonomy): Eukaryota > Metazoa > Chordata > Mammalia > Chiroptera > Pteropodidae > Macroglossus > Macroglossus sobrinus. The sequence continues at coordinate 455,246 of PVKZ01000910.1, read as the reverse complement.
TTTTGGTTTCTTTGTTCAGTCTTTCATTTAATCAATCAAAATGAGCTATACTTCTTTTTCCAGAATTGGAACTCTGAAGACATTCTGCCAAGGTTTGAAAACTGATTCTTCCAAAAACCAGATATGTGGCCTTGGGCAAAGTACTTAATTAATTTGTACCTCAGGTACTATATCTGTAATATGGGAGTAATAATAGAATGTGAAAATTAGATAAGTTATATAAAAGATTTAATACAGTGCCTGGTAAGAGTTATAAATATATGTGACAGACATTGTTACAGTTAGAATGATTACTATTATCACCACATAGTATACATTTTCTTTGAGAGAAAATAATATAATTTGAGATACTGCTTATATTCCATATATTTAATGTATACTAGGATGATACAAGTTAGTATTCCATGCTATTTATGCTAAAGAATGCTATAATAATTTTGTTGTGAATCTATTTTAAAATCAAAATATGATAATTATCCCCTGGGAAGAACATGGTAAGGATATATGCCACATGTGATTAGGAATAGAAATTTATTTTAATTTCATTGCCATAAAATGTTGATACCTATTAAGTAAATTTATTCAGATTAAGAGTTCATATTCAAGTTAATTTATTCAAGATTCAGGTTAAGGGTTGATCTTTGCGAAGCTAAATAGATCTGACCTCTGTAGACTAATATTCCTATTTAAAAATATAAATCTACAGTTAATGTACAAATGTTGACAAGACTAGAAATTTTTCAGTTATTTAAAACTATAAATATTTTAACAGTATTTAAACAAATATGAAACTTTATCTATAGCAAAACTCCAGATTATTATATTAACTTGTAACTTTCTAATATATATAAGTGCTCTGTGAATTTTATTTTTCTAGTAACATAGGTATTTGAACAAAGATTTCTAAAGTTTCCCAACCAAGAGGACCTCAATGAATTATCCAGAATTATAACATTAGGAGAAATATCTATTAGTTAAATAAACCAAGAAAAAGAATGGAGAACATATCAGAACTGGTTCTTTTCCTCAGCTACCATTTAGACTACATGATCCCAAAGGAAGGCATGAAGGACTTTAATAGGAAACAACTAACATGCCACAAATATATAAGAATTTGGACACAATAATTACAAATTATAATTTAGAAAATTATTAAATTACATAAGTAGCTCTATAATGCAGATAAGAAGTGAAGCACTTCTAGGTATTGTCACAAGCAATGAAGATTTTAACACAATAGGAAAAAACAGAATTTACCAGTGTCAGATTTTATTCATGTTTCTCATGGTACCTTAGCTTCAACAATAATTCATTCAACCTATCTTTGAATGATTTTACTTTGAAGATGATTGAATATTTAAATGAACAACTTTGGAATATATATGTTTGTCAAGAACAGACCCAGTATTGAAATTTTAGGTTCTTTTACCTAATGTTTAGCTTTGATATAAGGTTGCATAATTCAGAACACATTTCAAGTTGGTTACAGAGTCTTTAGCTAATCAAACTACCACAGTGGTGACTTTGCCTAATGAAGGTGCTGTGACTCAGACTCAGAAAGCATGATACAGACTTGAATTCTCTAGAAACTAATCATGTGCTCCAACTTAGAAACCTCAATACTTTCCAATTTTAAGACACTGAAGTGACAATTGGAGATTACTATACTACTATTCTCACCAGAAGGACATTAAAATATTACAGGCATTAATTTTAGTGTGTGTATATCAGAAGAAATTTACTTTAGGCAAGAAGCTGCGTAAAAAACAATTTAATTGTTCAGTGCTTGATTTGTTCTTAAAAAAGGATAACAAAGGACAATCAGCAAAAATGATGTTTGAAATCCATGCCAGTTGGGGACATCCAAAAGTAATAAGTTAATAAAAAATCTCCACTGTTTAGTTATGATTCCATTGATAATATCTGAACCAAAGTTTAGCAGAAAATGAAACTGATTACTATATAAAAAAAGGCTCATTTTCTGGACTACTTTTCACTTTATTCTTTAAAACTGTCAGTTAATAAAAGATTTCGGCATTTTCTTTTTTTTACTCAATAAATTTTCCTACTGCTTCAAATATAAGTTGCTGCTTTATAAAGATTTTTTTTTCCTCATAATGTTCTGTAAAGACTTCAATGGTCATACTTTGGTAACTGAACAGAGTACATATAGTAATTAACAAGGTGTCAGAAGACCTGAGTTATGTACAACTTATTTCTCTAAAGTTTTGGATGACATTGGACAATCATTTCAATAATCTTGGCTTTAATATTTGTCATTTATAAAATGAGAGGTAGCTAAATTAATAATCTCTAAAATTCAAAGTTTGTGTTTTTAACAATATATAATGTTTTTAACATAAAATTTATTTCTTATGTTTTTACTAAAGAATAAAGTCTTTATGAGTGTGTAGAACTCTTACTGAAGAAAATGACCACAAATATCTTTAAATTTTGTTTCAGATTTTTTATTATTTTATCAGTTTCCCACTAACAGTCTAGACCCTCCTTCAGAGGGCAAAGTTTTGCTCTGAGGCAAAGTTATGATTTCTGTGGAATGACTTTTTAAATTTGGGTTCATGGACATTAGAGGTGCCAATGAACAGTTGAGCAGAGGTTATTAATAACAAGCTCATGTCTTGTCTTCAATTTCAAAGACTGCTAGACAAAGGACTAACCTAAGTCAGGCAAATAGTGTTTGTTTTTGTTCCAGTTGAAGGGACTTTTCTCAGCAGTATCCTGAGAACATACTGCCTTATTTTGACATTTTGATCCTGATAAGGTTTGTCCAGTTTAAAATATTTGACTTTGCAACGATAAACTGCAAAACCCATGCTCTATATTCTTTTCTCTGAGATCATTCTTTGAAATGGAAAACTTGAAAGCCAAAAATTAAAGAGTTATGAAAATTAAGGAAGAATATTTTAAATCCACCCTAACTATATATAGTTCCCAGTACTTCAAAGCCAAATATCTATGAAAATAAGAGATGGGCTGCAGTTTCCAATATATCATTTTAGTATACATAATTGAAGTAATATGCTTTTCTGAGCAAGTGTTTACTTAGAGTGTCCTTTCAGTCTGAATGTAAGTTTATCTTAATATAAAATCAAGAAGAATGCAACTTTTTGAAACTAATCTGAATCATGTCTTCCTCCCTTAAGATATTAAATTTGCTAACTGAAGTTTTATAATGCAAGAATTTGGTAAAAAGAAGCTAAGCTCATTTTTCTGAATTATTTGAAAAATATGGGTCTATAATGGCTGTTCCTAAAGTAATTTTGATGTTTTAGTGTTTTTCTCCCACTCCAAAAACATAGTGCCCAACCAAATATATTCAGCTACTGGATACCTTACCTCATTATCTATGAGTTAATTGGAGATAGCAGAGATTTCAGATGATTTTTATGCTAAGCAGAATTCTCATGAAAACAAATAAAAAAAAACAGAAAAAGTGTGTTAAGGTTGTAAAATCTTCAATATAAAGCTCCTAAGCCTTCTTTCAATGTGCACTAAATAAAAGAGCTAGTAAACTGGTGGTTGAAATGTTTCTGTCAATAAAATTGATGTCATTTCACACTACTGGTGTAAAGGCTCACCTCTTGTTACAAATCAGAATAAGCAGTTAATTTGAACTTGTCAATGCAACAGTGTATGTTGTTGTTCATTGATTTATCTGATGACTAGTAAAAGATGCTTATATTTTTCATGGGCAGACATTTTAAATTTTGAGGTCTGTAGAAAAATTTTTATGTAAATCATATTAGTTTTTTAGAAAGAAGAAAATATGGATAGCTTTTTTATAGTCCAATTTTATGACAGCAATTACTCTAACATTTCATAATTTAAATGTGAAATCATTATTTAAAAGTTGTTTGCAAGGGTATTATTTGTTGAAGACATTTGTTCAGCTCATAAAGTTTCTGTAACCTTGGAATCATCACAATATATAATACAACTTTAGAATCTAATGATTTTCTACTGCGTGTATTGCTGTGCATGTTAGAAAATGCATTCATTCTGAATATTATCTTGGCTGCCTAACTGGGAAGCTGCAGTATTGTTTGTTTGTCAAACAGCTTGAAAAGCTAGACAATACTATTAGGAGCAATATGGAAATAATAGGTAGAGAGATTATTCTTACCTGCTGGTTTGTTATTTAGTAAAGTCACGGCAGTAATGTTTTTTTTTTTTAAATCCTTTCAGTTCTAATGAATTGCCATAATAAGCTCTGCAGATTGCTTTTTAAAAAATCACTGTATAATCACAGCAGTGGTAGCAAATTCATTTCAGAAACACAACATCCAGTCATCCTTGTGAAAGACATTTGTAAAATGATTTGAGAAATGATGAACTTTTCTTATATTAGACAAATGAATTTTACATACTCCTCATCTAACCATTCTTTCAGTGAGTATTGCTTTCTTGTATAAATGCAATTTTCTATAAATGCTTTTGATGTCCTGTTCAATTGAACACTTTCTTTTTATTTCTACACCCTTGCACTTTTTTTTGTATTTCCTCACATAACATAAAAATATTAAGATTGTTTTAGTGGTTTCATAGAGTAATTAATGTAGTAATCTCCTAATTATTTGATTTATGGTTTAATAGGGCAAATGTGTAAAATCTTACAAATGTGATTAGGATGAGAGGTAATTCTACTTACTGTCCAACTGCTCACTGATATTATTACAATGTCTCCTAACTACACTTTTTAGCCAACTGAAAAGTCACAAGGTTGGACTTGCATTTTAGAACAGAAATATGTAGGACCTCTTTTGGTTAAGTTCAAGGAGAAAGAAGGATAAAGTAAATATAATTTTTTATTTTCAGTATACAATTCTATTATAGCAGATAAATTCCATTTTATCATAGACTAGAGGCTGGAGTACAGGATATAAAAATAAAATTGGCTGGAGTGTCATCCAGAGTAATAACACAGATGATATGAGGCTCAATAATCCAAGACCAAGAGAATACAGAGACAATAATTTGTTACGTTAATTTTAAATTTGCTGTTACATTAATCTTTCTCTAGGCCTGAGGTATATTCTTCTCCACAGTGAAATCATCCCAAAATAATGCCAAAAATAATTGATAGCTTCTGAAGATCTGGTTAACTCTCCAGTCTTGCAACAAGAGCAGAAGTAGGGGAGGAACCAGAATATGAAGATAACTTCCCCCACTTTACATATCACAATATAACACCTTTACCTTCATATTCCAAAGGAAAAAAACAATAGTAAGTCTTAGCAACAGAAAAGAGTATAAAACGTGAGAGTATATGCAAACACATACATATAAAAGTGAAATTCAAGTAGCATTTAATTTTGTTTAATGACAGTGTGAATAATGACAGCACTTGCTTTCCAAAACCATAGAAATAGTATAATATTTTCTTATTCACCTCCTGGTAAGAGTTACCTGTATTACTTCAGGTTATATCTCTCTAAATATAACACTTCTTTTAGTGACTCTGGTTGTGTTTTGTAGAAAGAGAAAGAACATTTAGGAACTAAAAATTGAAGACCAGTTATTCTTACAGTAACATTTAGAAGAACATCCAATCAAATCACCCACACAGGGCAGCCATATCTCCCTCCAGTTTCCAAATGGAAAGCTTTTTTCTTTTTCAATTATTTTCTTCAACTTTATTCAGTTAATTTAATAAGTAGAATAGCAATATTGAACTGTATCCTGACACCAGTGAGACCTTTATGGCACGTCTGGAATGTGTTTCTTCCAAGATGAGGACTAATGAAATAGGACATGACCCTAAGTAAAAGGCAGCATCAGGGAGCCCTCTCCAGCTTTCCAATTTATTTTTTCCTGAAGGTGGAAGAATAGCTATTTGACTCATGAAATATGTGGCTCCTTCCTTGTTCTCTTTTCCTCAAGGATGAACTAAACTAGTTTGGCTGAGCTCACCTTTCAGTTTAAGTCCCCAGGAGGTTAAGTAAATTAGGCCAGACTAACCCATTTCTTTGCTCTCTTTGTTGTAGCTTCTATACTTTTCTGGACATATATTAATTCAGAGTCCCACAGTCACCATAGTCTCAGATTGGGTATGAAAAGCAATAGAATCTTCCATCATTGTTAGGGTCCAGTCTGGGTTTTCTAATAGATTTACCATAGATCCCTATGATGATGTGACAAGTGGATCTGCAATTCTCTCTGTTCTTTGTTTTATTACTCCATTGCACTGAAACTTTGAGGTGAGTAAGAATGTACCCTGAGAATAATCCATTACTTTGTATATTAGCATAGGAAAGTCATTATAATTGAGGATAATTAATTCCATTACCTGAGTATTGTCTCGCATTGATTTGTTTGGCATACTTGGCTATGGGCAACGTTTCTGCTGATTATCAGTGAACTTATGCTAGAAATAATGGGATTTATGTTTTTTAAAGATCAGCCTTTTAATCACATAGAAACATTATATCAGTCTTAAAGCTGTTCATTAGTGAATTAAGATTTTAAGTAGGTAATAGTGTCATTAATTTTAATAAAGTTGCTTCTTTACTTGCAAATGCCAATATACAACTGACTGTAATAAATTATAGTACTCTGGAAGCTCAATAAATATTAAACTTGAAAATTCCATGAGTGTAAGGTATGTGTTTGCATATGAATATGTGCCTATAACTTATATTAAATTAGTATAAAGGGAGATTATGCTACAATAATATAGTTATTAATTTTTAAATGGTCTTAATGTTATAGATCCTCAGCCAAAGAGGTTAGGAATCCCAAGCTGTAAATATATCCCAATTCCATTCAATTTATGGAAGTACACAATTTTAAGAAACAATTTGACAAACAGGCAATTATTCCGAATAGTTAAATATTCAAAAGATTGACTAAATTTATGACTAACGCTCTCCAAGTCATCCGTCCATCTTCTAAAAAGCTTGAGGTCTTCTATAACTACTCATTTTCATTTCTAAAAGGGTTTATTTTTTATTTTCCATAGTTATCAAATGTCAATTTAAAAATTATTTACAGAGACTGAATATTTCAAATTAATTGATTTGTAATATTTACTTTAAAGAACCTTGGTCTCTCTTTTTCTTGGCACTTCCAAGATGGTCAGCTGTTTTAGGGTGAAGCTGAACATCTTTTTCTCAGCCACTGGCTGTCAGAAACTCATTGAAATGGATGATGAACTCATATTTTGTATCTTTTATAGAAGTGTGTGGCCACAGAAGTTGCTGCCGATGCTCTGGGTTAAGAATGGAAGGGTTATGTTGTTTGAATCAGGAGTAGGAATGACAAAGTTTCTTCATAAAGTAGGGTTTCTTGACCCATGGCCATGTCCGCCTGCTACCGAGTAAGGGACATTCCTATTATAGACCAAGGAGGTCTGGAGAAAGAAAAAGCAAATCTCTTCAGGGTTGTATTGTGGATGCCAATTTGAGTGTTCTCAGCTTTGTCATTATATAAAAAAAAGAAGAAATATATTTCTGGTCTCACTGATATTACTGTGCCTCATTGTCTCATGCCCAAAAAGAGCTAGCAGAATTGGCAAACGTTTCAAAAAAAGACGATGTCTGCTTATATGTTGTAAGAAAGTCCCTAAACAAAGAAAGTAAGAAACCTAGGATCAAGTAACCAAGATTCAGCGTCTTGTTACTTCACTAGTCCTACAACACAAATGATGGTATATTGCTCTGAAGAAACAGTGTACTAAGAAGAACAAGGAAGAGGACACAGAATATACTAAATTTTTAGGCAAGAGAATGAAGGAAGCCCAAGAAAAATGACAGAAACAGATTGCCAAGAGAGATAGGCTGTCTTCTCTGAGACCTTCTACCTCTAAGTCTGAGTCCAGTAGAAAAGGGAATTTCTAAGAAAAATAAATAAGGTCAAACATAAAAAAGAATTTTGTCTAATTCATCTACATTGTTTGATTTTTCAATTCCTGGTTTTTTAAAAAATTTATATATACATTACATTGATATTATTAGTACAATACTCTTAATATAATAATTTTGTTTTCTGTCCCAATTAGATGGCCAATGAAGGAAATTAGTACCAGTTTATTTAGAGCATCAATTTAGTATTTACATATCTCAAAAATAAAACCAAGAAATTATAGGTATATGAGAAGGATAAGGAATAAGAGTAGATAGTAATTCAAGACAACTTAGCACACAGAAGTTAGTGGAATTGAGAACAAAAATTATTTTGGAGCTTAATGACATCTGATGTAAAAAAGGGACATATCATTGTTTGTTTTGCTCTTGTCAGGAAATAAAATGGAACATACATATTTTTAAAAGAGATTTATTGCATGAGATTTAAAAATTTTCTGTAAAAGAGTATTCCTCATATATATTGACCATTTGCAACAGCTAAGAGTGAAATGTTAAAGCATAGTTATATATATGCATTCTAAAAAGATTTAAAGTAACTTGTAAACCATTCTTGATTCCTTTCTTTATTTTATACTCAATGTCATTTAATTCACCAAATACTATTCCAAATATTTCTCAGAAAGCCATTCTATGTCACACTGTCACATCAATATCTTTCAGGTAATCATCATCTGTATCATGTACAACAGCTTCCCAAGTATTCTCTTACCTATTCAGTTCTTGTACAATTTATTCTTCTCATTGTGGAGTGAATCATCTTAAAATCCAAATCTGAAAATAGCTTCCTATATACCCATTTATACCATTGCACTCAGCACAAATCCAAACTCATTAAGTTAACATACAAAATACTAACAACCTTTAGTCTCTAACACTGATGGCTTCACTTCTCACGGTTTTAACTATAAAATGCAATATAATTTACTAAACTTTTAAAGTTTCTCATGACTCCTCATATTCCTGACATTCTCCTTGCATCTTAATCTTTACCATTTTATCTTTTCTGCCTACGACATCTTCCCAGCCTCTTAAAATAGTCAAATATCCCTTATCAAGAGTTTCCTTGCAGAAAACTATCCTCCTGTTAAAAGGTACGTTAGCAATCCCACCTATGTGCTCTTCTAGTTCTGTGTACTTAACTCTGAAAATGAACTAATTGGATTTAATGGCAATTGCTACATTAATGTCTGATTTCTCTTCTACACTATAAGCTCTAAGTAAAACACCGAAGGTTTTCACTAATGTTGAGTGGAATTGGGTTTGTCTTGGATTCAGAGTCAGATCATGTAGGTTAATATACTGGCTCTAACTCTCAAGAGTTCTAAGAGCTGTATGTTATACAGATTACTTGCATTCTATGATTCAATATTATCATCTGTTGAATGGAAAAAATAGTGTTTACTTATTTAGTGGCTTGTAAATTTTAAATAGGTTAATATACATTGCTAATAACAGTGCTTAATATATAGTAAGTTCAAATATTTATAAATACCATACGTTTTATTATATTCCCAGTGCCTACCATAGAATACTTTATATACATAATATATATAATAAATGATCGTTAAATGAGCAATTTCTTCATTGTGAAGTACCTTGGTTTTGATTTGATATAGATTTTAGGTCTTGGACAACCTAAATAGTTAAATTAATATGCAATTAAGACTAATTACATATTAATAGAATAGATAGTCTCATTCTATATTTTAGAGGCTATACAGAAGAAAATTAAAAGGTATATAAGTGCTACAGAAGAAAATTAAAAATTTATATAAGTGCTAAAAACTGTGATTAGAAATCTATATAATAAATAGTTTTCATAAAATCAATAATATATAAATACCTTTGGTAGATTTTTTTCCAAAAAATCAATAATTATATATTAAGATATAATAGATTTGATTTAGTAATGCACACAAATGTCTTTTCCATTGTTGGCAAGTTTGGTGCTGCCTCACACATCTGTGAGGTTCTATTCATTATTACTTATTCTTTTTTCTTTTGGCACTTCAGACAGTATAATCTCAATTTACTCATCTTTAAGTTCATAAATTCTTTCTTCTGCCCACTCAAAACCTTTGATGATTCTTTTAAGTAATTTTTTCAGTTCAATTATTTTACTTTTCAACTCAGAAATTCTATTTAGTTTCTTTCTTTTATCATTTCTTTTAATTTATGTGTTCTATTTGGTGAGACAGTATTTCTTTACTTCTTTTAATTTTTTAGACATAGGTTCTTTTAGGTTGTTTTTTTTAAGCATGTGTACTCTTTAATTTAAAGTCTTTCTTTACTAAGTCTAACATTTGGGCTTCCTTGGGGAGTTTTTTGACTGCATTATTTCCTGTGTAATTTTCTATTTCTTTGTATGTTTTATAAGATTTTGTTAACAATTGAATATCTTATAATGTGAGAATTGTGGAAATCAAATTTCCTACCTTGCACAGAATTGTTGTTGTTGCTATTTGTTATGTTTTGTCTGTTTGTTTAGCAACTTTCTTATAATTCTATGAAGTCGATATTCTCTGCCATGTGTGGCCACTGAAGTCATGGCTCATTTTGCCTGCTGTTCAGCAAATGATTGATTTTCCTTAAACCAATATTTCCTTGCAGCAATATCCTCCACTCTTCTCCGAAGGGCTCTGTGTGTGAGAGTTGAAGCATGCCTTCAACATTCAAGTACTTTAAAGATGTAACTTATTCTTCACTTCCTGCATATTCAGGCCCTCAATTCAACTACAGGTGAAATCCTAGAGAGCCCATTAACTTTCTTAAACCCATCACAGGTGAGATAAGAGCATTCTCATGTCTTCTTGGGTATGCACACAACCCTTCATACGCATTGGGGCTATCTAGATTCCCAAGAATATTTGGAGCTTTTCGAAGCCAATTATGAAATCTCATTCTCCAGATCTTTCTTTTAGCTTAGAGGCCACCCTCTTGTTTGCCCTAACTATTATCATTGCCTCAGAGTGTTGTGACGTTAAGCAATTGTTTTCAGTAAATATCCTGAGACTAAGGCTTTTCCCAATGAATGTACTCTGAGTCAGGTCAAATAATGAGAAGCTCTGTTAACAGACCTTTTTTAGGTTACTACCAGACAGATAAAATATATGGAATTGGGCTTTCTGAAAAGCTTCAAAACTAGTTCCTCACCTCTAGGAGCTGCTAGACTACTTGTTTTCAGTGTTACCATGGCTGCAAGGCCACTAGTTTTGAAGGTTTTTGTGGAGATGGGCACAGAGGGATTGGGATAGAGCAAGTCAAAATGTGGTAAGGCTCTTGCTGTTCTTATGGAGATTTAGCTAGAATTTTTTTTTTAAAGCTCTTCAGATCGTTGGAAGATTTTGGTTAATGTTCAGAGTTTTGAAAAAGTTAACTTTGGTAATTTTTACCAGTGTTCTCATTGCTTTTCTGGAAGAGGAGATTTTAGAGGTCTACATTTTGAAAACTATCCCTCTCTAATAGTTTCATAACTTTTTCTTTTACTTTTACAATAAGAGATGGCACAGGTGTTAAACCTATACATTTTTGAAAGCAGGTATTTGTTCACTTACTGACGTTTATCTTCTCTACTCCTGGTTAATCCTTTTTTTGAACTTTATCTTCAAATAGCTCAATGACTATCTGTGTTCTGAAGTGCTCAAGGCCTGTATAGATGTTTTAACTCAAGTTGCTTCTTCCCCCTAAGATGCCAGAATAAATCCATGGGATCATATTTGCTTTTGGGTAGCCTTGTTTCACTTTATCTGCAGTCATTTGGTATTGATACAGTAAAGCTTTTGAAAATCTGGTCAATGCCTTTGTACTTTTCTAACAAATATATATATTTTTCTAAGCCCCTGCATGGTTACAAGGATTTAAAAGATATTATACACCATGTAGCAATAAACACATTTTTGGTTTAAGTCTGTTAAACACATTTAAGAAGTCTGATGGGGTCCCTGTGATTTCCTTTTCACTGTTTTCTATTGCGACCTTGCAACTGTAGGCTTCGGTAACTACAATGTTATCACTATAGCTCAATGATGAATGGACAGCAGATTTTTCAGAACAATAATTATCATCGGGATGCAGGAATGTGAAAGTAATTGTATTTTAAAATAGAAAATTACAATTTAATAGTTCAGTGATTGTTTAAAGCAAGGGAAGCACCACCAGGGAACAGATGAATAATACTAAGTGAATAAAGCATCACCTCTCAGTTGATTTTATAAACTAACTTAGCTTATCTTTTCCTTGTAGAGTGAACTCATGGGGAGAAATACACATTTGTTTTACTATGTCATCTTTTTGAATGTTTAATTAAAACACAAAAAGCAGCCAGACCAACCCATATGTCAGTGGCCAATTCTCAGAGTTTTCTTAACTGATAGAAAGTCTGATAAAAGTTTTTGCATCAAGGCTGAGTCACTCACGCAACTCTGTTTCTCAATTACTTTCTTGGCAAGACAAATATATTTTTGTATGCAGAAACTGGTGTTGTATTTAATTATCTCTGCAGATACCATGAGTCAATACAATTTTAATTAAGAAGTTCTTCATGTATCTTGGAAGTAATCTGTTCAGAGACTCCTGAAACTTTTAGCTAACAAAGACATCTTTAGGCAATGTTTCAAATTTCTTTTTCCTTCTTATCTTCAGTTGAGCAGACCACTAGAGTTCTACTGATGATGCACATTGATTCTATTTAGCTACAAAAATTACATACATTAATCATATATTCCTCTATGTCTATAATAATGCTGTCCATATGAAAGAAATCCTTCTTTGTTTTTATAATAAAATAATAAATTCAAATTTAAAAATAACATTAAAATTATTCCAATTCACTCATACTTTTTTTTTTTTTATCAATTTGTTTTCTGCAATGTGTGTGCAAATCTACTATTATTTTAGGCACGATCTGTAATTGTAGAACATAGTACAACTGACTGGCAAATAAATCAGAGTCATGCTTTTGCCATTTTAGGATAATGTTAAAACAGACTGAAGTAACTCCTAACATATTTATAATATCAAGAAAATAAAATGCTAAAATACTGTAGAAACTATTAAGTACAATTCAAACATAAGATAAAATGACTAACTTTAAGCTCAGTATGCTTACTGAAACCTGTAGGTTTATATAGAAAATGGTATAATCTTGAACAGATAGCTATATTAAGAATAGCAGAGATTTTAGAAAATAAAATAAGACCTAAGTTTTGATTTTATTTTTGAGATAAGCTGAAAGCAGATAAATATTGCATCGTGCTAAGAATAGGTAAAGTTCCCAAATATATGACTTTTTCAAAAATGAATTACTCAATGCAATTGTTAAGGTAATAGATTTTCAATAAAAATATATTTATTAATATCTTGGTTAAAATACATATTAATTGCATATATTTTTGGCTGTTCATTTTCAAAGGCAATAATTGTTGCTAACATCCTTTTAGAGAGAAAATAAGAATTCGTTTTGGTCCCTTAAAATACTCTAGAGAAAAAATTATTTCATAATTATCAGTAGGGCATAAAAGTTAAACTATTGTCAAATAAATGATTATTCCAGTAATTAACTAAATAATAGTTTGAGCTCATTTATTTCACAAGACAATCAATACCTTTTTTGATAAGCTATCATATCTTTACTAACAATATATCATTTTATGAGGTCTCAGCTAAATACATATTTCTATTTTTTCTCAAATTTTGTTTGCTTTTCAAAAAGCTACTATTGACATAATATTTTTTTTGCCTATTCTGACCTCATTTTAAAAAATACAGATAAAAACTGCTTATCTCACCTCCCCATTGAAAAAACTGTTTTGATTTCTCATAAAATATAAAGAATAGGAAGTTTAACTTGGGGTAACTTACGAGAAAATGTAAGTGTATGTTGTCTGATTACCATTTCTTTCTTGATCTACTATGTGATTTTGATTAAATTTACCAAACATGCTTGGAGGTGAGAACGAATTAAAAAAAAAAAAAAGATGATTGTCTTATGTGCCAGGATTCTATATTCTAGTCTATATTGGTTCACTAAACCCAAACCAAATATATCATGAATCATGAAAACGGCATTGCCTTAGCCAGGTACCAAACATACCCACGGTCTCTACATTACAGTGTAAATATAGGTATTTGTGTGGGGTTTGGGATAAGGATGGGTATGGAATAGAAAGTAATAGTGGTCTTAATTGATCTTAATATATCTTAGTTTTGGGAAGTGTACAAATATGTCTATGTGAAAACACCCCTCTAGGGATTTGAAATAGGGCTCTCCAAGGAAGTTTAAGGTAATTTCATGGTTAATCTTTAGTAAACCACAGAATTAAAGAATTTTTTTAAAAAGTTGCTTCATATTGAAGTCCCCAAATTCAATAATGGTAACAGAATTTTTCATATAACCTCTATAGCTAGAGTTCAAGATCATTTGAGATTCTGTTTGTAATTAGTTCAATCTACAAGTTACACTATGAATATTTGTGCATTAGTATTAAAAACACTAATGTAATTAGTAGTATAAATATTATACTAAAATAATATAATGTTAGCATTATTAATATTAGTGTGTTAACAATATTAGTGTCATTAGTGATAGTCTCACTCAAGCATTTCTTGTAAAAAAAATAGTTCTGGAGTGAACTATGCTAGCATGTTGCAAGTGTTTTCACTTTTTTTTCATTTTTAATTACAATTACTCACACATGTCTGCATCCCAGTAATAATTATTGCTCTGAAAGAGTTGGTTTCACTGAAAAGATGTGCTGTCCTTTCATCATTGAGCTATGGTGATAACATTGTAGCTACTGGAGCCTACAGTTGCAAGGTTGCAATAGGAAACAGTGAAAAGGAAATCCGGGGAAAGCCATAGCCCTCTTAAATGTGTTTTTACAGACTTAAACCAAGAATGTGTTTATTGCTAAAATCTTTTATGAGTCTTAAATATTCTGGCTATAGGAGTTCAGAGAAGTGTTTTTCAAATCTTCACCCTCAGTACCATATGGGCTACAATCTCATATCCAAAAAATTATGTGATAATGTTTTTAAATGGGTAAGTTCACATATGTACTGCAGGCTGAATTTCCTTATAATAGAAATAAAATGGTTGTATGGAAACCATTATAGCATACTAGAAAAATTGCAGGCTTTGAAGCTAGGGAAACATTAATTCAAATTCCATTTGAGTTTGAAATTTTCCATATACTAGCTACTTAGCCTTGTCACCTTTGGCAAAATGAAGAAAATAATGCTACTTAATAGCTTTACTATAGGGTTAAATGCATGTAAAGCACTTAGATCACTGCCACATAATAGATGAAAAATAAATATAACTTCCCTTTGCTTTCTTTACATTAGGAGATAAAATGATTAAACATTATTTTTCTAATCTAGAAATAATTTAAATGTATGGTACATGGAGATTATAATTCATTCAGACTCTAATGTTTTTTATTCTTTTATTAAATTGAAAAAAAAAAGCTATGCCATTTTAAAGGAGGCAAAATTGCAGTTATAAAAAGGGAAACATTCTTCTCATGTACTGTGAATTAAGTTGTTACCCAGGTAGTATGGAGTTTGGATTCAGAAAACATTTTGAGAAACCCAGAGCTAATCCTTTGGGAGAAAAAAAAAATCAATAATATATTGTAGACTAGCTACTTCGGTTATCATTCACACTAGAAAACCATGTGGAAGAAGTAAGGTAAACACTACATTTGATCTTAGAATCAAAATGTAGCGATGAAAATGACATCTATGAGAGTTAATAAAACACTAGGACATCTTTGTTGTGGAAATGCTCTAGAAAAGAAATAGAATTGGATATCACACTGTGTTGTTAAAATGTAATTTTCAAAGTAGTCAGCAAATCACATACCTAAATTTGTTCTCAAATTTTGAGCAAAAGAACACTAATCAGATCACAAGATTCTGAGAAATAATTTTGTATGGTTCTTATTAATGTTTAGACCATTGTTCTGAAAGTATAAGATACTAAATAAGCTTAAATGACTATGTAGGCATATACATTTTTTAAGGATATTTTGCATACTTTATTTTTTTTGAAGATTTTTTTTCTTTAATCTCAACAATACTGTTTGAAAAGAGCTGGTATGGTGAAACTTGAATGTTTCTTAAGATATATCCAATATCATGTAGCATATATTTTTTCCTGAAAAATATTGATATTTTACAAACTTTCCTATTTGTCTCTGTACAGATCAGAAAGAATAACGAGTTAATTTAGGTTATTAATTGGAACCATTGCAGAATATAAAATACTATTGTTTTATTTTAACCAAAAAAATGTTTTCTGCCTAAAGATCATAATTTTTTTAGACTTCTTAACTTTTCCCTTGTTTCAGTCATCAGGAATTGAGTTCTTCTTTTTTTTTTAAACACAAGAACACAAGTTTTATACAGAGAACAAAAGTTTTTAGTTAAATAATATTTATTTCCACAAATGTTAATACACATGTAACAAAGAATAAATGCACTGGCAAATTAAGATTTGGTTTAACTTTGCAGCCAAGGGTGCTATATAGTGCATGGAATGTAAATGTGAACTTTATTCCAGTTCAACATGACTGTATGTCAACGAGCCATTAGAGGTGGAATCATAAATAATATACTAAGATTTGTTTTTGGCTTAATGACAACATACTAGTAAAATTCAATGAAATAATGAACAGTATACTTTTAAATTAGAACCAAAGCATTTATCTGTACTTGTCTAAATTCACAGGAAACAAACCAACCACATGCAGTTGTCACTACACTTTGTTTTTCATATATGTAATAACATCCTTTTATTATTTATTTCTCAAATTGTTTAAAGGAAACATGTCCAGCTTTAAATATATATTATTATCAAATATAAAGAAAGATGATTTAACTCACAGTTTCATTATCAAATATAAAGAAAGATGATTTAACTAACCTCAGTGTGTTAGTTTCTCCACTTTAGCAATCCAAACATGATTTGGAGATGGTCATACCTTTTAAGGTAAGCCTTTCTGCCTCATTTCATTGCATTCTTGATTATTAGATGTATTCCTGCTCTCACACTACTTGCCTCAATTTTATTCATTGTTTTAGTTATTCTGATTTCACCATAACTTGCTCCTAATCACTAGCTTATTTTCATTCCACAGTTGATTTCTTTTTTTCAACTCTTCTATGTTTATTCCTCTTGTACTAGTCTCTATTTATCCTTACCAGTATTTCTTGGGATTTCCTGGTCTTCTTGCTGTTGTTTTGAATAATAATTAATTACAAAATAATTTACCAGATTATAGTCAAATAGAAAGTAATTTCTCTATTTCTTTTAGACTTTCTAAGATAGTATGATGTCAATTAAAATAATCTTGGTATAATTTGCAATTGACCTTGATAAAATACTGATGATTCAATATACGGCTATAGAAATTTCTATAATTGTTTATATGGCATAGCTTTCTATAGAATATAATTATTATAATTTATCTCTAAGGGATATAAGTAATTATGGAGCACCTACTCCCTTCTAAGCATTATGAAATAGTTTGAAGTTACAAACAGTGAATATGCCTGACTTTAAAGATACAGAGTTTGCTGAGGTTTCCATCAGGTAATAATTAGTCAAGCATAACTCTCTTATTTTTTTTCTCTCAATTCACTCCAGTTAGGCTTTTGATCCCATAACTTAATAAAAAATGCTCTTAGCACTGACATTTGTGACTTCATATTTGCTATACCCAGTCTGAGCAAAATCATCTGGCAGAGTTAGTTATCCTCTACTCCCTAATATGCTTTCATCATTTGTCTACCTGGACACCACAGTCTTTTTGTTTTCCTCCTCTATGACACATCTTTTATTCTCAACTGTTGATTTCTCCTTTTTTTTCCAGATCCTTTCATGTTGGATTTCTTCAGGTCTCAATTCTGAGTCTTCTGTCATCCCTTCTCTTTTCTTCTTCTCTCCCCTTCTCTTTTTTCTCCTCTATTTCCTTCCCCTTTCCATCCTTCCTATCCCCTGACCTCCTCTTTTCTTTTAAAATTATTTTTCAATCTATATGTATTCCCTTGGAGATCTTAAGGAATCTCATGATTATACATATTAATTCTGGGTGGATGATCCAAATTCATGTCTCTAACCCAGATTCTTCTCTTGAATTTCAGACTTATATATCCAACTGGCAACTAACATCTTCAGCTTGATTTCTAATAGAAACCTCACACTTAATATTGCCAAAATAGAATTCCTGAACTTTCTCTGAAAGCCTGTCTACTTATAGCCTTCTTCATCTCAGTTGATAGCAATCGAATCTTTCCATTTTGGTGCCCAAAATACTGGAGTCATCCTTGAATTTTGTCTTTTTCTCACACTCATTACAATATACCAGGACATCTGATGGCTCTTCAGAATCTGACTACTTCTTATCACTTCCACTTCTGTTGTGTTGATCTGAACAACTGTCATCACCTACTTGGGTCACTGTAGTTTTTATTCCTGCCCTGTTATATTACAGTCTATTCTCAAAATAGAATAAAGAATGATTTTCCAAAATAAAGTTAGATTATGCTAATCCTATGTTCAGTCTTCCTTCCTCAACCAGTCTATATAGAACTTAATATCATCTGATATTCTCTGAATTGTATTACTTGTTTATTGTATCTTTCTATTCACTAGAATGTAAACTCCAATTGAGTGGGTGTTTTGCCTGTTTTGTTTACTGTTTTTTTTTTCTTTAGAGAAATGACTGGTATATAGAAGTTACTCATCAAGTATCTGTAGAAAAATAATATAATACAACAAAGTAGAGGAAATCAACAGGGTATTCTGATAGCATATGAGACAAACACCAAACCTAGACATTGGCTGAAGCAATCTAGAAACAGAGACTAAGTCTGATTTGCTGGGTTAAAAGGGTGGTGCTTGCCTCTATGTATTTTAGGTAGAGGGTACAGCAACCTCAGAGGCCTTGCAGTTGGAGTAAGTTTGTTTCCTTGAAGAAATTTTGGGAATAAAGCCTCAAAGGCCATAAAGTGAATCAAAAGAGATTAAGTAGGAGAGTTAAGCAGAGAAAGATGCAGGGTATCCTAAGCTACTAGAAGTCATTCCTTGAGCACAATGGAGAAAGGGATAATCCATGTAAACATTTTAAATCAAGGAGTACCTTGCTAACATTTTGGTATTTAAAACGTGCTCATCTTTTTACACTATCTAGAGATAGATTCGTCCATATGGCATGGTCCTGGGTTTCCATGGTAACTGTAAGGAAAACTTTCACTATGTTTGGAGCCCTTGATGTCCTGAAAATAAAAGAGAAGGATGTCCTTAAGTTCCCTGCAGCAGGAATCCACTTAGGGGGCACCAACCTTGACTTCCAAATGAATACATCTACAAAAGGAAAAGTGATGGCATCGACACTACAAATCTGAAGAGAACATGAAATTCTGACGGCAGCTTGTGTCATGTTGCCATCAAAAACCCGGCTGATGTCAAAGTCATATCCTCCAAGAATACTGGCTAGTGAGTTGTGTTTCTTAAGTTTTCTGATGCCACTCCTATTGCAGGCCCCTTCACTCCTGGAAACTTCACTAATCAGATCCAGGAAGCTTCCCATGGTTACCGATCTCAGGGCTAACCACCGGCTTCATACAAAGGCATCTTATTTTAATCTGCTTACAATTGCTCCCTATAACAGAGACTTTCCTCTGTGCCATATGGACACTGCCATCCTGTGCAGCAACACGGGGGCTCACTCTGAGTCTGTAGTGGTGAATGCTGTCCTGGACGTGCTACGTACATGGTGCTATGTCAGTGCCACGTAGGTGCAGCACCATCTCGCGAGAGCACCGCGGGAGTCCCGCATGATCTCTATTATGAGATCCTAAGGAGATTGAAAAGCAAGAGTAGCCCACTGCAGAAAGGACTATGCCCAAGCAGAACTGAGTAGCTGTTAACGGTGCATGGACTGTTCCAGTTCTTGTTAACAGCTACTCAGTTTAAGGTTGCAGATGGATGTGAAGGCATGTACGTGCCTTCTGCACCTAGCCAGCAGTTCCTTACTGGAGACTGGAGCACTCAGCATGCCACCGAAGACTGGTGGATGGTTCTCACCGCTCAGGCCCCTGAAAAGGTAGGAACAAGCATTGAGTGGTCTTAAGCTATTTTCACACTCTTAAACAAAAAATGTAAATGTGATTGATAGAAAATGAACAGTTTCTAAAAAAAAAAAAGAAAAAGAAAAAGAAAAGAAAACCTTCAAACAATATAGCCCCTCTAACGATTGCAGTATGTATGAATTGCTGTAGCATTCTCTCCCCCAAATTCCCTATTGAGCCACTTTAACTGTTTTTTAGTTGTTATACTGTTCAGATTAGAAAAAAGCCTCACTCAATTTTTGGGCATAAAATTTTGTTAATACTTGGAATAATTGTATTTTGCTTGCTTTGCCTGGTAATTAGATTAGTTAGTTTTGGCTCATCTGTCTCCCTTTCTAGAATGAAAACTGCATTTAGTTTTTGTCTCATTCTTGGACCTAGAAGAGCACCTAGTAAGTGCCTGGTTTAATGAGTAAGTTTTGGCTAACTAAATTACTTTCTTTAATATTAGAAAATTGCTTTTGAATCATACCTGTTTTGAAACAAAACTACGCATTTATTATTTGAGTTTCAAAGTAATAACTACCTCAAGAAAAAGTGGGTCCTTGAGGAATAAAGATTAAGGCAGCACTTTATGCTTTCATGTGAAGCATAGGAAACATTTTCAGGGTTTCAGCGACTCGGACAAATTCTATTAAGTAATCTAACTCCATTGAGAAAACCTGGTAGCCATTGTAGCCTGGTTTGCTCATTTATAAAATAAAGGGATTAGATGATCTCTCTGCTCTAAAATTCTATGCTTGCAGGACCAATTGTACCAAAATTTGTGTCTGGAATAATATACATCTGTGACAGTTCAGATTTCTCTTTCGGTCTATGACTTTGGGACCAGTATTTATATTTTGTGGGTCTTTAATTTTTTTCATATAAAAAGTGAGAGGGTTTAAATAGATAATTCATTTTAAACATCTGTAAAATTCTATAACATTTATATTTCTTGAATTATAGTAATGTTTAAAGCTATGAAAATGAATTAGTTGCAGTCTCTTGGTGTTTCCCTGTGTAAAAAAGTTAGTCAGTTAAACATTTCTGCGATATACAGGGTTCTCAGAATCACTGTATGTGGGGCCTGTGACCCAAAACACACTGCAGTGTATAAGGTTAGAGGGTAGTATGAGATTAATTATAATTCAGATGCCTTAAGATGTTGAAATTCACTTGAATCTTGGATTCTTGTGTCTCCTGTTCCAGTGGTAACCCTAGAGATTTCAGTATGGGTTTATTCTACTTGAATTCATATTTTACCACTTTCTGAAATACTGAAACATCCTACAACAAACTCAGTCTAGTCCCTTTCCACCCTGTACTTTACACTGTTATGTCCTAGTCATTTATTTTTTATTTACATATATTATAATGCTCATGAGGCATTATTATTGATTTTTCTCTTATTCTCTTATTAATTATTTATATTTATTGTTTTAAAAGTTTTTACTTGTGTTCTTCATTTTCTGCTATACATTCAAGCTTCTATCTGGGATCATTTAGATCATTTATCTTCAGTCTAAAGAACCCATGTAATTCCTTCTTGTAGCAGGTCTGCTAGCAATTCATTAGTACAACTTTTCTTGTTTTTGCAAATTTTCTGTGAGTAGATGATTCGAATATAGATTATTTTCCTATCACTTAAAATGTTATTTCCTTTTTTTTCTACTTTTTCTGATGAAAAGTTAGTCATTAATTTCACTGTTCCTGAAAAAAAAAAAAACACGTTTATTACCTCTGCTTTCAAAGTTGTTTTTCTATCTTTAATCTAACTCTTGGACAATGATAATGATGCCTATAGATGGAGCTGTTTATTTTTCATTTTTAAAAAATTTCTTTCTAGAGGTGTGTTAAGCTTATAAAATCTGTAAATTGATGTATTTTATCATATTTGGAAAATTTTGAACTCTTATTTCTTTAAAGATTGTTTCTGTCCCATTCACTTCTTTCTTTCAATTACACTTTTGATAAAACTTTTGAGAACATTTTACATCTTTCATTCTGTTGTTTTATTTCTTTATTCTTGTATTATTTTTTCATCTCTATTTGATTATTTTTTATTGTTCTTTTTTAGTTTACTACTCTTCTACTGTGTTTTTAACATGTCCAGTGAGTATTTCAGGTATTTTATTTTTTGCTTATAGAATGCCAATTTGATTTTTTTGTAGATTGCAATTCTCTGTTAATACTATTTATCTCTTCACCTATGTTATACATTTTTCTTTATTATCTTGAATGTATGAAACATATTCGTTTAAAATTTATCATTTGTTAATTCCGATATATGAAAACATAAGGGTTTTTCAAAAATATCTGTTTTTTTTCCTCTTGGTTTTTAGTCATTTTGAATTTTAGCATGACTCATACATTTTTAATTTATTTACACATTTTATATTATTTACACATTTATATGTTATTCACAGACGTTGCCAATTAGAAATTTCAGAGTCTCTGCATGGTATTATTATATAGTACAAGTATGTCACCATGATCCTAACAAAGTTTAGTTTTAGATGTGTTAGAATTGTTCCATTACAATTTAAGTTGTGGATCATTATATTAGGACATGGCTCTGTCTCCAGGATCATGGTCCTTCAGGTGACTCATGTAAAAGCTCAGTGTATTTTCTAAGATATATCCATCTTCATAAGGTTTGAACTCCAACTTCTTTCTTTTCAGCTCTTTAGCCTTCCAGGTGCTATTTTCCACTGAGTTTCTTAGAGTTTTACTCTGTGTATATTCAGCCTACAAGTCAACCAACAATTTAAAGAGGTTTCTGTCCTTTAAATCTCAGCCTTCTTGGAAGCCCTGATCAATTTTCGGCCTTTGTTTCCATGGCCCAGTAAGTCTGACATTTTGGTGGTTGCTACCCTTAAGCTGCAAGCTGGAAAATGCTCTCAGGGAAAAAGTGAATGTGTTTATCACATTTTATGCTTATTTTCTCTTAAGGGTTATACCCCTCTAATTCTACCTGGGTTGATTAATCTCTAATTAAAAAAAAAAAATTTCCCCAAGCTTTTATACTTCAGTGCATTGGTTAGTCAAACATAAGCTGCTTTTCCTGTCTCAGTTGGGAATCTTCAGATTTAAATAATTTCCAATAAGATTTAAAATGTTTTCCTATTTAGAATCCCATTCATATGTTTACATTTCAATTTGATGTCATATATCTTAAGTATCTTTTAATTTAGAAGAGTTTCCCTACCCTTTTCTTCTCAAAACATTGATTTTCACAGAGTCCAGGACATTAATCTAACAGAATGTTAGTCTAGGATTTCTGATTGTTTCCTCATGATATTTTTTAATATTCTCTTATCCACAGTATTTTCCATAAATTCTAAATTTTATCTAAAGATTTGTTTATGTACATTTTTAATCATTTTGGCAAGAATAGTTCTAGATGACATTGTGTATTTCCTATTGTTTCATACCTAGTGATGCTATGTGAATGCTTGATATAAGGTTGTGTCCTCCAAATCTTTCTACTGTAAAAGTATATTCTTCTTTCACTATTATTAGGCAAAACTTATATCTTGGTACCTCTACTTTAGAGTTTTTCTAAATAAACTTAAAAAAACTCATTAAGCTTATCACATGTATAGCTAAGTATAGAAGTTATACTTGTAAAGTTTAATAAATTTTTTATAATGTGAACACATCCATATAATCACTATCAAAATCAAGACAGAACATTACCAGCACTCTTGTGTGTCCCCATTTATTAATCCTAAATATAACCACACTCAAATTTCTATCACAGTAGATTACCTTTGCCTGTTTTTGAGCTTTTTACAATGGACTATAACTATTTTTCTTGCTTTTTTCACTCCATTTCTTGTTTGTGAAATTTATCCATGTCGTTCTTTGAGCAATAATCTTTTCTTTTTCATTTTCATAGAGTCTTTTATAGTGTGAATATGATGCAATTTATTTATTCATTCTATTAAATACTTTGGGGTTGTTTCCAGTTTTGCCAGTGAAAAACAGCACTGCTATAAAATTCTTGTACATATCCTTTGGTGACTTATATTTGCATTTCAGTCAGGCATATATCTATGAGGGAAGTTGCTGAATCATTGACTATGTGTGTTCAGATTAGTAGTTGTTGAAAAATAATTTTTCAAAGTGGTTTAACAAATACATACTTTTACTAAAAAGGTTAAATGTTACAGTTGCTTCATATCTTTTTTAAATTCTGCATGTTACAGTGCAATTCTATTCCTGATTTCCCTACCAAATGACAGACTAGGTAGATCTTAATCACAGTGACAAAAGTCGTTCCATACATTTCTGAACTAACCCAGGGGCAAGAATTGCTTCTGTTAGTGACCACTAGACTGTGCTCATGTTGGAAGTTCAAGTAAAGCTAAATGGGAGCTCAGAGAATTCTCCACAGTTAAGGCAGCAATGTAGGTACTTCTAAATATGGTACCCTTTACTGATATTTGCTTAATACACTCAATACATTTAAAAAAAATGTTTAAATCTGTCTGTACATTTAACTACAAGCTTTTTGAGTTGACTTTACCACTGTAGCTGGTACAAATTGACAATCCATAAATATTTGTGGGTTGAAAGAATTTCTGAATGCTTAATGCTTTAATTGATCAGAACTGTGGCATGACAGAAAAAGGAAGATTAATAGTGAGATCCCAGGTGGGAAAATGAGGAAGTTAAAGCTTTTGCTATCAAGCAGAAATGTAAAAGCTTATAAGGAAACAGAAGCCAGCCTCAGAATTAGAACTTGAGTTTAAAGACCTCAAGTAACCAAAATGTTGTGTCTTGACTAGAATGTTCTCTCTTGAATGACAAGGTCTCTGTTTGATTTTGCTTAAAGCTAACCTTGTGACCCTGTTACCAAGATTAATGCATTTTCAAACAGTTTATATTGGTTTCCACATTACCTGTTTTGAGCAAAACAAGAAGAAACCGTGAAGTAATCATAGATTTTGATGGCTCTTAATTCTTCTCAGCACCGCTATATGATAAACGTTATAATTTCTATTTCATAGGTGAGGAAAATCATTTATTTACTAGCACATGTTCTTGGATGTAGATGTGTGTTTTGGAATTGTCTTTGTCTTCTAAAAAAAGACTGTCTTTAAAAAAAGACTATCACCCACTCAGACTTTTGATTTTATTGACATTATATCCCTGTGAAATTTATGTTTCATTGTTCCCCTTTTACCTGTGAATTAGCTAGTCACTGAGTTTACTTGACTCAGAGCCCTAAATCAGTTTCTCTAAATTATATGACCTTTACTCTGGTAGTGAATTAAATAGCAGTATATCTCTCACTGCTGCTACATGTGTCTTGGTATGCCGTTATTTGATGATAGCAATTTTGGAGAAACAAAATACCAAGTCATTTGGAGACAAACATGTGAAAATACAGTGGTCTTAATTTATTACTACATAGGCATCCAATAGTTTTGATTATCGTTTGTTTTGATCTGCTATGCTTAACTTCTTTCATAAGAAATCTATATTGTAAATTAAGATTCAAAACTTACTTTAGTTAATTTTGATATCTGCAAATGATGTTAATCTCATTTGTTATACTTGATGAGCTTTTTGCACAATTCTTAGAGTATCTTAGTTGTGTTTAGCATTCCTAATATACTTTTCCTATTCTCTTTTTTCTTCTTCTTTCAAACGTCTAATATTTACTCATAGATATATGTAATTTTTGAGACATATTTTATTGTTATCTTGGTATACAAATTTATAGATTGAGTTTAATATTTTACTATAAGAGATGAGATTATAATTTTTACATTGTTATATTTGAAGTATAATTATGTAACCAAAAGATTCCTACAAAGCCTTGGTCACATACAATATATTTTATATTAAAAACAAGATAATTTATATTTAGAACATCTACCCAACTGGAAGAGTTATATTTGTGAACTCATTGATAAGGGTTAAGGCACAATTGTTTTCCATTCATCATATGCTGGCTGTGTTTTATAAGGATTTGGCTACATTAGAAAGAATTTTGAAATCAGAAAAATGTGAGATCCCAAGAATGCCAAGGAAAAACAATATTGTCTCTGTATAATTTAAAAAAAAATCTTGGATTCCTAAATTTTAAGTCTAGATATAATGTTCTTTGGGGACAGGCTTCTATGGATGCTTAGACATTTCTGGACACTTATTAAATGAACTGTGTAAATGTACTACATAATTGTGATATAAACACATTTGAATAGTCAAGAAAAAGTCAATTAATATAGTAACTCATTTGTTTTCAATTTTATACTATAAGTATTTTATACTATAAGTTTTAATTTAACATGGGTAGAGTTTAGTATGCTGGCCTTTTCAATTAACATGTAATTAGCATCATAATATTTTCATTTTTAATGAACTTTGTAATGATATTGTCAATTCTTTTCCCTATCTTTGTCCCACAAGAAAAACATAAACGTCACAAGTAGGAGCTTTGTTTTAATTTTCTTCTGTATTACTCAAAGTTATTTGCACAATTTATACTATCCTCATCACTGTGAATAGGAGAAGAAAGAAAACTATAAGAACCCAGCAGATCTTTATTGTATGAACTATGTATAATAGTGTGATTAGTGTGAGAGAACGCAGAAAAGAGTTGACCCTGATGTACTGAAATTTGTAATCTAATAGTAAAGAGATTTATAAACCATATTTCAAAGAATAAAGCGAAATTGGTAAATCAAAGTCTAATTAAAGTGATATAAGCATGTAGAGAAGGAACCACTAACAGAGAAAATGGGGGAAGACTAGAGAAGGCTTCAGGAAAGAGACAATATGTGAACTGAACCTTGTAAAAAATATATTAATACAATTTCCACAGGGGACTATGAAAGAGTGGACTAATCCAGGTTGGGAGAAGAAAAAATTTAGTTTCATTTTCTTCTTCTTCTTCTCTTTTTTATTTATGAAACAAAATCAAAATTATTAGTAAGACTCTGGGTTCACAGCATTATCTTAGGTAGACAATCATATCTCTAGGAAGTGGTACAGTTGAATAAGCAAACAAGGAATTAGAATTTTGAAGCTTACTAAACACAAAAAACATAAAAATACATTATTATTCTGTAATTAATACTATTTATTTTCCAGAATTTAAAATCATCTATTGAGTTAGAATGCCAGAAAACTAATTAAGTATGAAAAATTTGCTTTTTATTGACACAGTAAACACTGAATGAAAAATTTTTCTTAATATACTGTCTAGCTATAGTTTTATTACTTTCAAAATACATTATGCATTGAATCTACATTTTACTTTGTTCCTTAGAGAGTTTCATAAATTTTGTTTTACTTCTAATATGATTTCCATGTTTATTATTTAGAACTAATTTATATATAAACTGCATAATGCATAATTCTAGTATATATATTTATAAATATAGTTGACTTATATATATAATTAAAAGTTTCATACTTGCTTTATGACATTATAATGAAACTCATTAATAATAACTACTTTAGGAACAAATAATTGGAATAAGAAATTATGTCTTATGCAAAGAAATTCAGTAGGAAAAGTAGAAACTACTATTTAGTTGTTCACACCAATTAGGAAATGCCATATTGGGAAAAACATAACAAATTATAAAAGTATATATTTGAATAATTCATTTACCATATATCCTAGACAATACAAAAATGACTAAGTTGATAATTTACATTGTTCCTGAAACTTTGAAAATATTTATATACACTTATAAGTTTGAGACTGCTGGTAACAGCAACTTTATTTAGCTTTTACTAATTTAATTAAGCTAAAACACTATAGAATGTGCTGTCATTTGCAGTTAAGCAAATGTGCAAAAAGTTTTTATGACTCTCACACTTATAGAATCTCAAAATTAAAATATTTAATAGTTATATAATCTTTCTCCTTCAGTTATATATATTTACATTGACTATGTTGGATCTAAACTACACCTATTTAAAAGCAGCTGTTTGAAAATAAAGATACATTATCAAATATAAGAATATTATCAATGGTGGAAACATAACATGCGTAAAGCACATAAATAAATATTTATCTATAAAGGTATTTTTGTCTGTATTCTATAGCCATTTATTCATGCACTTCATTTAATAGAAATGTTGGGTCTCTCTATATGGAAGAGACTAGGTGTCAGTAATAGGAAAATAAATGACATGTAGTCCATGCCCAAGAATTAATTTGCAATCTCTTACCTGAGATAAACATATACATAAAAAGATTATAGTAAAGATATGTAAGTGCTTTATAGAGAGAGGTATGACTAAAAACTAAACATACAAAGAAGGAGGAACATTCAAAAGTGTACCACTAAAACAATACTACTGCAAGAGTGGTTTGCGGGAGAAATACACATTGTTCCTCTGGTGTAATCCAAACATTGAAGAGAATCTTACAGTTTCTTTGAATCCAGCAAAAGAAAACAAATGGATTGTTTTCACTGTTACATAGCCATTGCCAGAGAGTTTTTAGAATCTTATAATTGAGAATCCCCAGGCTAGTCCTCTGTCTCATGCAGAAACTAACCCATTTTATTTTAGAAACATAATGGACTCCAGACTTCCAAATGATTCCAAATGAGTCTGCATTTGACTCATCTGGGCATCAGGAATTTCCTTTGGTTATGGAGATCTGAGCAGACAGTGTTTGTCCTTTCTCTCACTACATTCCATCTGTTGCTCATTCTCCTGCTATACATGCAAGCTCTGCCTGCCCTAAAAGATTTAAAATAGTAGATGGAGAAGTTTCACCTTCAGAATCAGAGTTCAAGAACAAATCTTGAGTTTATCAGACACATTTCCTTTACTTCAGATTTATAAAACAATACATTCATTTTCAAACCACTTTGGAAGACAGGGACAAATGTTCATCTTTTCTACTTTATCTTTGTCTCTGTCTTCTTCCTCCCTCTGTCTCTCATCATTATCATCTATCTACCTAACTCTATCTATCATCTGTCATATCTATCTATCTATCTACCTATCATCTATATCATCTATCATCTATATCATCTATCATCTATCATCCATCCATCCATCCATCCATCCATCCATCCATCCATCCATGTATCAATTTAATATCTAGCCACAAACATATATGTATATGTACATGTATGTGAGTAGATTCCATAATCTTATTTATCAATTAACTTATTCTAGAATATAAGTTTCTTTATGTCCTATGTCTTTGTAAATGATGTTTCAATTAATGTTAGAGGAGTGTGTAATGCAAGGTGCTTGTTAATGAATTGTCTCATTGTGCTGCCCACATGTACTCTTTCCTGTTTGTCTTAATATCGATTTCAATATTCCCTATTTAGAATAAAATTAATGGAAAATATAAGGTTCATGATTTAATTTTAGTAACCTAGTTGCTGAATTTGAAGGCGCTTGGCATTTATATTGTGCCAGTTTAAAAAATAACTAGAATGTGTTTTTGTGACACATCAATTAGCAATGAAAATGTGTATACTTATAATACCACTTCATTTGTGCAGAAAATATTGTTGCTCTGAAAGATAACATAAGAAGAGTCGGGAGAGGCACACACTGTTGTGCAAGGTAATTTATGGAAAATGTGAAAATTCAATGCCTAACTGAAGTCAAGAATCATAATCACTACATAGAAAGAAAGGCAGTCAACTTGTAGTAAGGAATTGCTAAGTAGATAAAGGAACCATTTCTCAGGCTAGCCTTGGGCCAGAAGTAAGAGGTCTGGTCACATAACAGTAGTGAGGCAATTTGTACAGCGAATAGGAAAAAATACAGTATTATCTGTCATTAATGTATACATCTAGATATTTAGGACAGTGAAAGATTGTGGATGGCTCAAGATGTACATATGAAATTGCTCCCAATTATATACACTAAAAACACAAGTTGATGTCTCTTGCTAAAAGAAAGCTTAGTGAGAGGGTAAGTGTTCTTACACAGCATTACAAAATGGTAAACAAATAAACAAAAGAAGAATAGCAACAAAAGATAGAAGGAAATGCAGTGTCAGAGTAAAAGGAGAAATATAATTGAAAAGAATAATCAGAAGGAACTTTCCATAATAGACTTATGTACATTACAATGATTCAGAAATTGTTCCTGTCCTCAAGTTTATAAGTTAATGAATAATACACACACACACACACACACACACACACACACACACACACACACAAATATATAAGTGTCTTAGTCAGTTGTGACTGCTATCAAAAAAACCATAGACTGGGTAGCTTAAAGAACAGAAATTAATTTCTCATAGTTCTGGAGGCTGAGAAATTCAAGATCAGGGTGCTGGCAGATTTGGCCTCTTGGGTGGGTCAGGGTGCTAGAGGTACAGAGGGACCACAAAGAAGCTGGAGGAAGCTTTGGGGCGTGTGAAGAAAATATTCTTAACTTGATTGAGGTATTGGTTTCATGAATAGATCAATTGTTAAAACTCACTGAACTGTCAAAGGAATTCATTTTATTGTATATTTATTATACTTTGATAAAATTGATAAAAATATTTCAGCACAAGTGAACTTATAAAATGCACTTAAAAGAAACTAAATATTGCAACTTGATGGCAAGCAGTTCCCATTGTTTTGTTGGTGAGTATCAACAAAGAAAATTAACTGCAGAGATAAAGATATCTAGAAAATTTTAAGTATCAAAAACTGCAATACAGGAAAAATATTCCTAATATTCCTCACATTTTCTCCCCCAACCATAATACTGTAATCTGTGTTTTTAAACTGTAGAGGTTTTGTGATATGTGGTATTAGGTTAGAATTGCAATTTTAAACATTTGTCATATTTTTAATTTTCTTCTACATGTGAGTTCATGTAAATGCAATTGTTGCACATGTACTTGAATTTATTATAAGTAAACAAATTTGAAAAATTATACCACTAGTAAATTATTGAAAGTGCTGAGAACAAAGCTACTATGATTCCAGTAAAGTTTTTAAGAAATATCATTACAATTTATCTATAAAACATTCCTGGGGATAATTCTAATTATTATGCTCATAACTAATCATCATTTAAAATAAAATACTCTTTAAATTTTAAATGGTATATCAAAGCAGTATGTCTTCTACATTTTTATAATTCTTAATAAATGCTATAGGTTTAAAATGCAGTTACATTTTAGTTTGTATGTTGTACAGCATTATATCTAACAAAATCAGTTTCTCTTTTTGTCACTAGTTAGAAATACACATATGTATATTTCTGTATTTGTGGAGAGTGGTGATTTGTGTTAAGGGTTATTCTCTGACATAAATGGGGTGAAAATTCTGAATGCTTTTCAGATAGATTTATTTAGCATTTTATAATTGAAGATGTGAAAAATAACATAATATTCTGCCATTTAGGTTTATGTACCCATGTCAAGATTTTAATGCTTTGAGTCCATGCTACTAGTTTGCTTGGAATCTTTCACCCCTTAATAGTTGGACTTCCAGAATAAAAGGAATAATAATAATAAAAAGGCATGAGTAAGGACAATTCTTTTGATGTGTTTGACTTTGATGGGGCAGTGGGGTGAAAAAATATTTTAAAAAATTTTTATGATGGAGAAATAGGTATGAACAATAATGAGAAAAGAGCCACTAAAAACAGATTAATAGAGGGCAAGAAAGAGTCTTCCATGGTGAGTGATTTCTCTAAGGTAGATGGAAAACAGGACAGCAGGCTAGAAGATGTGTGGAATGCAGACTGAGGAACAGAAAGTTAAGGGAATTACCATCTGGTGCAAGTTCTCATTTTAATATAAAGTAAAAATGAAGTCATCAATGAACTTGACAGGTTGGTAGGAGGTCAGTTTTGGAATTTGGAAAAGACCTTTCATCTTTTGGGGAATAGGATAGTTAAGTTTACTAAAGACTTTAGAAGAGATGCCTGCAGAACTCAGAAGTGTTCTGTAATTGCTAAGTAAACTAAAACACTGAAATGGTACTTCATCTACCATGTCTTTATAATTCTTTTTTAAAAATTTTAATTATTTATTTTTTTATGCTGACATTGGTTAACTAAATCCAGTAAGTTTCAGCTGTACCCTTTAACAATGAGGCATATATATATTTACACTGTTTACTTCCCATAGTTAGATTTTTTGTCACCACATATTTTACCCCCTTTACCCTGTCTACCTCCCCCCTACCCTCACCCTGTACCCTCTGATAACCACTGGTCTATAGTCCATGTCCATGAGTCCCTTTTTGTTTGTCCTGTTGACTTGTTACTTTTAGGTTTATATTTCACATATAAGTGATATCATGTGATTTTCAACTTTTTCTGTCTGGGTTATTTTGCTTAGCGTGATTATCTCAAGGTACATCTATGTTGTTGCAAATGGCAGTATTTCATCTCTTTTTATGGCTGATTAATATTCTGTTCTATATATGTACCACAGCTTCTTTAGCCCATCTATCATAGGATACTTCAGTTGCTTCCATATCCTGGCCACTGTGAATAATGCTGCTATGAACATTGGTGTGTAAATATATTTTTGGATATTGATTTTCAAGTCTTTAGAGTAAACACGTAGTAGAGGGATTGCTGGATCAGATGGTAGATCAATTCTTAGATTTTTGAGGAACCTCCATACTGTTTTCCATAGTGGCTGTACCAATCTCCAGCCCACCAGTGGTGTATGAGGGCTCCTTTTTCTCCACATCCTCCCTAGCATTTGTTATTACTTGTTTTGTTAATTATAGCCAATCTGACAGGTATGAGATGGTATCTCATTTTGGTTTTGATTTGCATTTCTCTAATAGCTAGTGATGTTGAGCATCTTTTCAAATATTTTTGGCCAATTGTATGTACTCTAGGGAGATGTGTCTGTTCAGGTCCTCTGCCCATTTTCGACTGGATCATTTATTTTTTTTGTTGTTATTGAGTTGTATGAGTTCTTTGTATATTTTGGATATTAGACCCTTATCAGAGGCATTGCTTGCAAATATGTTTTTCCATTTGGATTGTTGTCTCTTTACCTTGTTGACTATTTCTTTTGCTGAGCAAAAGCTTTTTAGTTTGATGTAGTCTCATTCATTTATTTTTGCTTTTACTTCTCTTGCCTTTGAGATGAAATTAATAAAATCCTCTTTAAGTCCAAGGTCCATGAGTTTAGTTCCTATATTTTCTTCTAAGCAATTTATTGTTTCAGGTCTTATATTCAGGTCCTTAATTCATTTTGAGTTAATTTTGGTGTGTGGTAATAGACAACAGTTTAATTTCATTATTTTGCAAGTGGCCTTCCAGTTTTCTAAGCACCATTTTTTGAAGAGGCTTTCCTTTCTTCACTGTTTGTTCTTGGCTTTTTGTCAAAAATTATTTGCCCATATAAATATGGGTTTACTTCTAGACCCTCGATTCTGTTCCACTTGTCCGTGTGTCTGTTTTGCTGTCAATACCATGCCATTTTGATTACTGTTACTTTGTAGTATAATTTGAAGTCAGATAGAGTGATGCCTCCAGCCTCGTTCTTTTTCTCAGGATGGCTTTAGCAATTCAGGGCCTTATGTGTTTTCATACAAATCTGATGACTTTTTGTTCTATTTATTTAAAAATGCTAATGGGATTTTGATGGGGATTGCATTAAATGCTTTAGGTAATATGGTCATTTTAACAGTGTTGATTCTTCCAATCCAAGAACACAGAATATCTTTTCATTTCTTTGTATCTTCCTTGATTTCTTTTAATAGGGTCTTGTAATTTTCGTTATATAAGTCCTTCACATGTTTCATTATATTTATTCCTAGGTATTTTATTCTTTTTGTTGCAATTGCAGTAGGAATTATTTTTTCCACTTCTTTTTCTGACACTTCATTATTAGAGTATAGGAACACTATGGATTTTTGAACATTGATTTTTTTTATCCAGAAACTTTTACTGTATTTGCTTATTGTTTCTAGAAGTGTGCTTGTGGAGTCTTTAGGGTTTTCTATATAGAGAATTATGTCATCTACAAATAGTGACAGTTTGACTTCTTTTCCTATTTAGATGTCTTTTATATCTTTCTTTTGCCTGATTGCACTTGCTAGGACCGCCAATGTTATATTGAATAACAGTGGTGATAGTGGACAGCCTTGCCTTGTTCCTAATCCTAGAGGGAAGATTTTTAGTTTTTACCATTCAGTATAATTTTGGCTGAAGGTTTGTCATATATAGCCTTTATTAAGTTAAGGTACATTCCTTTTATATTTTATGAAGTATGATCATACATGGATGCTGCAACTTGTCAAAGGCTTATTCTCCATCTATTGATATGATCACATGATTCTTAGTTTTCACTTTGTTTATGTGGTGTATCACATTAATAAATTTGTGTATGTTGAACCATCCCTGTGCCATTGGGATGATGCCCACTTGATTGTGGCATATAATCTTTTTAATATGTTGTTGTATTTGGTTCACTCGTATTTTATTTAGGATTTTTGCATCTGCATTCATGAGAGATATTGGTCTATAGTTTTCTTTTTTGTGTGTTATCTTTACCAGGTTTTGGTATCAGGGTAATATTTGTCTCATTAAATGAGTTGGAAAGTATTGCCTCCTCTTCTATTTTTTGGAAGAGTTTGAGGACAATAGGTATTAAATCTTTGAATGTTTGGTAAAATTCACTGGTGAAGCCATCTGGTCCTGGACTTTTACTTTTTGGTAGGTTTTTGATGACTGTTTCAATTTCCAAACTGATAATTGGTCTATTTAGATTTTCCAGTTCTTGATTCAGTCTAGGAAGGTTGTAGTTTTCTAAGTACTAGTCTATTTCTTCTAGGTTATTAAAGTTGGTATTATATAATTTTTATAGTATTCTCATATGATCTTTTGTATTTCTGTGGTGTCTGTCATAATTTACCCTCTTTCATTCATGATTTTGTTTATTTGTGTTCTTTTCTCTTTTTTTAGTGATTCTAGTCAGGGGTTTGTCAATTTTATTAACCTTAAAGAAACAGCTCTTTGTTGCATTCATTTTTTCCCATTGTTTTTTGTTTGTTTGTTTGTTCTGAATTTCATTTCTGCTCTAATTTTGATTATTTCTTTCTGTCTGCTGACTTTAGGCTTCATTTGTTCTTCTGTTTGTAGTTTTTTAAGATGAAACTTTAGGTTGTTTACTTGGACTCATTATTGTTTGTGGAGATAGACCTTTCTTCTTATGACTACTTTTGCTGTGTTCCAAAAGTTTTGATATGTTGTACTATCATTGTAATTTGTTTCTATGTATCTCTTGATCTCTCTTTTTATTTCTTCCCTGACCCAGTTATTCTTCAGTAGCATGTTGTTTAATTTCCATATATTTGTGGTTCTCCTGATTTCTTTTTTGCAGTTGATCTCTAGTTTCAAAGTATTATGATAAGAGAATATGGTTGGTATAATTTCATCCCTCTTATATTTGTTGAGGCTATCTCTGTGTCCCAGTATGTGGTTGATTCTTGAGAATGTTTCAGTGCACTAGAGAAGAATGTATAAGCAGCTGTTTTGAGATGGAAGACTGAAAATGTAAATTATGTCCAGTTGGTCAAATATGTTATTTAAAGACGTTATTTCCTTACTTATTTTCTGTTTCAATGATCTGTCTATATCTGACAGTGGAGTATTTAGGTCCCCTACTATGATAATGTTTTGGTTTGTTTCTTCCTTTAGTTCTGTTTGTGATTGCTTTACATATTTCGGGGATCCCTGATTGGGAGCATATGTATTAATAAGTGTTATGTCTTCTTGGTGTATGATTCCCTTTATCATTATGAAGTGTTCCTCAGTATCTTTATCTTTTTTTTTTTTGAAACCTATTTCATCTGATATTAGTACCAGTACTCCCACTCTTTTTGGAATGCCATTAGCTTGAAATATCATTTTGCACTCTTTCACTTTGAGCCTGTATTTGTCTTTGGAGCTGAGATGTGTCTCCTAGAGGCAGCATATGATAGAGTTTTTTTTTTTTTTGATCCATACTGCAACTCTGTGCCTTTTTATTGGTGAGTTCAGTTCATTTACATTTAGGGTGATTATTGAAATATGAGGTCTTCTTATAGCCATTTTATCTTTTGCTTTCTGGTAGTTTGGTGTTTCGATTGCTTCCTTGTCCTTGTGTTTCTGTTTTCTTTATTTTGGTTGGGTCTTGTGGTTTTTCCCCTTTGGTTCTTATTTTATGTTATATACTTTAGTTCTGACTCTTTTTGTCTGTGGTTACTATTACAAATATGTAAAGGATACAGTCATCCATTTTCTTCTGCACATGTCTTATCTCCATTCCCCTTTGCAAATTTGGATCTTTGAATCCTCCCCATTTCAGTCATTGTTATCTCAATGTCCCCATGTATGTTGAATGTTTATTACTATCTTGATATAGCAATTCTCTTCTTATTGTTTAAGCTTATAATACCCTGTTCTTAGTAAGAGTTGCACTCCTCGCTTCTATTTGCCTGATAGTCACCTTACTCTTATGTTTTTCTTTTTTTGGTCATTTTTTTTCTTTTAGGTGAGCTGATTCCTTTCAGTATTTCCTGTAGTGCAGGCCTCATAGTGGAGAATCCCCTCAATTTTTGTATGTCTGTAAAGGTCTTTATTCCTCTTCATATCTAAAGGAGAGCTTAACTGGATACATTATTTTAGGCTAGTAGTTCCTTTAACTATACATTTTGAATATTTGATTCCTCTTCATTCTGGCTTATAAGATTTGTGCTGCGAAGTCCAAAGGTAATCTAATGGGTTTTCCTTTATAAGTTGCTGTTTTCTTTTCCTTGGCTGCACTGAGAATTCTGTCTTTGTCATTGACTTACTGATAATTTCAATACAACGTGTCTTGGTGAAGACCTTTTTGAGTAGAGATAATTGGATGTTCTGTTGACTTCTTGAATTCCAGTTCATTCTTTAGCTTTGGGAAATTCTCATCCACTATTTGTCTGAAAATGCTTTCTAGTCCCTGCTCCTTTTTCTCACCTTCGAGAATGCCCATGCTTGTTTCCTCTCCTGATGGTGTCAACTAGTTCTTGAATTTCTCTTTAATTATTTTTTATTCTTTGGCTTCTCTCTTCTTCCTTCTGATTTATTTCTAGATTTCAGCCTTCGATATTATTGATCCTTTCCTCCATTTGGTTGACTCTATTTCCCAAGCTTGTTATTTCATTTTTTAACTCTTGCAGTGTGTGTGTGTGTGTGTGTGTGTGTGTGTGTGTGTGTTTATCTCCAGAAAATCTATTCTGTTCTTTTTGAGGATTTCAATCTAATTTTACTCATCTAGTTGTTTTTTCAGTTCCTGAAATTGTCGATATGATTCATTTCAGATCATGCTGATTTTTTTCAGAAGTATCATCCTGAATTCTCTGTCATTTAAGTTGCATATTTCTATGTCTGTAAGCTTATTTTCTGGAGATTTTTCTCTTTCTGAGATGCCATGTCACCTGGTTGTTCATGGACTATTGGATATTCATTGAGTGTTCATTTGACTATTTTTCTGCCTGGGTATTAATGGAAGTATATTCTGCTTTTTTTTTAAGAAAGAAGATTTATTATATAAAAGTTTCTCTTTAGCTTGCTGCAAAGAAGGTGCCTTTTTTTGGTTTCTAGTAGGTGATGTCTAAACCTCTTGGATCCCTGCTTTATTTAAAGTCTTAATAATGTCTTTTTTTTTTCTGTAGATGTTTAATCATGTTCACTACTCTCAGTCCCTGTCAGTGTTAGCAACAGTTTTGGTAGCGTTTGCTCAGATTCCCCTGGGACTACACAGTGTTTGGTCTTGGAGAGTATGGGGGGAGGGGCTCTTTGGGTTGGATGTTGGGAGCTGTGGCTCAGTCTCAGTTTTACAACTGTGGCCAGTAATAATTAACTGTTGTTTCTCTGCTGTCCCACTTCTCTGCTTTCTGCACTGATGACTGAGCCCTGCCGCTGGCCGTGTGGAGCTCACAGCACTCCCAGGCAGGGCTGTTCAGAGAACTTGTTGCACTTTTTCCCCTCTCCTTCTTCCTACAGGGAGCTCTGGCACCTGTGAGAGGCAGCTTCTTTATTTCTCTCAGTCTACCTCCTGACACTCAGGGTTCCGATCTGTGGTAGTTCTTAT
Source organism: Macroglossus sobrinus (assembly GCA_004027375.1). Taxonomy (NCBI): domain Eukaryota; kingdom Metazoa; phylum Chordata; class Mammalia; order Chiroptera; family Pteropodidae; genus Macroglossus; species Macroglossus sobrinus. The sequence goes on along the minus strand of PVKZ01000910.1, from coordinate 417,206 downwards.
GTGCAGATCCCATGCTCAGACATGCTGGTGTGCAGTTTGGGTGTTTTTGTTGAGTTTTAGATGTTTAGCTTATTATTGTTTCAAGGGGAGAGGTATCAGGACATCTTTCACTCCAAACTGTTATAATTCTTAAAATAAAACAAAATAAATGAGAATGTTAAATTGCAAATTTCCATGAATTAAAATTCTATGTTTAACCAGCAGATTTGGTCTGTTAGTGAAACATCAATTTGGGAAAGCTAGACTTTTTATAAATTTAATTTTTATATGTGTAAAAGTTAGACAAAGTTTCTTGTTTAGATTCATCTGGCAAACAGTAAAAATAGGACTCAAAAATTTTTATTTTTCAGCACACTGATCCAGTCACATTGATGAGGAAGAAATAGTTTTATGTGGTAAAACTACTTTAAATACGGCAATAAATCAATCTAAAAGCAACTTATAGATTCCTTTATTTATTTGTCTGACAGATTCAGCTATTGACATTATAACATTTCTGAGTAATACAAAACTGTTAGTTTATTCTATCATGTCAGTTTTGCTCGCAAATTTTAAATTGTTCTAAAGTCCAATTCTTATGTAAAGTTTTAAATGAAGGGAGAGAATATTGACATATGCCAAATCCTTAAAAGTGATCTTGTTTTAATTTACCATTTCAATTTTATTTCCTTTTACCCTACATCACAAATACAACTTTATTCTCCCCAAATTCTATCACTAACTTAAAAACCCATTTTATGACTTAGCAAACGTGTGTTGTATCTGGTGTATTTCTGCCCCCAATTTTGCCTCTATAAAACTCTAGGTGCAACTCAAGTGTGTCTCTGCCAGGTAACTTCTAACCATTTCTACAAACTGTTCTTTTTATTAAGGGTATACATATGTATGTGTACATATACACATACATACATACATACATACATACATAATCAGTATTTTATCTAATCTGAGAAATACCTATCCTACCTGCTTCAGTGATTTGAATATGATTTTCTGTATTTAATAAACCTTTGTCAATGGTGATTAGACTAGTAGTTGTCACCTAATGGAATGAGCAAATGAAAGTATCCTTTACCTTCCATTACAGTTGACTGGTTTAGGTTTTAGCATCTGACTGAAAATAGACCAATAATAACCTTTCCCTATAATTACCACCTGAAGCTGGAAAGGTCAGTCTCTTCCAAGTGGTAAACCTGATCTGTAAAGCATCATCATGCTGATGCTGTAGATCATAGCATTTCAGGTGATAATTATTGTATCCTTGAAGTTTTTCTGTGTGCCTTATTTTTTAAAATAAAAAATATTACTTTAAAAAACTGGAAAAAAACTAATTAAATTGGAAAACAAAGGACACGCAGAAATTGTGTTTTAAAAGAATTTTTGCAGCAACAATAAAGACTCATAGACTAACGTCCTGTGAAGTTCTTCTCATTAATCTACAGCCTCTGGAGTGAGATCAGTTCATTTTCAATTCCCCAACTCTACACTTAAGATGAGCAAGTGGGCCCTAGAGCAAATTAAATCTTAAACATTACTCAGGCAAAAATGATGAAACTGAAGTTGCCCTACTTTGGGCACATCATGAGAAGGCAGAGTTCTCTGGGAAAGCCAGTAATGCTGGGAAAATAGAATGCAGCAGGAAAAGAAGAAAACCAAATATGAGACAGATTGACTCTATAGAAGAAGCCATAGTTAAGAGTCTACAGGAGCTGAGCAAGCTGTTGAGAATAGGATATTGTGGACATCACACATTCACAGTAACAGCAGGAGTCAGAGCTGACTCAATGGCATGTGACAACAAAACTCTATACTTACCTTTTGTAAATATTTTAGTCTATCTGTCCCCCTATTTATTTACCAGTAAAATGGGAATTGTAATAGTATTTGCTTCTCACAGAGCTGCTCTGAAAACTAAAAGAGAATATGTGTGAAGAGGTACATGCAGAGACAATAAAACCTCAGTAGATGTTAGCTGTTATTTTCATAGAAGAAGCCCTCTTAACCTACCATTACATAACTCACTGTGAATGTGCTGTAATTTCTCTATAAAATGTACTCACTTACATCCAATTCATCCTAAAAATTAAGGTTAGTTGTTTACTTTCTGGTACACCTATATGCTTCTACTCTCATAAAAAGAATTTTTCCTTCCCTAAAGCCAGTTTTGCTTGTTCACAATTGCATTCCTTCTAAGTGTACTTTTTAGTTTAATTTTGTAATTAATCAAATATTATGAAAACTGTTGACATATGACTATTGATATTTGGGGCTGGATAATTCCATGTTGTAGGTGCCATCTTGTGCATAGGATATTTAGCAGTATCTTTGGCTTCTACCAACTTGATGCCAGTAGCAAACCCCATATATGTAACAATAAAACATGTCTCCAGACATTTTTATTGAAATGTTCTCTAGGGGCTAAAATAGTCTCTGGTTGAAAAACACTTTTGTAAATAAAGTGTGGCCTTATTTTTCTAAATAAAAAATAAATCCCATTAACAATTTTAATTGGCATGAATATAAGTTTAAAGAATAATCTTGACAGTATCCATTATTTTTAATCAATTTCTTTTGGTATCAACCATTAAATTCTAACCTGACTTTCTTAGAGGTTCACAGATTGGCTCTCCTGCGAAATATGTGTTGTCCACTAATACTATTTTTATTTTTTATAATAAGAGAATTTCTTCTGAACACTGGCCAAAGAAAGGTTAGGAAGGTAACTAATCTTAACTTGTGAAGCATTATGTATTTGTGTTTGTATGTCTGTGTGAGCATAACACTAAATATTGTGGGAATTTAGGAAAAACTACATTAGTTAGACCCCATTTGCAGCACAAGGAGAGGCTCAATATTTTGAAAAGTTTTTGTGAATAATGAGACAGAGTCAGTTTACTATGTAAATAACCAAGACTGAAATTAGTAAACCTATAAGTAGTACCAATGATTTTGTGGCCGCCAGATACAATCAATACTGGTAAATATTCTTCTGAATAGCTATTTGGCAAAACAACAGATATTTCATTTTTTCTCATTGTGCTGGATCCTATGTGAAGAAAGAATTCTATAGAGACCAATGTAATCAATTTTCCCAGTTTTCATGTTTACTACTGACATTTGGTTGTTGAAAAGTTAAATTCACTACTATGAAAAAGTAAATTTTAAAGAAATAAAGTAGGATTGAGATAAAATTCCTACGTGCATTCTCACTCAAAAATATATCTTGCATATCTTAGCCCTAAAATTAATTCTGAAAATTATATGCATTTTAATGTAATGTTGAGAATCTTTTCTTGATTACTACTAGTCCCTATATGAGTTTGGTATGAGTTTAGAATGCCATTCATACTCAATAGAAGATTATATCTTGCTTGCACCAAAAACAATTAGAACACATTCACTTACAAAGTGAGCAATGCAAATTATGTATTCTATTTCAAAAATCTTCAGAATCTTAATTCTTATATGTTATCTAATATAGACACCAGGATGTTTTAAAAGTTTGTCCTGAGTCAAAATATTTAAATTTACTGAGACAATGAATTTAGTTACTGTAAATACAATATCTGTATTATCAAAAAACATAATTCTTATAAACCTCTAACACTCCCCTTAACTATAAGTGATTTAACTGAGATCTAGGTGACTCCTAAGTAACAGAAAGAAAAATGTCTTTAACAAGAAAATCCAGAATGTTAGATAAGGAGCAAACCAAACATAGATGTTCTAGTAAAAAAAAATAATTTTTTTAGTAACAATTTTTTAAATAGATATAAGAATGCTGTTCCTATAGCAAGACTCAGTGCCCAAGTACAGAAAATTGGTCCTGATGTTTTAAGGGTTATGAGTTATAGATAGATTCTATTAACTAAAGTTACCCTCAAAGTTGAGATTTCTAGTTGCATCTTTACTAAAATTACTCATATTGCTGTCATATATAAAGCAGTACATGACTCCATAAGATTTCCCTGCTCTTGAAAGTGAATGGACCACTTCAGTAGCAAAATCAGATTGGTTTTGAGAGCAACGTAAAGAAAAAATTCTCTCTGGGCCCTGGTTTCATTTCTTAAAAAAGGAACCCATTTGATTATAGTGATAACAAACAACAAACACATAATTTAGAGAGCAGCTCAAATCTGACTTAAAAGAAAAAAACTTCAGATAAATACAGCTAATTTTTAAACATTATTCTTTAAAAAGTACCACAGAATCTTAATAATTTATTAGTTTTTGGCTTGTTTCATAAAATGGTAATATTTTCTTAAACTATTTGAATAGGAGCGAAAATATACTTCAGGTTTTTTTATGTGACCTAATATAAAATAGGGTGAAAAGCTTAACATACCCAAGTTGCAGCAAAGTTATAAATAGGGCATACATTTATTTACTCAATCTATCCCAAAGAGTCATGGCAAAGTATGTCACCTTTAATCTTGAAAAGTTTTTTCTATTTACCCTAAGTGTGAGCCATGAGCATGCAGTAGGTGGGGAAGCTCATATATTAAATATAAAGTACTGCTTGTCAGGTTTCTTTCATTAGATAGGATTATTTTATAGAATTCATGACCATAAATGTTGCTAATTTTTTTCATGGTATTTCTTTTTTAGTTGCTTTTAACAAAAATACAGCCTTCAGAATGACTTGGGAATGAATGCAAATGGCTTCTTAAGACCCTGTTATCACTTCTGATGTTTTTAGGTATATGAAAAGGAGCTGTTATGAGATGTATTCCTTCTCCAATCATGAAAGGTACTTTTTTTCCCTTATGTATTGGGTTATAGGTTATTTCTTTGAATGTATACCTCTACATCCTTTTCTGAGCTCTACAACTTTTCCTGCCAAAAAAATGTTTTGTTTTGTTTTGTTTTTTTTAGTTAGGCTTGCCTATAATTACTTATATAATAATTGCTATCACTAAAAGTCTGTAGACTTTAGGACATTTTAATAGTGATATTTTATTAACACATGGAAACTTAAAATGAATTTAAAAATTACATTTCTCCCGCCATGTTCTAGAACTTTAGACAGTCAAAACTTAAAAGGGCAGATAATCACAATGTTTTAATAATATATTAACATAATATATAAAGATATGATTTCTCTGTAAATTAAGTATATTCTCTAAATATTACTTTAATCCATGTGGATGCTTATTATTCTCTATATCTCTACATGATGCCTCTTCTATCATTTTTACTATTTTTTCCTTTGTTAATCCTGATAAGATATCAAAAATATGAAACAAGATCAATTCTTTAAAAGATACAATTCGCCAATACTCACGAAGAGAAATAGACAATCTGGTAAGGCCTATATTTATTAGAGAATCAATATTAATAACCTTCTAAAACAGGAAACAGCAGTCTCAGAAGGGTTTCACTGGTAAATTCTACCAAATATTTAAAAAGAAATATTCCAATTTTCTACACTTTTTTACAGAAGATGGAAGCAGAAGGAATACTTCCTGACTCATCTCATGAAGCCAAACTAATATCAAAACTGGGCAAAGAAATTAGAAGAAAAATAAAGACCAATATTTTTTATGAACATAGATGCAAAAATCCTCAACAAAATATTAGTAAACTAAATCCAACAATACCTAAAAAGAGTTATACACCATGACTAAGTGGGGTTTATCCTAGATATGTAAGGCTGATTGAACATCAAAAAAATCAGTTAATGTAATTCATCACATTAATGGGGTAAGGAAGAAAAATCACATCATTTCAATTGATGTAGAAATGCATTTGACAAAATCAAACACCCATTTATGATAAAAGCTCAGTAAAGAAAAGAGGAGAGCTTCCTCCAAGAATATCTGTGGAGAACCTTTAACTAACATCATAACTAACTAACATAGTGAGAGACTTGAAGTTTTTCCACTAAGATCAGGAACAAAGCAAGGAAGTCTCCTCTTACGACTCTTCTCCTTTTTTTAAAACATTGTACTGGAAGTGCTAACTAATGCAATAAGACAAATAAAAGGTATATAGATTGGGAAGGAAGAAATAAAACTCTCTTTGTTCACAGATGTCATGATCATCCAGGTAGAAAACATGAAAGAATTAACAAAACAACAACTCTTAGAACTAATAAACAATTATAAAAAGTTTTCAGGACAAAACCAAAGACTTTTCTGTATATTGCTAATGAAAAACTGGAATTTGAAATTAAAGACATGGTATCATTCCAACCAGTACATGAAAAGATACTCATCATCACTAATCATCAGGGAAATGCAAATCAAAATCACAATGAGATAGCACTTCACATCTGTTAGAAATGGCTACTATGAAAAAGACAAGAAATAACAAGTGCTGGCAAGGATGTGGAGAAAAGGGAACTGTGCACTGTTGGTGGGAATATAAATCAGTGTTGCCACTATGAAAAACAGTATGGAGATTTCTAAAAAAAACCCGAAAAAACTATCATTTGATGTATCACTCTCACTTCTGGGAATAGATCCAAAGGAAATAAAAATATGATATCAAAATAAAATGAAATATGAAATAAAAATATATAAAAAATCTTTATGTACACCTTTTTTAATTACAGCCTTCTTCACAATAGCCAAAATATGAAGACAACCTAAGTGTCCATCAGCAGGTAAAGGAGATGGATAATGAAGATATATATAATGGAATAGTATTCAATCATGAGAAAGAAGGAAATACTGCCATTTTTTTTTTTTGTGACGATATTGATGGATGTTGAGGGCATTACACTAAGTGAAGTAAGTCAGACTGAAGAAAACAAATACTGTGTGATATCACTCATATGTGAAATCTAAAAAAGCCAAAGTTGTAGAACAGAGCATAGAATGGTGGTTACCAGGAGTTAGGGGAAATGGAAAATGGGGAGATATTGGTCAAAGAGTACAAAAATCCAGTTAGAAGATGAATAAGTTCTGGGGATTTCTTGCATAGTATTCGATTATAGTTAATAACACTATTATTATATACTTGAATGTTACTAAGAGAGTAGATGTTACATGTTTTCATTACAAAATAAAAATAGATAATTATGTGATATGTTGGAAGTATTAGCTAATGCTATGGTGGTAATCATTTTATAATATATAAATGTATCAAATAACGTACACATTAAACATATAATGCTATATGTCAATTATACTACAATAAAGCTAGAAAAAATTCCACAATATAATTTACATTAGCACTCCCTAAAATAAATACACATCAAACAAAGTGTGTATAAGATCTATATGTAAAAAACTACAAAATTCTGATGGATGAAATAAACGAATTAGATAAATGGAGATCTTTTCCATGTTCATAGATAGAAAGACTCAATATTGTCAAGATGCCAGTTCTTCCCAACTTGATTTATAGATTCAGTGCAGTCCCAATCAAAATCTCAATGTTATTTTATGAATATTGACAAACTGATTTTAAAGTTCATATAGAGAGGAAAAAGTCTCAGAATAGCCAAAACAATATTAAGGAGGAAGAACAAAGTTGGAAGAATGAAACTATTCAACTTCAAGACTTGATACAAAGCTAGAGTTCTCAAGATAGCATGATGTTGGCAAAAGAATAGACAAATAGATCAATGAAACAAAATAGGGAGCCCAGAAATAAACCCACATAACTATAGTCAACTGATCTTTGATATAGGAGCAAAAGTAATACAATGAAGTGAAGATAGTCAATAAATGGTGCTGGAACAACCAGACATCTGTATGAAAAAAAAAAAAAGTCTATACACAGACCATCTACCCTTTACAAAAATTAACTAAAAATGGATCATAAACCTAAATGTAAAATGAAAAGCTATAAAACTCGAAGAATGATTGTTAAACTCTCTATAATGACTTTGCTATTATTCAGAGTACAAAAAATAAAAACAAAAAAACAGAAAGCGTTTAGTCAATGGACTATAAGATTGTTATCTAAATTAAAATCTCAGCTTCTCAGCATTCTCACAGGTCAAACACAGAAACTGTCAATATAATTTGTCAAATATATTGACAAATTATCATAAGTACATTTAGAAAAACACAGTAAATAAATTATCTAGTTAGGATTCTATTTTAAATGATGTACAAAATTAGAGCAAATATTTTAAATATTAGATACCTTTTTTAAATTTTGATGATTTATTTTCCAATTCTTTAGTCATTTGAATTATGTAAAGTAAAAATTTAATTTTTCTTAACAATTTTTCTAGTTTTGTTCATTTCTCTATGATACACTCTTATTTGAATGATTTGAATGAGATGAATGTAACTGCAAGATTACAGATGTTATTATAAACAGAAATGGCCATAATAATCATCTGTAATTCCTTGCCCTGTGGCATGGACCAATGTTTAATCTGATTATACAGTGTTTTCCCTCTAACATTGTGTGATCAATTTCATACATGATGTCAGATTACTGAATTCACAATAACTGAATTATGGAATAAATATTAATTGTTGCATGTGTATTTCATATGTCATGCTCCTGGTAGTTCAACATGATACCCTACAAAGCAGAATTCAGAAAGGGGCCTAATCTGCTCCAAAGCTTTCACTTTTTAATTTACTTTAATGACTTACTTTGAGATTCAAAGTCACATGTCAGAGTGCATCTGTGTCATTCTCATTCTGATAAGAAATTATTTGACATTTTGAAAAATGACCTCTATGTAATCACAATCAGAATATATAAGAACTTTTTAATGAGAAAAAAATACAAATGTCTTTCTATTTGAGTCATTGTTTTTTTCCCCCTTCTTCTAATAAGCCATTAAATAAGCTGCAATTTCTGAAGATAAAGTTTAACTCAGTTTGCTCACTGCATTTGTCTTTAGCTATTGCTAAGAAGAGCATGAACAGGGCAATCAGCCACTCAAAACTATGGCCTACAATCTAATATGATTTTAATAAAATATATATCACATTTTATATATGAAATATGATTCCAAGAGTAAACACAATTTTGTTTTCTTTAGAAGATTGTGTTTTAAAGAAGTATAATACTGAAGATGGAATATAGTATTGCAAGATAAATTGAGGTATGAAAAATGATCAAATGCAAAAAGAAATCTGGATAAGATGGATAGTTAGAGTGAAAGGTAGTAAAGACATCTGTAAGTGGCCTTCTTTCCTCTGCATCATATGTAATATCTATAGGACTGTTTATTGACTTTCAAAGTTATGTAGATTATTTATTCGTAAGTAGAAGATGAACATGTTTTGTTATTTATCAAATACAAATAAGATTTATTATAAAACATTTTACAGTGTTCATAAATGCATATCAACAATAACTAAATGTCTTGGTTTCTAATAATACTTTCTGAGTTAGCAGATATTTTAAAAAGTGTTCTAAAGAGGGCAGTTTTCAATTCAAATGTCATGGAATTATACGTGAAAAGGACCAGGTGAATTGGAAATAGGACAGTGATGACTCAGCTGCAAGGTTATTTTTATCATATTCCATTAGTGAGAACTGATAACATAGCTATACCTACCTAAAATTTTTGAGGAGAGGTACTATAAAATATGGTCCTTTTTTTAAAATAGGAAATTAGGTACTACAAAAGAAGGGAATGAGTTTTAGTTGACGTTACTTTATGCTACTTGAGGTCGTGTGAACAAAGGATCAGGGATTAAAAATTATAACAGAGGTAGCACTGGAGAAAGAGACAGTGGTTCAAGAGCTAATGTAAATGAAATGAATGACCTGGGAAGTGGTAGATGAGTATAACAAAAAGGATGCTGTAGAATGTATAGTTAGGGTCTGATGACATGATAATCAAAAGTAGATGTTTTGGGGAGTTGAGAGAGAGAATCATTTGGAAATAAATATGAGGAACAATAAAGACACATACCCACCCTTAAAGCCTGGTAGTGTGAGGACCATGGGAGAGAAAATAGCCACCATCTAAGGGAGCTGCAGGGAAGTGATGTCTTTAGGGAAGATTTGGGTTTTCTTTTGAATAAGAAAGTTAAGAGAGATTTCTCCCCACCCCCTCCCACACATACAAAAATTTTTTGCTATAAATGATGTTTTAGTTATAGACTATGCTGTTGATAGATCTGGAATGTCAAAGGGCACAGTGGAGTTTCAGGAGATGGAGTGGGTTGAGAGGAGACATGTAGAACTGTGTATATAGGGATGAAGGTCTCAGGAGAAGGACAACTGGAAACTGTGGGGTTCTTGTGGTGTTTGACATGAACAGATATTAAGCCTAATGATCCTAATGACCCACAGTGGTGAGGGGGCTGTAGGTATCAGGGGACAGGAGGCCACTCTGCTCTTGCTGACAGAGGCATAACATTCTTCAGAGGGCCAGTCATTTTCAGTGATTTGGCCCTCTTAACCACTGCAGAAGGAGCCTTGTTGGGTGTGTCTCTTCCTGTAGTGCCTGAATTTCTTCTTGAATTCTGATGAATGCCTCTTAGGTTGCAAAGGGGTAGACTCACGCTGAGCACAAGGGCTCCTTTTTGATTCAAGTCTTTTCCTTTTCTTCTCACTGGAATTCTGTCTAATTAGGGTTTTATGCTTAAGGCATTACTAAAAAGCTCTTGTCAAAGCCTTGAGTAACCTCCACATTGCTAAATCTAGCAGGCAAGCCTCAGTCCTCATCTTAACTGACCAGTCTCCAGCATTTGACAAATTGATTCTTCCTTCTTTCTTGAAGCATTTTATTCCCCTGGCTTCATGAATACCACATGTGACCATTTTTTCTTCATCTCTCTCTCTCTTTCTTTTAAGTCTCCTTATATGGATGTTGTTTCTCTCCCTGACCTCTAAATATTGGGAGTTCTAAGATGTCAGTCCTTGGACCTCTTTCCCTCTCTATTTAAATTCACTGTCTAAGTGATCTCATGCAGAGTCATGGATTTAAATACTAGATATAATCTCTAGTCCAAATATTTCCCCCAACTCTAGATGCCCTTGCCTAATGATTTACTAGAAATCTCTGTTAGATACTGTAATGAAACATTTATACTTAATATTTCCAAAGAACAAACATGATTTTCTCAAAAATCTGCTTTCTTTGCAACAACTCCTATCTCAGTTACCATGGCCCCAAATTTTGGTTTCATCTTTAACTTCTTCTCTTTCACTCATATCTGATGTTAAAAAAGCATATCCAAGTCTCACCCATTTTATGATTTCACCTTTACCAGTCCCAGGCAAGCCATAACCACCTGTGTTTGAATTATTGCTATAGATTTTTATCTTATATCTTTAATCTTTTAAAAACATAAGTCAGATTATTTTACCCTTCTGCAAAAACAACAACAACAACAACAACAACAACAACAAAAACAAAGTCCTTACAGTGCATGCAGTGGATGCAAAGACCTAAACTGACCTTGACTATTTCTCTTGATCACCCCTAGCATTCTTCTTGATTGCTCTGCTCCTAGTCATATTAGCCTTCTTTTGTTTCTCGAACACAACAATTTAGAGTCATTGTAATTCCCCTCAGGAAACACTTTCTTAGGTACACCTGGCTTGCACTATCACTTTCATTAGGATTGTCCTCAAAAATCACTTTATAATGAGGTTTACTTTACCAACTTCATGAAAAGAGGAGTCTCAACTACATGGCTTCTTTATTTTCATATACTTTTATTTTTCTTCCTAGCAGTTGTCACTGTATGACCTATTCATGTAATTGCATACAAGCATAACTCTCTTACTAGAATATAATCTACACGAGAACTTTCTACTTTTGTTCAATGATGTTACTCCATGTTCTGTAGTACTTGGTACTCAGCTTGGTACTCAGCACTCAATAATCTTTTTTATGAATGGAAAAGTCAAGCCTGTTGAAGTATACCAAGGATGATATAGATAGATCAAGATAGGAAACAAAGTTGGTAGACTGTATCATCTACAAGGTAAGGCCATGTTTCCAAGGCTTGTGATTTCAACATTAATTAACTTAAATTTCATTCCCCTATTTATTTACAGTAAGATTTCATTCAAAAGATCTGTGAGTATTATCAGCCTTGGAATTTAGAAGGGAATGTAAGTGGAGAAACTGCCCCCACCATATCTCCCTAAAGATCATTTGTGAGGAGATATGGCTAAGTTATTTAAAATTAAGCTTTTTATGTGCTGGTTCATTATAGATTTGGTGGTATGAAGATAAAATATTTAGCATCTGATGATTTCTCTCAGACTGAGGAATGAGAAGATATTATGAAATAATATTAGTGAATGGAACATCAAGTTTACTAGATAAATATTGTACAATTCCTGTAAATCTTGAGTGCGCATTTGAAGTTTTTAAGTCATTAAGAGTTAAAACCTGAGCTTGATCAGGTGATTTCTCTCTGGCTCTCTGGCATGTTTCACGGGTATAGTCGTGAAGGAGAGTTGCTTGAGTTTCTCTGGGGGTAGAATTTTAACTGGTAAGTACCATGGACAAGGGAAGAGTAAGGAAGTTGAGATTCTCTGCAGACAAATGATTATATAATGGACCATGGTATCAAAGGCAGAAAAGGAAAAAATGAAAATGGAGAGAGCTAATATGCAGTGAAAACGTGAACTCAAATCTGTCTCCAAGACCCATGATTTTTTAAACATAAACTATGGTTTCAGAAAAAATATCTACTGGCAATTATTATATTTTAATCCTTCACAAAATAATTTAATGCATTTTTATAAATATGAATAATAATTAAAAACATCACTTGCTAAGTTTGTGATATATCTATCTTATCTTCATTTCTAAACTCTGGATATGCAAGATAAGTAAACATGTTCTCAATCATTAATGAGCTTATAAGCCTAAGAGGAAAGACAGATATGTAAAGGAATTATTTATAATATTAAGCATCTACAAGAATATGCTTGAATGCAGAGAAAGGAGAATAACAATAATACATTCTCTGATCAAAAGTCAGCATTACATATACATAGTTCTGTTAAATGAATCTGTGGTTTATTAAGGGTGTGCATGAAGAAAGCTTACACATATTTATGATTCATTTATTTGTTTCAGGGGAGATTAAACACAGTTTAAAAGCACTGACATTTAAAACCTGAAAAGCCCTGTAATCAACTTTAATGTCTGCTCAGTCTGCCCTTCCAATGTTTTACAGATGTGGAAATTTCTGACTTCCAGAAAGTATAAAAGACTTTTAGAGCATGTAAATATTTGCCAGTCTCTCTTTTTTTGCGGCTCTACTCAAATCTAAAGGAAATAATACAAAGGTGATTACTTGAAATATTTTGCTGATTTCAGAGATCATTTCCCACTAAATACTGGAGTATACTCTTTGTCCACATGTCATTATTATAGATATGACTGCTAGGGATTAAATAAGTAATGTATAAAATAATCTTTGCACAGAGCCAGGTAAAAGAAAGTGGTAGATATATGTCAGCTATACAGCTACATAATATTGACATCTTTTAAGTACTGTTTTTTAAGTTTCAGGTTCTTTTTCAAGTGTGTTTTTTCCTCTACATATTTACTCTATGCTCTCCTAGGGTGATTTTATCCACTTGTATAAATTTAATTAACGTATCTGCTAACAGTTCCCAAATGTATATTTCAAGCATAAAAACAAATAGAAGTCTCAGAAGAAACACATAGGCTTGACATATACAGCTGGGGTTTGTTAACAGATAGACAGAATGCAAAAAAACAATTATCTTAGCTTGTGCTGCTATAATAAAATAACATAGACTAGGTGGCTTCAACAGCAGTCATTTATTTTACACTGTTTTGGAGGTTGGAAAGTACAAGATCAGGGTGCCAGTGTGATTGGGTTCTGATGAAAAATTTTCTGACTTGCAGCAGTTGCCTTCTTTCTGTGTCTTCATGTGACAAAGAAGAAATTTTGGTGTTTCTTCCCTTTTATATAAGAACTATAATCCCATCATAGAGACTCGGCCTTCATGACCTTATCTAAACCAAATTACCTCCCCAAGTCCCTACCTCCTATACCATCACATAGAGGGGTAGTGCTTCAACATATAAATTTTAAAAAGATACAAACCTTTATTCCTTAGTAGTCATAGTAGATCAAAGAACTTGAAGTTTTGTCATTGGGGTATGTACGTAGAAATAGCTAGTAACCACATCTTTAATAAAACTACAAAAATTTCTATATGACCTCTAGATCTATTGCTTCCTACTTGAGCAAATGATTCTACTGTCTACCTAGCCACTAATCCTGGAAAATAGAGGTTAACCTTTATTTCTCTATTTCTGTCATCTAACACAGGATCTTAGCCAATCAGTCATAAACTATCCACCCCAAATATATCTAGAATACTTCTACTTCTTTCTCTCTTCAGTACTACAACCTTGATCCAATTCACACTGACTCTTCTCTTTCTTACAGTACCCTAATGAATCTCAGATTAATTATTCTCTAAAAGATTGTACCCTTCAAAAGATTATGGGTCATATTTAGCATATCTTTGCTCAATTACTAACATTTTATGGGTAAACTTTTTAATCCCCTCTTTATTACTCTTTCTAATTCACTTCATACAAGATGATGGAAGTGCAAGAATAAACACTTACATCCATTTTTTTATTTCTTACTTTTTCCATTAAATAAATCATTTCTAATATGTTTAGAATCAGAATCTGATAGCTATTGGGTCTCATTATTAGTTGATAGTTTACTGTGGTTTAAAGTGAGTAAAAGGCTTTATTCATTTTACTCTACTTTCTCTTTCTAAGCCTATGCCGACCTGGATATGATTGTCACTGAAGAGCAGATGGAGACTCAGTGATGCCAGTTGCTAAAGGCCTGCTTTGTTGATATGGAAGATGAGTGCATAGGATTGGCCTTTTTTACAATGCATTCTGAGAATGGTCACATGTCTAGGTGTGGCTTTTAGGGGGATGTTGCTGTCACAACCCATTAAGTCCACATCCTGTGACTCAGCATCTTTCTCCTTATGTAGGTGGTAGGGCACACCATTATCTGATCTCAAATAATGTTAAAACAGATAATAGCCTTAGTGTCAAGACTATTTAGTCTTATTTTAAAATATATAAAACCCTATGCTAGAAAATCTGTTCCTTGGAGCTGTTTCATAGTGTCTCATGCTCTTCAAACACCTTTTTAATTCATCTCAAGGCCACAAAATCTGGACCTTTCTTGCTTTCCTTCACAGAAAGTGAGTATATTTGGACATGTGTTCTACAGTCATGGACTGTACATTACATAAACTCCGATGAACCAAAAAATTGCAACTAGAGAAAGGTGGAGTCAATTTATATTGCAGTCAGAATAACAACACTACAGTTTTATTAATGGTTAGTTATAGAATGTATAATAATATTATTATGTACTCAAAAAGTCAATAGCCCAGAGAGAATTGAAGAGTTTAAGAAAATATCAATAGACGTGTGGAAAGATTACTTATTGGAGAAGTGTGTCAGCAACCTTGATCATTGTTTAGCTTTAAGTTTGATTTGTAGTCTTTGAGATTGAAATCCTTATTGCATTTTTAAAGTATCAGTAGCTTATATTTGTTGAATCAAGTTCTCTGAGTTTCAACATCTTCTACCACACACACACACATCTCAGGATAATTATTAGTCTTTTTTTCAAATCATTAGTCCAGAGATATAACAAATTTAAGAATTTCTTTAGCATGTTCCTACCTTAATAATAACAGCTAGTACAACTCTAGAATATGCCAGAAATTTTGCACACATTATTTCTAAATCTTATTAAAGTTCTACAAGTTAAGTGTGTGGGTAATAGAATATTTTGAGGTATTGTGATATATTTTTCTTCCCGTATTACCCCTTAACCACTCCCACCTCCATCCCATTCCATATAAACAAATGATCAGACTTGCATTTGTTTTGAATGAGTTTGGGGACAACATGAGATACAGAAGGCTGCTGTGAATCTTCCTAACCCCACAGATGGGAGAAGATTGGGACATAGAGTATCTTCACCATAAATATAAAGGGGAACTATTTTACTAAAATTAGAGGTTTCTCAGTCTTGTGTAAAGGGGGATGATAAGAATAAAGTTTTGGAATCTCAGTACAGGGCACATGTCCCTAGTTTCCAGCAGAAAAGCAAGAGGACTAGCAATATTTCTGAAGGAGAAATGGCTACAAAACTTATTTAGTAAAGTGGGATCACTGGGAACCTCAAAGGAGAGCTCAGAACCCTAGAGAGATCTTGGACTCAATAGAGAGCTTCTCGGTCCTCAAGCTCATGCTCATGAAAGGAAGGAAGGTAACTGTCAGGGTAGATGACTCTAGGACCATATGGCACCAGGCTTGGAACTGTATAGAGTTTTAAAATAAGGACATAGATTCTGAGGGAAGAATTAGAAGTACCCTCTTCCTAGAGGACTTTGAATAAATAGGTTTGGACCTGTTTAGTATGGTAGCTCTTTCTTGACTTTGTTTCTTGCAGTAACTAAGAAAAGTTATTAAAAATGCCAGTGGTGTTTAAGGAATATATTTAATTGAATTGAATTAAACAATGGTAGTAATTTAGAGATCTAATTGCTTTATTCTCATATTGCAGTACCCTCTGGCTAGCATGTATTTGTTTTTCAGGTGATATATATTATCTGAAGCCTGATCTGAATCAAACTCTTATCTAATTGAAAGCATAGTGGAGTTAGACATTGTAAAGAAATGTAATTTTTCAGGATTCCTTCCTGTCATGAATTTAGTGAATAAAGTTTGTTTTGTATTTTAAGAAATGCAATCGCAGCAGCCAAAACTCATTATAATGCATCTTAAAGCATAAGTTATGTTTGCCTATAAATTTTCATCCTATTGTATTTGTATTGTTATAATTTTTGCTTATAAAGATTTTTGTGTCAGTTTATTTAATTGAAATCAAATGAGATTATTTACCTTTTAGTGAATTCAGAAAAAAATTGCATTTGTAAGCTACTATTATTCAAATTGAATTTTTTATAGAATGCTAGAAGTCTTTAGTGCAGAACATTTCCTATATAAATTTGAAACAAGTGCTAAAACTTTGACTTCTACTCCACAAGACCGATAATGGAGATGATATGGTAGCTGAGATTGTAATTGGTTGTGTGTAAGGTACTGTTGAGTCATCAAATAACACAAGATCCCAACAAATTAACCTGAAAGTGAAAGGAGAAATGTTTAATATTTACAGACATTATCATCGCTTTGTATGTTTATTAAAATAACTGAGTGAATACTAAGACAATAATATCTCATAATGGTCTATATTTTTAGCAACATTTTATGATAACTTTTGGATTTTTAAGAATATTAGCATGTATATTTTGGAAAGTAAATTGAGCCCAATTCTGGAGGAGGTGCTTGTTCATGATTGAGCCTGTGAGTTACTGATACATGTAAAATGCTTGAAATTATTTCTAATCTAATACTAATGTTGGATGCCATTCTGAAATTGCAGAGTATCTGGGGAGTTTGGTAAATATTTATGTATGTGAATTCTCAGCTGGATGATTATGGTTTTTTGGGGTCTTTGGGTTCAAGTAGTGACTCTGGATCTGATGTTAGAAGGTTCCTGCAAAACCCAACAAAACTGAGGAAATAAATGAAATATGTGTTCTTTATGTTTCTAACTTCTTAACTCTCTGATTAGAAAAATATTTTGAATCTAAATGAATGTTGCCTTTTATTCTAGTATGTTTTGTTAGATTACAAAATGACCACAAATGTTTCTAATCTGTACATGTACATACAACCTTTTGCTATGTGATTTTGCTGCTTGTTCCATTTGAATCCAAATCCAGCCAACTGACTTGCTTAAGCCAATGAGACATTAACTATGTAATGCAAGCAGAGGCTCCTTGTTACTAACCCTCTCTTGCTGCTGGCAGCCCTTCTCCCACCAAGTGATCAAAGAGAATGAGAGGCAGCATGGAAAGACACCAATGAATGAAGCCATCTTAGTTCATTTAGCTCAGTCAGCAGGCCAAGACCAAAGGAATCTCTGGATGAACCTAAAGAATGTGAGAAATAATATGTCTGTGTTCTTTTAAGCCCCTGTGTTTTGCTACGGTGTGTTATGCATCAAAAGTTGGATAGGATTATAGTTTAAGAGGAAGTAGAGTACTGTAGAGTACTATAATAATGAAGTACAAATACTTTATCTCCCATTTGTAAGCCTATCTGTCAGACCTTGTGCTTTGACCCTTAGTTATTTTAGATTCCTCAAGACTTAAACTTAGAAGAAAAGTTCAAATCCCTTAATTCCTTTGCTTTTATCATTATTATTGTAGTCTCTAATTCTGATTTGTTAGGTTAACATTTTATTTGCTTTTTGTAGCTGCCTACATTGTATTGAAAACAATATTTTTCTTTTACATTTATTTCTTAGAACACTTTCTGTGCCTGTGGGTGTATTAATTAAAGCTTTTTTTCCAAACTGTAGTGCCATGTACCTTCATAGTTCTGCTTGGCTCCTGAACTTGAGTCCACTTAGGTATTCCTCAAGCTCTTTCTAGTCTGCTATATTTTGGCCCTCTGCCCTTTTCTCTTTGTGCCTTGGACACTACCTTGAATTTTTTGGCTCAGACATCTGGCTTACAATGTAATTTGAGGAAATATATCTTTGAGGGAAGCATTTTTGTTATCTGGACCTACGTGAAACCAGACTGAATAATGGACTTTGTGTTATGATTTCAAGTATATTCAAAGTTAATCCTTTCTAAGGAGATTGTTGTTGTGCCCAATATTTTACCATTCAATTCCCTCCTTGGAACAAAATTTCCTCAGTTTTAAGCATTCACTAATTTTGTATTAGAAAGAGCCACTCATTAATTTCCTAGCAAATGGAAAGCACTAGAAAAAGGAATGCTTTGAAAGAGAGGGACGGGAATGCTTTGAAAAGGAGAGGGGCAGGGGTGCAGATATGCAGATCATGAAGTATCCTTTAAGTAAAACAATATGATTGAGTAATTATAAGCACAGATTTGGAATCACAGAGACCAAGGTTCAAATACTAGCTTCACTACTTATTATCTACATGACCTTGGGCACCTGTCATTATTATTGTTTTTTAATTAGGAAGCTAATACACAGTTCAAAAGTTGTTTCGAGGCTCACTTAAGATATGAGTAAAGCACTTAACAATAGCTTCTTGGAGCTAATAGGGCCTCAAAACATAAATACAGGTGTCTGTGCTTTGGGGATTTCTTGGATAGGAGAAACAAAGAGTGAAGCAGAAGTGAGAAAGAACAAGATTAAAAACAAAATTGGCTCTCTTCGTGGTTTTATATATTTCTAACCTATTTCTTAATGTATAAAAGATCCAGATTCTTTGGAAATAAATAAGGCAATACCTGAATTGAAGTGTGCAAATTTTTACCTTGTCATAAGAAAAAATAAAATTCTTTACTATAAAACAAGACTTGAAATAATTTACTAAGGGAGGTTCTAAAGGCTGTGTGTGTGTGTGTATATATATGCATGTATGTATGCATGTATGTATGTATATGTATGTATCAGTCTTTAATGAATAAATAATGTTTGTTCACTTATTGATCTGTTTCAAAGCAAGTTGATATTTCAGGTTACCACTTGGCATCTTTCTGGTTTATAAAAATACATGGATTTAGGTAGAATAAGGGAGCTCAATATTATCTGTAATGAGGCATTGCCCGTGAAAGATCAGCCTCCCTCCCCTAACCCCAAAAGTTTAGCAGAAGGCTAATTGAACATATTCAGAGATGCATTAAAGGCGTACCATAGTGGTTCAATATAGAAACACCATATAGACAGATTTAAATATTGGTTTTCTCAGTCCAAATGTTTACCTTTATATGTGTGTTACACATATACAGTTTTGCACATGTCAATTTTAGTGCCTTGATTTCTATTCAGTATTTTTTACTACACCATTTCTTTGTCTTTTGAAATGTAAAAATGGAGATGTTTCTATTAAAAAATTTACAGAATTATTTTAGGTCAAAACCATGAATATCAGATCAATTGGAAATTTTAATTTGCTTCTTAATGCTTTCTGTATTTTCCCAAATAAATATTTATTACTTTAACAAGCAGGAAAATTAGATATGACATCTTAGAAGTTTAAGAACCAAAATTACAAATGCTTATCTAAAATCATATAGTAAATCAAGTGAGAACTTTGGGAACTGTAATTAAACTTTAAAAGTATGTGCTTATTTTAAAACTAATGTTCTTGACATTCTTGTGGGAAAAAATCCTTGATTTAAATATATCTTAAAATAACAATACAGCAAAAAAATAGTGGTATTTATCATTCTGTACTAAGACTACAGGTGATATTGCTTTTCATTTGTTATGATTTTCTGATATAATTATTTAAAATTTTATTAGAAATAAACTAAAAATATATGTCAAAAGATTATAAGTTAATAAACTTTAAAAGGTTTGTGAAAACACTGCTTTGTATCACATTATTTTTTAACTTAAAGAAATAGCATTCGAGCTTCTAAGTCCTACCAAACTTTAAAATAACTGTGTTATATTTTGTAAGGGAAGACAGTAATGATTGACAAAAGCAAAGCAACTTTACATATATGAGAAGATATGATATAATGTATAATCTTTAATTATATAAGATAAAATTCTATTCATAGTTTATTACTGTTGACTGTTTTCTTAATTGCTTAATTTTTAATTACTTTAAAAACATTTAAAATAATAGTAATTTTTATTTTCCAATCAAACTGTGTTATGATAATTATATATATTCATAACCATATAAAGTATTATTTGTTGCAAAAAGACAAAAATATAAAACTTCCAGTTGATTTATTGACTACTTGCTTAATGTAATTTTTAAATCATTATAAACTGTTTGGAAATTTGAGGATCCACAGTCCTCATCTATGAAACCCTAATTTCAACATAAAGTAAAATGTATATTGTAAGACAATAGAATTCTTATTCTCAGTAGTTTATCTACCTGTAGAACATAAACATGTCTGATCCAGTTTATTACCGAAGAATATAGAGTGCATGAAAGTTGAAGTGCTTTTGAATGCAATAATATATGAAATTGAAGTGAATAATGAGCAATACTTTAATTGCTCTTTGTATTTCTGTGCAAGGCTTAATTTTTAAATAAGATTTTCTACTTTAACAGATAATTTCAATGAAAATGATGTTGTCATTTGTTCTTTAAACTATAAAGTATAAGCACTATGAATATAATTAAAAGCATTATAGTTCAGTGCAGCAAAGCCTGTAGTATTAACTGGAAGTCATCTTTGACAGTGGGACTTTGATAGAAGTGCTGCTGCTCCTCCTCCAGAGGCCTGTAAGAGCGCCATCTGTTCCAAGGGACTTTACTCTTCATATCTTCAGAAAGAGTCAACTTTTCTGCAGTTAATGGTGAGTGAAATTGAAATAAAAATAAAAATTCTATTGAGGGTTTGTAATTAGGTACTTCATTTCTTTTTCTTTATTAATGTCAATATTTCTTGCTTTCGCCAGAACCCTATTCACTAAGATCCTAATAGCATGGAGATTGAAATGTTTTGGTACTACATTTTATTTTACTTTAGTACAGTCTAATATATTTTCCACAATTCCATGGCCAAAAACAATCTGCCCAAGGATAGAAAAATATGACTTTTTTATACTATCTGAATTAAATAATAATGTAAATAGTTCAATCTGAATTTTCTTTAGTTAAATACATTAAACACTGATAAAACATATTTACTTTATAACACATGTATATTCATGACCTCTCTTGGATGTGTAGTTTCAGTGTGTAGTTTATTACAATATATTTATTTGTTCATTTGTTTATTTGCTAAGACTCATTCATGACCTATTATGAGTAAATGATCATGGCAGACATTGAGAATGCAGAGTAAGCACAGCTTGGCATATAGTTAGAGAAGCAGGCAGGACAACCTCTAGGTATCATGACAGATATTTGCAGATTTATGCAGCAAGAAATGTGAAACCGTGAAAAAGGAGCAATTAACTATGTTTGGGAAATCAGGGAGAAATTCACATTGTATGTATATGTGTGTTGGGGTTAGCTGGTGTTTGAATTTCATCTAAATGGGTGATAAGACATTGTCCAAGTGAGCAGATAAAATTGGGCTGGTGATGAAGTATAATTTATAGCAATAGTATGTAGTGGTAAAGAACTCATAGGAGTTTGATAAAATTAACCTAAAGTCCAGTTTTATCACTTAATACCTGTGTGACTTTGGATTGTTACTTAAAATCTCTGAAAATAAAAATAAAATAATATGTATTTCATAAGCTTCTCATAAAGATCAAGAGAGCTAGTTATTAAATACTCAGCAGTATGGCTCAATTATGATAAACAACACATTATAGCTAATTACTACATTTATATAGATTCGAGAGCCAATAAGTATCATTTAGATATTTACATAAATAATTAAAGAAATAGAAGGCCAAATGTGTTTTTTAAGTTAAATATAACTTCTGGAAGAATTAAAATAGAATGAAATGTCTATACCCTGTTTAAAAACCAATAGTAACAGAATAATATAATGTATATAGCAAAAGTAATAAATTTAATTAAACATGAAATTCTCAAAAGTCTATAAAATATGAGAGAATAAAGCTTAACTATAGCAATCATGGCAGTCAATGTGAGTTAAACTCTCCTATTAAAGATGGAGCTATTGAGATGGTATCAAATTTAAGATTCTATATATGCTTTATAGAAGAGATCTATATGAAATAAAAAAATAATAAACCCATCAGGGTTCTAATGATAAAACATATATTATTTGAACTGAAATAAAGAAGAGAAATAACATTGGATGGAATAAAATATAAGACCAAAAGCATTAAAATGGAACATCTTTGTCTTGTGTATGTCCATTTTACCAGTGCTGTTAGCTAGAACGCCAATGAATGGCCTTTTTATATGATGTGGATGTGGACTGAGTTTCCTCAGGAGCTCCAAGGGCAAAAATATCCTGAGTGAAAGAGCTGGGTAAAAACCAAACTGCCTTTTATGACATAGTCTTGGAAAATAAGGTCATTTATCCAGTATTGCATTTGTGAAGGCTCTTAAAATATCCCTCTTTCATGTGAAGGAGGGGAGATTGCCCTTACCTCTTGATGAACGAGTGACAAAGTGCTGGAAAAGCATGCAGAACCAGAAGTATTGCTTGGGCCATTTTGGGAAATGACAGTGTGCCACAGTCACACCGTCTGGCAACAAAAATTCACAATCTTCAGAGAAGCAAAATATACTGTTCACTTCTGCAAGAACTCCCCAACATCTCATTTCATAATGGCATCAGGCTGTATTGGAACTGAATGTTATCAAATTAATTGATGTTTAAGAATGGTTGCTTAGAAACAAATGGATTCAACTCAGAACCTATTTGAAACAATAAGAAAGAACAGTAAAATAGAAAGTTAAAATACGCAAAAATCAGTCATACTCTATAGCAATAGCAAGTTTGAAATTGAGGTAAACAAATTTTCTCTGTAATGGCATATAAAAACTGTATTTAAGGTATATTAATATTGCCTAAAATAGATTGTATTGTTAACAATATTAATGAGCACTAGATAATTATTTGCAAAATATAATGAGAGAGAAGTTTAGTATCTTTAACATATGATAAGCTCCTAAAAAGAAATAAGAATATATCTAAAGGGAAAAAGGACATGAATAGGCACTGAGAAAAGAGAAATAAATGTTTTATTTACACAGCTTATCTGCCTCCCTTATTTAATCCTGTTGTCTCCATTAATATGGTTTCTGAAAAGATTACATTCTTACACACCTCCTTATCTAAACAATTTTACAACTGGCAATTAATTCTAAGGGAATATAAAAAGATTTTATGAACTTAAGTCATATACGCAAGAATGCTCTTAGTTTGTATTAGAACTGAAAAAATAATTTTTAAATGACTTACAACTGGGTATTAATTAATTTAGATTAGTTAATACTGACTTACAACTGGGTATTAATTAATGACTTACAACTGGGTATTAATTAATTTAGGTTAAGAAAAAATGTTTTAGGTATGCATATTTATTTAAAAAGGTGTTTACCAGCTTTAAGTGAAAAAAATTGGTAACAGTATTTTTAAATAAATTCAATTATTTTAACATTTCCATATGTATTTATATATAATGTTTATGCATTTTATGGAATATTTATATAGTATACTTATGATGCAATTATTTGGGTACTTTAGAGCTATATAATTATGTAGGTATATTTATAGAAAATAATTTAAGAGAAAAAAGTCTAAATGATTTATCCAAATGTTTCGGTATTTATGTCTGGTGGTGTTATGGACAACTATTATTTTCTTTGTGACTTTCTGTACTTTTCATTTTTTCTACAGTTGTCATGAGTTATTTTTATTATGTGTAAAACACGTACAAACATATTTATCCTTTCATTTTCATGTTGATCTATTTTCACCACATTTGTTCACCTGAATTTGCTTTGCCAGTCACAAACCAGTGTGTTTGTGTATACAAAGGAATGTCTAGTGTGAAATAGAACTAATTTAACCAAAACAGAGTTTCTGGTAGATATTTTACATTGCTATCAGAAAGATGAAAATTTTGGTGATGTATTTAATATAAAGCATAATTAAAGTGCTGTTATTTTGAAGAGTTATTACTATACTGTATCATCCAAACTCCTTCACTTTGATATAGTACACTAACAATGTTTTTTGAACAAAAGAATTTTGAACATTCATTAAAGTAATGATATTCTGTGCTTTAAAACCACTCAAAAAAGTAAACAAAAC
Source organism: Macroglossus sobrinus (assembly GCA_004027375.1). Classification (NCBI taxonomy): domain Eukaryota; kingdom Metazoa; phylum Chordata; class Mammalia; order Chiroptera; family Pteropodidae; genus Macroglossus; species Macroglossus sobrinus. Next base: position 392,501 of record PVKZ01000910.1, on the reverse strand, counting down.
ACTGTTAAAGAATTTTTTGCTTAGAAAACTCATAAAAATATAAGAAAAGATAATTTGTTTTTATTGTCAAGGATTGCTGAAATCAAGTTCTGAAATCTTCAGGGAGTCGGAGTACCTACTTATAAGATTTTATATTTCATTCTAATTTTCTTAATTAAAAAAAGCAAAGTTGAAACCATATAATATTTGGTAGTTTTTAAAAATGTGTTTTCTGTTATGCCTTCATTCAGAAGTTTAGACTTTTTTCTTCTAAAAACATAAGAATTTTACATAGTAATCTCTGTCATCGGGTAGGTATGGAAATAAATGTAATCATGTCATATTCAATGAATGATTTTATGCCTCTTTCATTTATCTTCTTCACTGAAGCATTATATGAATATGCATTATCTTGCTTTTTACTGAGCTTTTACACTGTAATTTCACCAGCAGATAAAAAATGCTACATTTAGATGATTGGCTGGGTTCCCAGTTGTGTTTTGTTTTTTACTTTTGTTTTCTGAAATTCAAGGGCATTATAGATTGATTTACTTTTTTCTACATATGACCTGCCTTTTACAATTAATTTAGAATGTGTCATTTCTAATGGTGTTAGTAAATAATAGAATCATGGAATAATCTCAATTCTTTGCTTTTGATTTATCTGATAATCTGGAAAATATTTTATATATTAATATCTATATTAATAGTAAATATAGATAACATATATTGAGCTTCTTTGCCACTCAGAATAACTATTACTATAACTCAATACAGCAATTTTTTTTCCCCCTGTTTGGCTATTAGCAAACTGATGGCCACAAAGATTGAAGATACTAGTTTAGGATTTTAATCCAACTCCTACCAAAGAATGAAATGATTATAAATATATACTGACTTTATCTCTAAATGCATCTATTTATTTGATGACATTTGAAAATAATGACTGAGTGCACATTAGTTTTCAAGCATTACTCCTAGGGATTCAGGTGCTGAGTAGATGTTACAGATAAGGTTCCTACTCTTAGTTCACTGTTCTACTAGGAAAAAGGAAATAATGGACAGATGGCCAAATATATAAAATAATATGTTTTCAGTAAGTACTAAGTGCCTCAAAAACCATAAAGCAGTGTCCTGGGTTAGAGGCTAACTGCAGGGATGGATATTATTGATAGGATAATTAGGGGAAACTTCTGAGAAAATAAAAAGTTTATTCATAGAACTGAAGATTGAGAAGGAGTCAGCCATATAAAAATCCAGGAAATGAGCATTCTAGGTTGGGTAGACAATTAAGTTTAAAGGCCTTCATGTGGAAATAAGATTGGCATTTTAGAGGAGTACTAAAAATTTGTATTAATTATTATCATTGTTATTAATTTTGGTTGGCCTGCTACTATTTCAGCTAAGAGAGATAGCATTGCTAGGAGATTTTAAATGGCAATATGTTCCCCCTGAAAAAAATGTAGGCTTTTAGGTGCCAAGAAAATAAAATACATTGAGCACTGATCTACAACTTTCATCTCAGTCTTTTTTGTTTGATATATAATACAGGTATACCAAGAGATATTTTAAATTTGGTTACAGGCTACTGAAATTAAGGGAATATAAATATATACAGATACCTATACATATGTATATGTGTGTATATATATACACATATAATGTATATTGTCATCTATATTTTATAATATTATCATCTATAATTTACATTTATGGCATTTCTGCACAATCTGGGAGCTTAATTACTCAATGATCCAGTGGGTCTATTATAAACTTCTACCCTTTTACCAAGTAACTGAAGAAAACCATTAAGATAGTGGTCTTTAATTTAAACTGGAATTTTTTATTGAGTGACTTTATGTGCCAGATACTGTTCTAGGAGATGAAACTTCATTTCTAAAAATGAAAACTCTAGTCCCGCACTCTCGGAACTTATATTTTATTGAGGAAGAAAAACAATAAACGTGTAAACAAATAATCGCATACTAACAGTGACATATTTAGACAGTGATATATTTATGAGGAAAACATGTCTTTGTTCTGGCTTGGACTACGTTTATCTTTCCATGTTTGTCAGATTTTCCTGATCATTGACTACACTGTGCAATTCTTGATTCTCATTTTCAACACCACATTGATAGTTTTTTGTATTAACTCAGTACTGAGTTTTCCTTTTTTGTCTATAGTTCACTTGTATTAACTCTTGATCATGTTAAGGATGCCTCACTTTCCTAATATGGTCAGTAAAATAATAAATGACTCTTTGCTTAACACAGGCTTACAGTTTGATGCCTCTCTATAATTTGTGCTTTAATATTAAAGATCTATGTCTACTTTTAACATATTGTTTCTATGAATCAATGTTTTATATTTTTTTGACATAGAGAGGCTTGAAAACTACTTTTGACCAAAACTTTCACTTTGGCTGTAATATCAGATGAATATATCCTCTCATTGGATGTAAACCTGGAGACCGTGACACTTCCTGTAATATCAGAATTATTCACCAGTTTTCCTGCAACAGTGTAGTGCTTTTTAGTAATTTCACAATTAGTATCTCTGTGAACTACATACAAATACAATTACACTAATATTTTAGAATCCATAGTTATCAGATTCTCTTACTTTTTCTCTTGTTGAGAAAAAATGTATAACATACTTTATGTAGCATATATATTTGATGTAGTTAAAAATTGTTCCTACAGTACATATTAATATGTTGACCCTCTTGTCTCCTGATCTCCAGTTCTCCATTTCCCCTTTCTCATTACACTGTTATCACTTCATACATTTATGTTTAATAATGCACTTATTTCTCTTTTATACAAATGATTGCACTACCTATACTGCTCTGGATCATATTAAGATACTCTAGACTAAACTGCACTAAGAGATTAACCTTGGAATATCAGTGGTTTAACTATACAATTATTTCTTTATTGCAGTTTCTATCCAACCTGTTAACATCTGGGAAGTGTGAGAGCCCCAGGGCTCTGCTCTATGTAATCACCCAGGGACATGGGCTTAAGGTCTTCATTTCTCTTTTTGATACTATCTGGAATAGAAGGCTCTGTCCTCCACTGTAGAACAGAAAAATAGGAGAGGGAATCTGCAGGAGCAATTACGGGCTTCAGTTAAGTCATTCAGAAACAATTCGGTTGACCTATCATCTCTTATGCTTACAAACCATTGACCACAACTAATGGTCCTAAAACAGCAAAAGGACTGGACAATACGTTTCTTCTGAAAAAAGTGTAGCCTCTCATGTGCCCATAAAATTGTACATATTTAGCACTAGCCTGCCACTTGTATCTCAGTCTCTTCTGTTTAAACAATAATACAAGCATAACTTGGAGATTTTCTGGATTTGGTTCCAGACTACCACAATAAAGCGAATATTCCAGTAAAGCAAGTCACATGAAGTTTTTGGTTTCCCAGGGTATATAAAAGTTACTTTTAGGCTATACTGAAGAGTATTAAGTGTGCAATAGTGTTATGTCTAAAAAATAATATACAAACCTTAATTTAAAAAATACTTTATTGTGAAAAATGCTAATTATTTAAACTCAGTGAGTCATAATTTTGGGGAGCTTATCCAACTCAGGGTTGCCACAAACCTTCAATTTGTAACAAATGCAATTATATGCAAAGCACAATAAAAAAAAAGCATGATAAAAGATATGTGTACATATACAGCTATCCCTTGGTATCAATTAGGGATTTGTTTCCAGGATCCCCAACAGATACCGAAATCCAAGGATGCTCTGTTTCCTTATATAAAATGAAATAGTATTTGCATATAACCTATGTACATCCTCCTATATACTTTAAATCACCTTCAGATTACTTATAATACCTCATACAATGTAAATGCTATGTAAGAAGTTGTTTTACTATATTGTTCAGGGAGTAATGACAAGAAAAAAGTGTGTACATTTCAGTACAGATGCAAACATCTTAAGTCTAACTACATAGTATACTTCAGCAACATTGCAACTGTTTTCAATACCAAGTTGGTTGAATATGCAGTTGTGAAACCCTCAAATATGGAGGACCAACTGTATAGATTCAGGTTTTTCCCTCCTGTCTGAAAGCAGAGCTTCTATAAAACCTTTCTAAACCAAGTTGTTTAGGGCAGAGTATTCCCTGCTTTCTGAAAGTTCATGTTATACCACCTCGCTTTTGTGTAAGACCTATATTAGTTTAATAATGGCTTTTATCAATCAATCTCTTGGGATTTCTTTTTGGTTAGCCAAAATAAGTACTAATATAGTACTAATTATTAGTCTAATAACACAAACTTTTGGAAGCAAAGGACACTGTGTATATGTGTATTTATACATATGCAGGACATGTGTATATGTGTATTTATACATATGCAGGAATTTAAGTGAGTTTTTAAATTTTTAATTCACCTCAGGCAATGAAGATAAATAACTGTGGTGGCAACAAAATATATTGTTTTATCCTAACTTTAGTGTATCGGAAAACTTTTGCATTTCACCTTTATATTTGACAGTTATTTTTACTGGATAGAAAATCTTTGTTGATGGATTTTAAAAAATCATTTTATAGATGATTTTCAATATCCTTTGATGTTCTAATTTTCTAATGAGAAATAAACAATAATTTATATCATTATTCTCTTACATACAGTGTGTCTTTCGCCTGAAGCCAGTTTTGCACTAAATCAGCTTCGGTTCTCCTGTGCTCCACTGGCTTGTATGAGATTCCCTTACCTTTTTTTTTTTTTGACCTATCCTCACTATCTTTGCAATTTTGATGTTCCTAAAAAGTATACATTTATAATCCAGGAGTGTTAGTTGTTTTCAGCAAGTGAGGGAGGGGCTTAATTTATAATGACTGTCTCCTTCACTGGAATTCAGCTACAAGCAAGAAAGTTCAGGATCTTTTCTAGGAAGACTCCCCTTAAATATTTTTAAATGATAATTTAATTCAAAACTTTCTCATATATGCATATCTTTCATATACATATTTCCTACTGTAAAAGTTCAGAACAAGCCACCCCAAGATATGCCTCCATGATACGTGGATTATTTTGAGCTAAAGGCAACCAAGATTCTGTTGGCCCGAAAGAAACTTCTCATCCTTTAATTGTCTAGAAGAATTTAAATTAGAAGCCTGGCCCACAGTGAGAGTTATCACTAGCATTGACGTTTTACAAAATATACAGAAGGACAAACTAATAATCACTGAATATGTGCTGTCCCTCCAATTACCTTTTGAAGCCCCAGAGTGTCTTACCTTATTCCTAGATCAGAATGTCCTATATATCTCAATTTCCCTGTGTGTTTCTGCACTTCTCATGTGGGGTCTCTGACTTTCTCATGTATGTAGGGTTCTCATACATATGTTTGTAACTACATTTGGTCATTTGTTTTTGTTAATCTGCCTCATGTTAGTATGATTATTAGATCAGACAAAAGAACCTTGAGGGTAGAGGAAAGTTTTGTCCTCCTCTGTACTACCATGTGGAAAAGCCCAGCCAAGCTCATTCTTGGCAGTCTACGTTAAGTGTCAGGTCTTCTGAGGAAGCTTAAGATATGCCTATCCACAACAACCTCAACCACCCGCAATCCCCCCGCTCTCTCTCATTCTCTCTCTTTCTCTCTCTATTTCTCAATTCCATGGGTGCTCCTAAAGTGTCTCTACAATGAGATTAATGTCGTAAGAGCACAGTTCTTTTACATTCATTTTATTTCATACATTATTTTCATATATTTATTTTATTGTACACCTATAGAAACTAGAAAAATGCAAAGAACAAAACCATCCAATATTCTTCTGCAACATTTTCTTCACTAAAACATGATTATGATAAAAATAAAGTGACCTTTTTTTCTATTATATTCACTCATGCTATAATTTATAGTGACCTTTACTAAACATTAGAATATTGTACTTTTGTGAAGAAAGTGAAAAGAATGAACAATTGAAAGTCAGCAAAACGTATTAATATGGATAAAACTTCAGTGTTCATTAGGTTATTTAATAAGGAAACAGTTTAATTGTGCTATAAATATATATGGTACTCAACTATATTGTATTTAAAATACTTCACAGTTTCAACATGAAAATGTCAAGTTATTTTGGAGTTCATATTATTCTTGAAGAAAGACAACACTTTAACCCTATTGTTTTGGTATTTCCTCTTGTAATTTCATGGAGTTCCTTTATATTCTTTTGTGTGATTTCTCTCTAACTAAAACAATAAATTATAGTTTGACAGTCAGATTTCAGTTCATTTTAAAAGAAAATTCTTTTATTCCCTCTGTATGAAGAAACTTACAATGTTTAAGCTTAAACAAAACTACCTAATAGAGAATATATCAGTTAGAACTTTAAAATTTGTAACTGAAGATCCACTGAATTTTCAGAATATGACAAGAACATTGGTTCAAAAATCTTTCAAAAATGTCTTATCAAATTCTTGAAGAAGCAATAGTGATTTTTTAATTGCTAAAATATTTGCAAAAGGAATTTATATACCTAATTAAATTGCTTAGGAAAATGTAATGTTAATGTAATTCAAGATCCTTTTACTTACTTAAAAGATAAATCCTATGGTTATATAGCTAAAGCAAAGGCATAAGTTTTGCATTGCAAATTATAAAACTGTGATGGTTTAATTCAAATAGAATATGAGATTAATTAGATAAGACTTTTGAATTTAAATAAGGGCAAACTAAAGCCAACTGTTGATAGCAGAGTACTACAATTAATGGCTTACATAAAAGTTTAAGAATTAGCCATCATTCTTTTATTTTCATTATTAATAGGAGTATCACTGTTATTAAAAAGTTCTTGATTTAGTGTTACAACTTTTAGAAATGAAAAAGTATATCTCTAACATTGTTGGTAGATACTTCCTTCTGTCAGAAATAGTGCATCTCCATGTTTCTTTTTATTTAAAATTCTGTATTTCAAGCATGTGAGAGAATAGAGAATTTTAAGATGAGCATCTCAAGTAAAAATTTCTCCCCATTTATTTCACTATATAAGTACTTTTTAAATACAGTATCGTAGTTTTGTTCCCCAAGGCCTTCGCGTGTAATTTTTTCAGGTTGTGGACTACATACCCTCACCTAGCATATCGTTCACAATGAAATCTATGTGAGCTGATGTCCCATGGATCATGCAGAGCACAACTGTCAGGGCCTGAGACAGCCCCTACTCCCTTTTTTCCAAGAATTAGTTATCATTCTGTATTTGGATTTATAGTTTCCAGTCATGCTTGACACACGTGTACCCAATTTATTGAACAGGAATTACTTAGGGGTATAAAACAGAAGAACCTTATTTTTCTCCAAGCACAGTCTTCAGCCATACTGCAATGAGATTCTCTTCTCCTATTCTCCACTTCCTCAAAATTGAGTTTATTTAATATTTATGGATTTATTCAGATTTTTCATTTTTCTAAAGATAATTTAAAAAACTACTTTTTTGAAGAAAAAGGTCAATTTAATTTTTTTCTAATTTAATGGTTTAACATAATTCATACTTTTAATTATTAACTATTAAATGAGACAATATTTGTACAGTGCTTAGAAAAATACTTGGTACTTTTAAGGGCTATATGAGTTTTATTTTATTTTTATTACTATATAATTTTAAAAAACTAAAGCTTTGAAAATTGGTAATTATGTTCATTTATTCCAAATAATTAAATGGTGTTTCCCATTTTATTGAGTAATATTTTGAGCTGTTTCTCTGTTTATCTTATTTTTCCCTTTATTACTTAAGTTTTTTAAAGTTTAATTTTTTAAATTAAATTCATTGAGGTGACATTGATTAATAAAATTGTATAGAGTTCAAGTGTATAGTTAAATAATATGGCATATGTATATTGCATTTTGCTCACCACCCAAAGTTAAATTTCCTTCCGTCACCATACATTTGACTCCCTTTAACTGAATCTACCTCCTCTCTTCCTTCCCTCTGGTAACCACTGAACTGTTTTCCACATCCATGAGTCTATTGAATTCTTAAAATTATAAAACTATTTCTGAAACTAAGTATCTCAAAACTCCACTTTCCAAGACCTTAAATATCTTAAAATCTATTCACTTTTTCTACATTCTTAATATCTTTTGCTTATTATTATAACAACTCTAAATATAGTCAATATTTTTTAAGTTTCATAAAATTAGTGCTTATTTGGATTTAACCACAGTATAAAATGTGTTAAAATGTATTCCTTCTTGCTTGTGTTCTCAATTATTACTTTTGGGTTCAATTATTTTATTCCTGAAGAAAGTCCTTTTGTTTAAAAAATGTATTAGTGGTAATATCTTTTAGAATTTTTATCAAAACATCTATATATTTCCTCACTCTTAATTAGTAACTTAGCTGGCTCTAGGATCTCAGATGACAAGTTGTTTCCTCTTGATATGTGGAGACATTTTTCTAATGCCTTTTGGCTCTTCTTTTTGCTGTTGACAAACTTACTGACATTATTATTGTTTCTATGTTGGTAATGTTTTTCTCTTTGTTTCTTTTGAATAGAGTCCTTTGTTTTTAAAGTTCTACAATTTTGCAATGCATTAAGGTGAGTTTTATTTTTAATAATCATGTTCAGGAATAATTGTGCTTCCTGAACAGGAAGATTTATGTATTTCATTATATCTGGAAAATTCTTTGTTATCAACTCTTCTAATACTGTTCCTCTCTTTCTTTCTTTTTGGAACTCCAAGTATTTATTGGTTAGAGGTTTCCATACTTTCTCTCATGCCTTTCTAACTGATTCTAACATTACTTATTTTTTTTAATCTCTTTTTTCAGCCTTCTTTGTAATATCCACAGATACACCTTTCAAATATAAATTCTTTCTTCGACTGTCTATAGTATTGTTTATGATAATTTATTGGTTATTTTATTTTAAAATTACTTTTTCCTTTCAAAAGTTACCTGGTTTTCTAATAGGATTCCTTTTTCTTTCTGTGCCTTATTTTACAGTTTCATTTTAAAATGCCTATTAGAATTCTATTAACTGAAGTTTTCAGATGCCTAATCTTGTATTGATTCTGTAGATTACCTTATCTGGTGCATTGTTTCCTTGTGAATGTATTATTTTGGAATTTGAGTTATTTATTTATTTTTTGACCTTATAAATGAGAGTTTACAAGGGAATGCAGCAAGATCTGATTGAGTGATTTTCACTATAGAAGATAACCTTTCACTTCTGTTAAAAGGAACTGATTTTCGTGCTAATTTCTCTCTTAGAGTTCACAGAACATACAAATGGCATTCATTTCAGGGTGTTCATTTTTTTCCACCCGGGATTCTTGTCAAGGCAAACAAATATCTTTCTACTCACTCTGGGCTGGTGGAATTTTATTCCGAGAGACCATCCTCTCAATGGAGAGGTAGCCTTTCCAAGTTTCTTAATCACAGTTAGGACTCTAATTTCCTAGGGCCTCAGCCTATGTACTTCTCACTCTTTTTCAGCTTCCTCCTGATTTGGGAGCCAGATGGCTTCCCTTATTTTTCAGAGAATTCAGCTGTGTATTTAAAATAATGTTATATTAGACCTGTCATTTCAAAATATTTATATTGTGAATACTTTCAGATTATTTATTTTGTTATTGTGATATAACCTTAAGTGCTCATATGATGTTTTCTTCATTTGGGAGAATTTATTGTATTAGCCACTTTAGAGGTGATTTTTTAAAAAGATTAAATGATAACAAAATGGTTATCCTTCAAGTCATTTAAAGTATACATATAAATTATTATAACAAAATTTTAATGTAATTCTATACAAAAGCAGGATGAATTAGAAAATAGATTTACAAAATATAGAATTACATTTAAGTTATGTAAATATATTTTTATTGGATTAGTATATGAAATTTCTACCAAATACATTGTGTGAATTTATAAAATAATTTTCAAGATTTATTCTTTCAAAATAAAAATAAAACACATATGTATTGGAATAACTGTATATGTATAATGTTTTATGGTGGTTATAATAAATTGTTTTTCATTTGGGGGATTAAGTTAGGATAATGACTTTATAAATTCACATGTAACAGTTAGTAAAACACATAAACATAAAACAGAGCAATAAAAACAATCTGAAGTTAATTTGAAGTCCTTTTCATTATGAACATTAAGAAAACTAAATTTTAAATATTAGTAGTAAAAATATTAAGGTAAATTTATTTCCTTGAGGGAATGTTCAGTATCAGATAGATGTTAAGTGCATAAACAAGTTCTAAATTTATATGGTATCTATTTTGCAATGTTTTAATTTCACCAAAATGCTAGAAGTACATATCTGGTCAAGGAATTTGGATGTTTAATAATTTTATTTTGAAATTTGGCACATTTTTAGATTCCTTGAATTAGCATATATTAATTTTAATAATGAAAACTATAAACTAATTATAAAAAGTATCTCTCTGTGGGTGTTTTCTAAGTTTTCGACAATTCAAAGTACATCTTTTAGTTTATTTATTTTCTAGAAATAATTTTGTGGCTGTTATAGACTTATCAACTAGCCTAGGTATAATAATATGGTTCATTGATAATATGGTTCTTTGAGAGTCATTTATATTTTATTTTTGATAACTTTAAATTTGTGTGCTCCATTTCAGCCAATAATTAAAAAATAAATAAAACAGGTGTTTATTTTTTTCTTGGAGTCCTCTATTTTAGCATTCTATCTTCTATTTTATGACTTTTTTTTCCTTCAAATTTGCATATAATACGAATGCCATGAAAATATTTTGGTGTATAACCAATGCATTCAAATCAAAATGCATCTTATTTAATTAAAGACAAATATAAACACCTTTAAAGGACAATAATTATTCTTATTTTAAATCAGCTAATGAAATACAGGATGATAATATTATAATGATCTTAGGTTTTTAGATATTCAGAATTTAAATAATTAAAAGTCATTTGTATATCCTATATTATGTTAGATTGAATCTTACATTTCAACTTAAAATTTCATAGTTTTGAAACCACACTTCATTTAAATAATTCTCACATAATCACTGTGTCTTTAAGACTAATCTTTTGGTAATTATATTACTTTGATTACAAAAGGAACTAAAGAAGATTTTGTAGTGAGAATATAAGTTGATCTCTCTTTATCTCTAGTCCTTTTCTCAATGCTCAGTTCTCAAAAAAAAAAACCCACATAATTTTCAATTTTTTTGTGCATTTAAACCAAAATATAATAAACCCTATCCCTTAAAAAAGAATTTTAAAAAATTAACAACAACAACAAAATACCGACTTTCCTAGGTTGCAAATGTGAAACTTCCAATAATGTAATTGTTAACTAAAATAAATATTTCACTTTAGAAAGAATTCTCAGCTTTGCCACTTTTTAGTTATGAGAAAAATAAATAGGAACTTCTTAAAGTTACTGTGATTACATGACTTCATATAACTCTTATTACTAAGGCAGGCATGTAGTAATATACAATTACTATTGTTATTGTTTATTCTGTCATTTTTGTTATTGATAAAATGATGTTGAGAAACTTTTAAGCAAGAATTTTATGTCACTATTTTTCTTGAAAAATTGCTGAACACTTTGGAGTATTATGTAATATAACTTTTACTTTATGCCTTTAAGTATTTAAGGGACTCCAAGTATACCTACACAAGTATGCTTTCTTTTCACTTCACTATAAATCTCAGTGAAAGGCTGTGCTAATCAGTCACTGGGGAAATGGGAACAGTTTCTGTACAGTGTACTTTTCCACATAATAGTACACAGTGAACTCAGAGTAAAATTGGCAGATCAAACAGGAGATAATTAGTCTGTTAACAGTCAGGAAAAACATGTGTTATCTAATAATTTTACCAACTAGAATTTTAACTGATGCATGACATTGGAATGATTAATCTCTTTAGAACTATTTCAATAGCACAGACATTTATTAAGTTGTGAATAAACTCACTTCCTGTTATTTAACAAGAACACTGAAATGTTTTCGAGTATATAACAATTACTTTTAAAATGAAATAAAATATATCATACTCAGGAATAAATTAAATTATGTGTAACTGATAAAACACTGCCTAAATATATTCCCACTAGGAAATATTTCTTCATACGTATTTGAAATGTAAATATGTAGCAGATGGCAAATGTGATAGTGCAAAGATAGTATTTTTAATATAATAAATATAATATAATCTTGATAATTTGACACATGGTTTTTTCTATTTTTTTTAAATAAATCTCAAAAACTGTGCATTTGACATAGTTTCTATATGTGGAAATATTTATATCCAAAGAATTAAATGAGATATATATTGTTAGGACATTGGCTACTGCTTGATAAAATTATTCATTACCCAAGGAATAGTTACATCAATAATTCATATATGTGTATATATGTGTTTATATTTTATAACTCATACACATGTATGTGTGTATGTTTCTCAGCATGGCAAGAACTTTAAAAACTTTCAATATTGTAAAAAGCAAACAAAAAACAACCCCCTAAACCTCATTACAGTTGAAGTGAATACAAGTTAGGAATTTACTTGCTATGCTGGTTGAGGGTCTGACTGAGTTTAGAAGAAATTTCTGCCAATGAGGAGTGTTTGGGTACAGTAGGTAACCCTCCATAGAAATGCACATTAGAGATGAAGAAAAGTGCAGTGGTGGCCTAGCTTTCCAGGAGTCTGCTCAGGGATCACATGCATAAATGTCCCTAACTTGTGTTGTATAGGTAGAGAAATTCAGTCTCCTTCCTTCCTTCATCTTAATTCAGCTGATGGTACTCTATCCTTTCTGTTACTTAATACAGAATCCTTGGGGACATCTTCAACTCCTGTTTTTTTTTTTTTTTTTTTTTTTTTACATACTCCATATAATTCTTCAGGTAATTTGGTTGTATCTTTTACAAAATATATCTAGATTTAGACCACTTTTCCCAGCCTTCTCCATTACCACTGTCATTGGAGCCATCTTCCTACTTCTCCTTGGTTATTGCTATAGTCTCCTTCATGGTCTCAGCATATGTGATACCCTTTGTAATCTGCTCACAACAGTGCAGCCAGAGCATCTTTTGGAAACATAAATCAGATTATGGCCCTCTGCTCAAAATTCTTCAGTGGTCACCCATTTTTCTCATAGAAAAAGCCTAAGTCCCAACAATGCACTTTAGAGAACTCAGCTCACCTTTCCTCTTCACATACATGGTGTGCCTCCTTCTCCATCTCTCCCTTTCCTCCAACCACTGGGGCACCCTTGCTGCTCCTCACATACGGTAGGCACTCAGTCAGCCCAGGGCCTTTGTACTGACTCTTTCCTCTCCTTACAGTACCCTTTCTCTGGAACTATATTTGGCTAACTCCCTAATCTTTTTGCATGCCTTTGCCCAAATGTCCTTTCTCACAAAGGTTTATTCAGAATAGCATATTTAAAATGGAAAATTCTACCTTATCCCAGCATATCTGAATCTTCTGACCTTGCCTTAATTTGTCCATAGCAGTTATCACCTTCTAACATATTATAGAATTTACTTATTTTTTTATGTTTACTATTTCTTTTATGCCACATTCTTTTCTAGAACATCAGCTTCAACAGGGCAAGAATGTTTATGCACCCCAAGTACACATATATGATCATTAAATATTGACTAGATGATGTAAAACCCAGCTCACCTACCAAAGTTCCTATTAATTCAAATAATTTATTTCAAGTTGTCTTTAATTTTTAATGTAAGATCATGTCATCCATGAATAATGGAAATTTTTTTTCCTTTACAATCCTTATATATTTGATCAATAGTACTTGTCTTTATGCACTAGAGATCAGTAGAATGTGACACTACAAATCAGTTAAGAATATCAATATAAATGCATGTTTTTATCTACAAAATGATGTGCACAATGTGTAATTTAATGAAAAAATGAAGTTATCAAGTAGTATATAAAGTATGACTATTGAACAGTTTTTGCAAAAAAAAAATTTGTACATAGATATATATACATTCACATGTATGTACATATACCCCTTACTGAATATAATACTCTTAAAATTACTATAAAACATTTATTGTTAGGAATACTTTGTAGACAAGAAATCTAAGTCCCAAGGTTATATAGCTACTATATAGAAAATGAGAATTAAAATCCTATTTTTACTCTTCCACACTTCTCTAAACTCTACTGCTTCAAATGCTAACATTTGAAATTGGTCATGAAAATTTTCACTTTCCTAGTCTAAGACAGAAAATAATTGCAATGTTTGATTTTCATTAATGTAAAGTTTATTTTTCAATAATTCAATGAATTAACTAATATATTTGCTGCTTATTATTATGTTTGGGTGAATACTTGTTAATACAATTCAGATCATTCCTGGAGTTATATTTTAAGAAAAACCTAGCAATTGGAGATGTAGACTATTGAATCTTTATTTTACAAGTCTTCTCAGTGGCAGAGTCCATTGATGAATTTATGAAAGATACTCAAAAGAATAAAAATAATTGTTAATTGGAGCAACTTGATGGAAATTTATCATCTGTTGTAAAGCTGTCCACCAAAATCTGCTTTTCCCTCCTTTTATAGGTAGGAGTTTTAGGTGAGTACAGCCTTCCTGAATAAAGACTGTATTTTGCAGTTTCTGTTATGATTCAGTGTGGCCATATCATTAATCTCTGGGTAATGGAATAGACTCAAAAGAAAGGGCTATGCAACTTCTGGGGTGGGTTTTTAAAGGGAATGGATATAACTTCTCTGTTTCCTCTTTTCTGTTTGCTAGAGTCTGAATACATTCCTAGAGAAACCAACTCCAACGAAAATTCTAGCTCTGATCCTAGCCCACTTATTTAGTCTCTCTGTGTTTGTTTCCTAATTTATAAAGGTAAGTAATAGAATATTTCTTTGGGGAATACTCTAAGAATTGAGTATAACATAGCAAAAATGTTAGAGGTAGCTGGTCCCCAAAAACATTATTTTCGTAGCCAGGAAGAGGTGGTAGAGGCAAATGTGCTATCTTTATATCCTAAAAACAAAAATTTTATTATCTCATGATGACGGTACTTAAGGGGGAAAAATTGTGGGAGGAGGACTATGAGAGAAACTCTAGGTTAAATTTTGGACATATTAGGGTTGAGATGACTATTAATATCTAAGTATAGAAGTGGAGTGAGAGTTCAGGTATAATGCTTAAGTTTCAGGAAAGAGTTTGAGGATGGAGATATTAATTTGAGAGTTATCGGCAAGTAGATAATATTTACAATGCTGTTGGAGGAGATCACCATAATTGTACATGTGAATAAAGAAGAAGATCATGAATTCATACTTGAAGGCTTCCTATGTTAAGAAGTAGAGAAAAGAAAGGCCAGCAAAGGGACCAGAGAAAAAGCTGTCCAAAAGGTAGGAAGAAAATTTGGCAATTGTGCCTAAGAGATTATGTGAACATAGTCAAAATGATGCTGACCAGTCACACAAAAATATAGACTGATAATTTTGCTTAGTAATATGATCATTAGGGATCTAAGCAAGAGCAATTAAAACAAAGTGGTAAAGTCAAATGCTTGACTGGTGTATTAGTTTTCATGGACTGTCATAGCAAAGGACCGTAAAAACAATAGAAGTATATCTTCTTACAATTCTGAAGACTAGAAGTACAAGATCAAGGTGTTTGCAGAGTTGGTTTCCTCAGAGGGCTATGAGGAGGAATCTATTCCATGCCTCTTCCCTGGATTTTATTGGTGGTAATCTTTGGTGTTCCCTTGCTTATCAAAGTAGTGCCCAAATCTCTGCCTTCATCTTTACATGGCATTCTTTGTGTATGTATGTGTTTGTGCCCCAGTTTTTTAAAGGACACATGATACTAGATTAGGGGTTCATTCTATAACCTCATCTTATAAAAAGCAGATTTCCAAATAAGGTCACATTCTGAAGTACTGGTAGTTAAGATGTTAACAAATAAATTTGGAGAAGGGCATAATCCAACCCATAATAATTGGAGAGGGATTAAGAGAGAATAAAAGGAGAAGAAATAAATATAATAAGTATAGACAATTGTGAAGGAGACAGAGAAATGGTGCAGTGACTTGCAGGAGAAGTAGCATTAAGAGTATATATATTTTTTGTTATCTTATTTTGTTTTTAAGATAGGAAAAATATCAAATTAATTCACAGGTAGGACTGGAAGGGAAAATTTGTTACCATAGGTGGAGCGTTAAGTGGGCGATAAAAATAAGGTCTAGTGTCCTTGGAAGTGTCTGTCTGCAGGCAGAAGACAAATAGTTAATTTCTAGAAATAGGAAGGCAGAGAATACATATACAGATGCTCATAGGTGGGCATATATGGTGGCAACATTCTATGGAATTCTACTTTTGGTTCTTTGATTTTTTTTTTCCAGTAAAGCAGAAAACAAGATTTATAGCTTAGAAGGAATTTGAGGAAAGAGATGATTAGGTTTGAAGAGTTAAAAGAAGTGAGAGGCATCTAGAAGAAAGGAAGTGATTGAACAAGGAAAATATATTATGTTTGCATAAAAGCAATCCTTATGGGCCTAGCTGGAATTAACAGTCACAAATTCCAAGTAAAACCAGAGATACAATTTTGTGTTTTTCTCCAGTCACATTTAGCTAAAAAGGTGCAAGTCTAGATAGGCAGAGAATTAGATTTTACCAAGATTATGTTATTCTGCAAGTGACTATGACAGAAAGGAAAAGTCAAGGAAGTGAATATGAGTTTGCTCCCATGGAATTTTGTGCTGAATAAGAAGGACAGAGGGGTATGATGTGGGAGACAGAAAGTGTAAAGATGAGGGGATGCATTTGTTGGTAGCCCTAGCGTAGAACTGAAGAGTGTAGGAGTTGGCATACTGGACAAAGCAAACTGAAAAGGTAGTAGGTTGTAAGTGAGATGCCTGCAATTCACAGAGCAGTCAAAGATGCTGGCAATAGCTAGATCTGGGATTACAGAGATGAGTTGGGAGGGTTAGGGAAAGATAAAAATCTCTAGAATAGAGTTCAAAGAACTAAGTGCCAAGTTAATTGAATGATCATTGGATATATATTAAAATGAAAGAGTTCAGATAGAAATCAGGGAGTCAGGTGCCAAATCGTAGAAAAAGGATTGATTGGCCCAAGAATGAGTTTATAACGGCAGAAATGAAAAGTAGTGAATGACAGAGTCTGTTGATGTAAGAGTTCTAATGGAGATTGTATGTAGGCAGGAGAGAGAATGATCTGGGACTGGTGAGGACAGACATGATAATACCACTCTCCTAAACACTCAAAGGCATGTAAAAGAGTTTAGGAGAGGGATTTAGTGGGCTTCATGAGAAGTGTCTTCAGGAGAGTCAGACTTCTGTTAGATCAAGAAATTCAACACAATGTTTAGCAAAGAGATTCATGGTATAAGAGATTCTGCTAATAATGGATTATTATTTACAGAGTATACAGTGGAAGTTTCCAGCACTTGGAGAGGAGTGAATAATGTAGCAAAATTGTGAATTTAGAGTCTTATGGGAATTAGAGGGTATTAGCTTAGGGGTGACTTGGAAGTCTGGAGCTTCTCATGATTATTTTATTAGTTTTCTAGGGCTGCCTGCCTGAAAGTACAAAAAACTGGGTGAGTTGAACAACAAGAATTTTTTGACTTGCAGTTTTGGAGTCAAAGTCTCAGCAAGAACAGGTTCTCTCTGATGGCTCTAGCGTAGCCATCAGATTTTGGTATATGCTGTCAATTCTTGGCCTTCGTTGGCTTCTAGTTATACTCTAATTACATGACATCTTCTCCCTGTGTTTTCACATCTTCTTTCTCTGTATAAGTTTCTGTGTCCAAATTCTTCACTTTTATAAAAATACCAGTTATATTGGATTAGGGCCCACCTTATGACCTTATTTTAACTTGAATATCAATGTAAAGACCCTATTTCTAAGTAAAGAAACATACTCAGGTACAGGGGGTTTGAATCTCAACATATCTTTTATACAGGACACAATTCAAATCATACAATGACATAAAGAGGAAGAAAGGGCATAAAATTAAGTATCGTGGACTTAAGGTAAATAGAGCTAGCCTGGCTGAGAAATTAGGGAGAGGGAGGGGTGGATGAAGTGCTCCTTTTAAACCCATTTGATAGAACAAAGATTTAGAAAATCAAGGTTTATTCCCAGCCTATAGGAATCCCCTTTGCTTATAACTGAAGAGGCCCTGAGTTACTCCTAGAAGACTATTTCTTAGCAATTACCAATGAATTTTAAGAAATGTTCTTAAATGAAACATTCTCCTTTGAGTTCTTTATATGCTAAACAGTCACAGATTGACTTTGATCAGCTCTTCAAATTCACTTTTACATAGTTTTAAAATTGAGTTTGACATATAAAATAATATACCAGCAGATTAAAAAGAATATGTTTTTCATTAGTTTCATTAGTTCCACTATTTATCTAACTCTAAGTAATGACTTCTTTAATTTCATGTGCATAGCTCTTTCTCATTACTGAGCAACAAATTTCTGCAATGGGAAAATGAAAGATTCTAGGCATACATAACTTATTGAACTAAAATCCAGGTAAACTAAATATGTTTTAGCTTTTAGAAATACAGAAAAAATGAAACTTGAAGAGCCACTAGATATCTGAGATGTAAAATGCTGTGTAAAAGGAATATCCTACATATGTAATTTCTAATGCCTTTCATGCAGGGTTTATCTTCTGTTATTTTATACCTGTGTTTATGAGTGTTCAGGGCTGGGAGTTGGCATTAAATAAAGAATTAGACTGGAGGATCTCAAACCATCATGTGTACTATTTTAAGTCAAGAATGAAAAAGTTCATACCAGAACAACAAATTTTTCTTATTTATTTTTATATTCTTATATCAGGGTAAAAATGTCTAAGCTGATAAAGAGACTAAGTATGTGAATTAAAGAAGTAAGAAAACATCATGTTAAAAATATTTAAAAACACATCCATGTTACCACTTTCATTTAAAGTTATCTTATAATCTACTTAATAAAATAATTTTTTTAAAAAATTAAAATTCAGAGCCAAAGAGGAAAATTCCTTTTCAGTTTCTCCCCCTCCACTCATATTTACTCTCTGAAAAGAGATTTGTGAGTAATTTGGCATTTGTCTTTCTAATTCTTTTTTTGTGGACATGTATAAGAAGTGTGTACATGAAAACATCCTCATATAAAATAAAACATATAAAAATTTTTTATTGTGCTGCTTGTCTACTTGTCTTCTTTACTTGACAAAGGGTTAGAGTACTTTTCACAACAGAACTTACGTTCTACTTCATTTTTTAAAAACTATTGAATATTTCACGATTTTTCACTAGGGCATATAATATTGTAATGTTCTCCCTTGTATATTCCTCGTATAAGTTTGTTTCTCAATATCTGATAAGAAAAGTAAACTGATGGTTCCTATGAATACATATTTACATTCTAATGGATACTGTCAAATTCCCTCTCAAAAGACTTGATACATTTAGAACTTCACCAACAATGAGTGAATGAGCATAGCAATTTTTCTCATGTGTTTGAGAATTACATTTTATAAAAAATTATTTTACTTATTGCCTGGAAAAATTTTGTACTTTTTCTTTTGCTTTATTTTAATTTTCCCTGACTATTGGTGAAGTTGGTGAAACTCTTTTAATGAGTTTATCGGTAGGTTATAATTATTTTTTCATGAATTACCAATTTATATTCTTTGACTGTTTTTGACAAGAATATGTTTTTATCTTATAATTATGCAGGAGGATATTAACACTTTTAAAACAGGACAATATCTCCATTACCTTGGTAAATTAGATATTAATGAATTTATGATTTTCAATTGTATTTAGATTATTAGCCATAAAATATATCACATAAGTATAAGTTTGATTATTATTTTTTGTTTTCTAAACATTTTGTTGCTTTCTGAATGGGATATTTTATGTTTCTTTACATTTTTAATTGGTTATAGTGTCTAGTAATGCATTAACTTTATTGTTGATGACATTGTAATCTTGCTAAATGCTCTTCTTAGTGCTATTTAGTTTGCAGTTATTTGTCTTGATTTTTATTTATTTATTTATTTAATTGAAGAAATGATTTAAATTTTTCATTTCTCCCCCTCTTTCTCTCCCCTCTGGTAACCACTAGTCCTTTATTCATGTCCACGAGTCTCTGTTTGTTTGTCATATTCATTTGTTGCTTTTAGGTTTATATTCCACATATAAGTGTTATTATGTGATTTTCAACTTTTTCTGTCCAGCTTATTATATTACTTAGCATGATTATGGGTTTACTTCTGGACTCTTGATTCTGTTCCACTGATTCGTGTGTCTGTTTAGTTTGCAGTTGTTTGTCTTGATTTTTAAGTGGAATATCATAATCTCTGGGAATAAAAACTTAGCTTCATTTTTTCCTTATGGTATGCCTTCCTCATATTTGTGTGTGAGTGTGTGTGTTCATTGAATTGTTGACTTAATGGGAAGACTTCTGTCAACATGTAGTATAAATATTTCTCCTAGGTACTCTATATTAAGATTTAGAAATCTACATTTAGGAATTTTAAAAAATCTGGAATCTGCATTAAATATTACATTTAGACCTTCTCATTTGATTAATTAGCAAACTATATATAATATTTCATTTTATTTAAAAAATCCCTTTTGTAAAATGACAGATATTTATTATTTCCTTTTTCTATTTTTTATTCTTTTTTCTCTTTTCCTTTTTATTAGACTTCCAACAGTATATTCATTTATAGTGACCTTATGACAAGTTATTTTTGGTATCTGTTATCTATTATCTATGCTCTTTGTTGATTCTCATTTTATTTATTTTAAAGTTAATTACATTCATTAGTTCTTGATTATTTCCACTTCCTTTAGATTTTTGTCTTGATTATTTCCACTTCCTTTGGATTTTTGTCTCATTTCCATAGTTGAGACAGAAGTATTAGGGCTGCCATAACAAAATACCACAAACTAGGTGGCCTAAAACAACAGAAATTCAATTTCTCATAGTTCTGGAGGCTAGAAGTCTAAAACCAAGTTATTTGCAAAGTCATGCTTCCTCCGAAACTTGTAGGAGAATCCTTCCTTGTCTGCTTCTGGGGTTAACTGGTAATCTGTGCTATCCATTGGTTTGGATGTACATAACCCCAGTCTTGGCCTTTGTTACCATATGGTGTTCTCCATGCATGTTTGTGTGCCTTTACATGGTAATTTTTTTAAAAATAATAAACCAGTCATATTGAATTAGAGGTCCACTCTTCTCCAGGATAACCTCATCTTAACTAATGACATCTACAATGAAACTATTTCCAAATAAGATCACTTTCTAAGATACTGGGGGTTAGGACTTCAACATATCTTTTTTAACCCCTAAAAGGGCTTAGTTTTTATCCTTAATATATTTGTTTCTATTAATTAATGCTATAATTTCTCTTCTAGGTATTGTTATGACCACATCTCATAAGGTTTGAGATATATCTTAGAGAAAACTATGCACAAGGAATATCCCTATTAACTGGTACTTAAGAAAAAAATTTTTTTTAAACTAAGGAAAAATTTTTCCTGATGAAGACTATCAGAGAAAGAATAGACAGATAAAAGGATCACAAGCAGAAAATATTGCTGAAGGGTAGTGTAAGAGTTAGTTGTGAAGGCCAACATAAATAAGAATGAGGATGTTTGATAGGTATTTGTAAAAGATTTTTTTAAAAACATCCAATCAGTGGTCCAAGTTTATAAAGAGGTGGACTGTAGGTGTTGGAAAGAGGTAGTTACATCAAATTTTTGACCCAGCAGTGTGCCCTAGTAGTCTATTTGTATATCTAGTATTGAATTGTATGAAAAAAGCAAAAATTGTTCAAAATACATTAGGGGCTTGAACAATAGTTTACTCATCTCACTTATGATTTTTAATGGCTATTTTGTGGTAACCTAACAGCTCTAAAAATGATAATTTAGACAAGATTATCATGAACACATTTCACAGTTTTATGTATATAATCCTACATCTGATTATGCAGAGGGTTTTAAAGTTTCAATAAAACTACTTAATATGAGGAAAGTTAAAGCAAACAAAACATCAAATGCGAAATGACACTGGTATTTATCACATAAAATTTAAAAAAGTCATTGTGGTGTTTATACTTTAAATTTATATACATAATTTAATCAAAATGTCAGGAAAACCCAGGAAAGCATTTATTATAACACATTATGTGCTTCAAAATTAACAACTTGAGAATTCTCACTGAAATTCTTTATTATATATGTTTTGAAGAAACATATATAATAGAAAAAAGGTATTTGGAATTGCTATTTGCCTAGAGTATAGATTCCTTTTTCAAGACTGCCTGTGGATTGGATATTCATGAACTAGAAAAATGTCATTAATGTATTCCTTTTGTAATTTACCCTGAATCTTTTGAGAAATTCTGTTATAGAATTATTGTAAGAACAAGAGCTTCTGCAATGTTTTTATTTGTGCAGAATATACTACAACAAACTGCAGAAATCTGAGCCATTAGGAAACAACACAGGGAATACAAATGAGAGGTGGATTCATTGTCTTTGTTTATAATGTGATGCACCAAGTGAATACTAGAGTAGAAAAGATTGTGCTGCTTGAGATCTAAACCAAAAATGCACTCTTTCCTGGTTTATAAACTTTTTTTTTATAGCTTATAGTAGTTGAAATTAGTTTAAATGTCTATAGCATATACACAGTTTTCAAGTAAACAGTTGTTTAGATGGTGATGTTTTCATTATTATGTCACTTAAATAATACCTCACAGTCTCATCTTCTTACCCAATCTTAACAACTTATTTCTACTTTTGTTTATTCTTTTCTCTCGATGCAGACAGTAACCTTCTGATTTATAATATCAACTTATACATATTCAAAACTGCAATTACATTTAGAAGAATCAGACTTCCTCCCCATGACAAATTTTTAGTCTAGCTAAACCTCATTTATTCTTTTTTTTTAGTTCTCACATGGCATTTCCTCAAAGAAGGCTTTTCTGATTAGCTCCTAATCTAAATTAGGCTTCCTTCTGTTAGTCTCTCTATCCTAATTTTTACTTTTAGTATTTGTAATTTTAAGTTCTTTGTATATTGACTATTTTATTGAATGTCTCTACAAGGACTGTACAATATAATGAGTTAAAATACTGCTGGTACACGGTAGACTTACAATAAATATTTGTTAAATGAATTAATTACTGGCCTTTTTAAATCCTTTATTTAGAAATAAAGATAAATGAGTTATTAATGCAGTGTGT
This sequence comes from Macroglossus sobrinus, assembly GCA_004027375.1. NCBI lineage: Eukaryota > Metazoa > Chordata > Mammalia > Chiroptera > Pteropodidae > Macroglossus > Macroglossus sobrinus. Next base: position 369,254 of record PVKZ01000910.1, on the reverse strand, counting down.
TAAATAGCGACCAGCACATTGTAAGTGCTCTATAACTTTTTAGATTGAAACTTAGGCAGGAGGAATTCACAGAAGTGAGATTTTTAGAACACAAATTTTTTGCACATTTTTGTAATTGCAATTAATTAAATAATTTTTTAGGTATAATTTACATATAAATTCACCTATTTAAGTGTACAATTCAATTATTTTCTCTAAAAATATTTTTAATTAAAAACAAATAAATTTTGAAATGGCCATCCCCACAGCTGTATGTTAACTAAAAAATATAAGTTATATATTTAGGGTTATTTTGTTTCTTGTTATTTTTTCCCCGATCTTCACTTTAACGGTAAAATTTGGAAATGCTGGAGAAAATAAATAGACATAATCTCTATAAGTTTTTCTTCATGCTTCAAATCACATTTCTTAGGGTGAGGGATATTTTTATTGTTGTTTGTTTTTAAGGGGCACACTTGATTGTCCAAATCCTTGTTATAGATTAAGATATATTGAATTACTTAACTGTTTTATATTTTATAACATAATGATGGAATAAATTGCTATCCTCTTTAGGGTAGTTGTCCTAGACCCAGTTTGGCACCCTGATCATTCTTCCAGAGATTCTGGATCCCATCAAATTTAGATTGCTAGCTTAAGAAGCTGGAAGATATTTTAGCTTAGTTGGCTAACTAAAACTTGGTTTCAGTAGTATACTGTGAAGAATAGATTTGAGGAGCCAGAAATTCTTAATTATTATAAAAGAAGAAATCGAAGATTTAAGTAGACAAATTTATTGTAGTAGGTTTATTATGTGTGACTTAATCATTAACACCACCAACTTCCCCTGCTGTTCACATCTCAGCTCCCTTCCACAAGATGACAAGAAATGCGTTAGTGTAAGGAATACCAGCATCCTACAGTGTACCTCATTGGTTGTCCTTTGTCAGCCAGAGATGCAAGGAGGAAATGATCTACCAAAGTAAGATTCTTGATTTCAGTGAGGAAATAGTGGCACCACAGGCAAGTTAGGTATAATTGTAACAGGTAACAGGGCAGCAATGCTTAACAAAAATGGTTAGATCTTTATGTATTTTTGCTTGAAGCTAATTGGTCATAATATTTCTAGAGTCCAAAAGATGAGAATTTCAGCGACTCCTTTTATTTTTTTAACTGAATAAACTTTAGATTTGGTGAAAAACAACAGCAACAACAACAGCAACTGACTGAGGTACTACCCTGGGGAGTAGTGAACACTCACTCTTCCTCAGTGTTTTAATGCTGTATTTCAAATAATGATATAACATACACATAAGATTTGACCTTTGCAGAAGGTATTCCGTCAGAGGTTAGAGATTCTTCTTTATAGGCACGTTATGGGAATACTTGTAATTCCATTCTATTATAGCCAAATTTTTCAAAAATCAAATTGTAAACTTTTTCTTAAAAAGTAAACTCAATTCATTATTAGAGTTATAGTTTATTCTGCTAGTCTTTGAACTGTTATTTATGAAGCACCAGGTTCTTCAATGACAATGGCTCTTGCTTTTGATTTCTAAAATAAAGGCTAGTAATTCATACTTTATATGCAAACATGCTTAACTTTGGAGATTAATTGGATCAAAAGAAAATTCAGCCATTTTATAATTCTTAGTATGATTTGAAGAAATAAACATTCATAAGAATTATGTCCTTTACAATATCTAGTACCTTTCATGACTGTCATTTTTAAGGATATAGGAAAATATTTTGTCATAAAAATGGCCTTTTTGGTAGGAATGACAAACATGAGGTCATAGAATAAAATATGAAGACTATTACTTAGGCATTATCTAGGTAAGGCAAAACACAAGAATAAGAAATAATTTTGTTTCTGAAATTGATTTTTTATATTATTTTAAATAAGACAGTATTGCTATTAACCATATTAGTATTTTTGTATACTAAGTATTGTGACATATATCAAATAAAACTTTTATTTTGGTTATATGCATATTAACACTCTCAACAAATATATTTATCCTCCTATAAATATAACCTTAAATATATAGATCAACAAGTATAATATAGTATTAAAGAACACTAGTATTTTAGTTATATATGTAGTCTTTTTAAATCATAGATGTATTCGTTTTCTATTTCTGCCAAAACAAATTACCACAAATTTAGCAGCTAAGCAACACAATTTATTATCTTAGAGTTCTGTTAACAGAGATCCAACTTAAGTTTCAGAGCTAAAATGAAGATGCTGGCAAGGCTTCATCATTCTTTTCTGGAGATACTAGAAAAAGTTTCTTATTTAGATTGTTGGCAGAATTCAGTTCCTTGTAGTTGTGGTTCTTGCTAGGAAAACATTTTCTCATTAAATCAAATGTCTATAATTTGATACATTTCCTTTTTACTGTCAATTTTTTTAGTAGTTTCAGAACTTTTTGGATATACAAATGTTTCCTGAAAAACTCTGAAAGAACATAGAATTTCTGTTTTATTTAATTTTCATATGGCTTCAACACATTTCTACATGTTTCCTACTCTAGAAAGGCTGTTTCATAAAAGCTGTCCTTCACAAGACAGAGCCTACTTGAATCACTCTAGAAGATATCCTGGTTCTGAATTTATTCTATCATTTCCTTGACCATTACATGTGTTTCATCTACTATAAAAGGCTTCTGGGAACTTTCTCGATTACTTTGATACATCCTCTTCAAGATCTTAGTCTTAATAATTTTATTTGTTTTGTCTAAAAGTCTTCTGTTGAATTGAACCAGCCATTTTATATCACTGTTCTATAATAAGTGAGTTTAAACTCACTAGAGGTCTTTTCAAATTTCTAACAAATTCACTGTGCAGTTTTAGGATACACATGAAATTTTACCAAAAGCAGTTTCCTATTTTTGACCTTCATGGACTCTATTTCCTTTGGTTTGTATAATCCTTTAACTTTTTTAAATTACATACTGGTATAACCTGAGGTCAAGTTTATAAAGCATTTAAGAAGAAAGTATTGTGAAAATTGAATCAATAAATAAACATCCATTTAGCAACATTTTTCTCTCCAATTTTATATTCAGTTATCATTATTCATTCATAAATTAACATTTATTGAGCACTAAGAATTATACTCTTTGGGGAAAAAAAGGTGGATGCTATCTCTTTCTAATAGACTGACATTCTCATAGAGATTTCAATTTGTCCATTTCTAAAAAGTTAGACCTCTTAGATAAATGAAGAAAATAGATTGTAAAGTTTGAACAAGTTTTGATTAAAATTTACTTGTGCCTATAATGCCCTAATTAACATCTGCATGAAGATTAAAATCTCACTAAAAGGATGATTGACATGCAAAAGTATCACCTAAAAAATGTGACCGTGACATCTGCAATATGACATTATAGGCTTGAACTCAGTGAATTCAGTTACAACTGGATTGAACAAAATAACTAATTAGAATGACTGTTTCAAAACAATGTTTTAGATGTGTTTTTATCTAAATTACATTTATCCCAAGAAGATATTTTGAAATAAAATCACTCCCTAGTAGAAGAAATTGAAAGAAAGGGAAACACGTTAATCTTCTTGAACTAATTTTATTATGCATACATGGGGCAATATGCATAAGTGTAGCTAACCATGAGCTTTATTGGACTTCCAATATTAGAACTGGAAGGCTATTCCTATTTCTGTTCTTGACAGACATGACCAATAGTTCAAGACCCTCTATCCTCCTGAGTTAAGACTAGACTTCAGAAATCTCAGGAATAGGCACACTAGAATGTCATTCATTACCTATCGGTGGATTAGAGTTGACATAAGAGATGATCTTTTTTTTTTGCCATCCATGTGTTAGGGAATCCTAACAAGGCTTTATTCTCAGTTATGCATTTTAAGCTTTACTATAAAGTTGTCAAAATAATATATAAATTTTGAACAGAATATTACTATGATAAATACAATATCAGTAGCCTTAAACATTTGTCAAAGGTACTCCAACCACAGGAAGTCTGCAAACAAAAAATTTTTATATAACTTCTTCAGTCTTTGAACATATTGCATTCACATTTTGACAGTCAACTTTGTTTAGCTTTTTAACTCTGACAAAAATGAAGCCTCAAATGGAGCAAGAGGGAGGAAAAAGCTTTTGTTAAACAAAATATTGACAGATAGTGTTGTCCCCTAAGAAAGAGGGGGAAAATAAAAGACCGTTAAGAATAGATTTTTTATAATTGTGTTCATCTGTAAATAGTAAATCACTCAATGACATAGAAATTCTACATTTTTGTTATCTGCCTTGCTCTTTTGTGTTTCAGCCCCTTAACTGTAAGTAATGTTTAGGTCTTATGCAAAATACAGAATATGGATTATATAACCATGCAAAATCCTCAAAAGAAACATGTTGTACTGCCAATTTTATAAGGCACTACTAAATTGCTGAGAAAAGAAAATTACATTTGGATGAGTATAAACTAATGTTGAATGAATAATTATGTCTACAGCTTTTTATACATTGACTGGAGAACATGTGAAACACATTTCTTAAAGTCAAAACCCTTTAGCTGTGGTTTTATTGAAAAACACAATCTATTGTACTTATCATGCTGCTCTGAAGGCATAACTAGCTTTATTGGGAACACAGTGGCACATTTATATTCCCACTGCTGAAGTCTGGTCACTGAAATGCAGTGAGGGAATCAAAAACACCCTCAAATGGAGCCCGCCACCAACCCACACTCTCAATTATGCTGTTTTTAGATGATTTGTGCTTAGTGTTTCTCTTTCCTTAAGCTTTCATATGAGTACCATACTTCCCAAGGGAAGGCAGTATATCAGATTTTTTTTTATATTGGCTAGTCCAGTGTAGAACTTCATACAATAGTAGTTTAAAAATGTGGTATAAATGAGATTTCTGATTATTTGGGCATTTCAATCAGTCAGTCTCCCTGTTCCAGTCATAGGAGATGGCTGTGTTTACGGAATTCGGAGTAGTATTCTTTGCATATTTAAAATAAAATTTACAGCCAACAAAGACACGACCATCTGTCATGCTTACACGATTTGAATTTCTGTGACGATTCCTTTATAAAATGTGTGCAATAACTTAAAAAGCTGAAAATGTGAGTCATTTCTTATCTGAGATTCAAAACCCTTCTAATTCAAAAGGCACGGGCCACATGCTGTTCACATTGGGTCCAGTTATACTCTTAATTAAACTTAGTGTTCTGATACAAATATCCACCATAATTGGCCTCAGAATTGTATTAAATTAACTCTCAGTTAAGAAAAAAATCTTGCAACAGTAGTTTTTTATCTAATACTAATCTATACTTGGAGTCTGTACAGTTTATATTTTGTATGATATTCTTAAGACTATTTTTTGATCAATTTTGGCCATGTTACTGTTCTTAGCTGATTATTTTTACCATTACGATTCAGTCTAATAAAATAAATTTAGTCAGAAATTGGAAATAAACTATAACGAAATCTACAACGGTCAGCTCTTTTTTCTGGCACTGTTATAGCAACAAGATTGTCAAACACAGAATGAATTAACTGTATGTATAAATAACATTAGGAGATGTTTGATGTGATTTAGAGCAGAATTTTCAAAACCAGAATTTAAAACTTAATTAAAAGTAAAAGTCTTGGTGTTCCTTATAGGGTGAAAAATTTTTTTTAAATTTAATGATTAGTCATTTAAAATAAAGCTGAAAGTTTTGGATTTTTTTTTTCCTGAGAATAATGGAGAGAATTTTATGATGATAAAATGATGGTTATATAATTACATACTATTTATTAAATTATTACCACTTATTATGCTCCATACTATAAACTATATAGATTGTTTTTATTTCTCAAAATAAACTTGTGAAGTAAGTTTTGGGAATATTAAGAAATAAATAAACAAACATTAATTCAGTATGTATGTAGTGGGTGCTCTGGGAACTTCAGGTATGAGCAGGCTCCAATAAGAATGGATAATTAGAGATGGGTAGAGTCTATGAATGGGTAATATTAATAGTAATAGTAATAATATTATAAAGCAAAGGGAATATTTTTATATTGTAATCTTTTCCTTTGTATAGTGGCTATAGTTTGCCCATATTACATATTTAGATGTGCAGGTCTTATGTTTTTTATCATCAAAACTGACTTTTAAAAAATGATGTTATGATCTCAATCAAAATTAAGCTAAAATTTTATTTTTCCCAATAGAATTTATGTTTCATTTTGAAAAAGAAAGTCTTAAGATTCCATTGTATTAATCAAAATACAGTAAAACAAAAATATGTGAAAGATGTACAAAATGTCTTCTCAACAGTCTGTTATAGCAAAAGGGTATCCATTTCATCCAACTATATGGAAAGATACTCCAAGTTTCAGATTGACTACTTGTATAGTTTATGCATAGGAATTATTTTGTTATGCAAATATCCTAATTTTCTAGAAGCTATATATTACGTTTGGCTATTTATCCATTTATTTATTTATTTTTATGCATCAAGCATATATTGATAATTCATTAACACCAGGGGTTAAGAACCTATCATAATAAACTATAAATAGTTTAAGTCTTGATAAACTAGTAGTAAAATAGAAAAATATTTATACTAAAATGTCTAAAACTTAGACTACTGTTTTAGATAGTGTTATGAAACTGCCCCATAGAATTTTTTATTTCAATATCTAAAAACTGACAACAAACAATAATAATAACCTGCAATATTTATAATAAAATAATAGCATGCACACATACACACATGCTTACTAAGAAACTTAGTATGCTTAGATAGAACCACAAGAATATTTTAGAGTAGAGTGACAAGGGTTTAACCCTATTGCTATCCCCAGGAGCTAAACTGTAGAGTGTTAAAAATTCTAATAATTTCAGGAATACCTACAAAGTTAAAACACAAAACATGCCACGGGGGGAGGGGGCAGGGGAGGAATAAACTTGGTATGATGAAGAGAAATGAAGAATTCAACATGAAAGACTGCAGGGAAGTAAAGGGAATGCCTACAAATATTCTGAGCTATATAACAACACAAAAGAATTTAAATATAATAAGAGCCCAAATACAAATTATAAAACTAAAAAAGAAAAGGATATCACAAATCTCAAGGAAGAGCTAAAACAACTTCTCAAAACTAATCAATAAATTGCAGAAATAAGAAATAGATAGAACATGAACAACAGCAAAAATATAAAGAAAAAAACCTGAATTTTTGCCATAGAAAAAAGGGCTTGAAATAATAATCAATGAAAAGGCAAAGTAATTAAAGAACTGGATATTTCTAATCGGTATAAGAGATTTTAAGACAATATAGCATACACACACTCTGGGAGTGCATGTACATGTGTGGACATATATATAATGCAGACATAAATATGCAAAAATCCATTCATAGAGAACCTAAACTACAAAAAGAAACACTTTAGACTATCATTAGTCTTTTTATAGCAACTTTCAGTGCCCAAAAACAATAGATAAAATTCTCCATTGTTTTACAGGAAGAAAATGTTGCTAAATAGTATTATACCTAGCCACGTGTTCATTTATGGATAGAAGCAACAGACAGACTTCCTCAAACTTGAAATAACTTATGTAATACATCATGTACTAACTTGTGTTAAGAGAAAACCAACTATATATTAAAGTTTAATTGATAAAATAATTCAATAAGTTATGTAACATATCCTTATAGAGAACTTGGGAATGGGAGAAACCTTTATCCAGTAGTGATTATCAGTGACTCTGCTTAAATCTAGAATTTCTATAAGAAACAAAATAAATATTATACATTTTGTTTAAAAAAATAAGGAAGTAATTAGAGTGAAAGTGAGAATGATGAGTGTTCCAAGGTTTCTAATCTATGAATCAGGTAACAAATATCTAAAAAAAAAAAAATATGTAGTTAAAAAATAATGAGTGAAGTCCCTTGTTTTAATTATAATTTATTTCTAACTTCAGAGTGGTCTTTTGAAAAAATAATATGTGATAAAGAAGTTTATATTTGATTTTAGCAGTATTTTTTTGAATTTAAATAAATCCAACTTAATATTGTTATTAAAATAACATGTCCTATGATTACATTTTTTAAATTGCCTTATCTCCTGATTGATCAGTCTTTTTACTTGCATATATTGTGTCTGAGTCAGGATCTAGTTAAAAAACACAGTTCTCTTAATTTCTTTTTCTGATATTTGTTATTATTGTATAAAAATGCAAACAATTTCTGAAAATTAATTTTGTATTCTGCTACTTTACTGAATTCATCTAAACATTCTAAACATTTGGTGGAATCTTTAGGGTTCTCTAGATATATTACCATATTATCTGCAAATAATGATAGTTTTACAACTTTCCAATTTGGATGCTTTTTATTTCTATTTTTTGTCTGATTGCTGTGGGTAGGACTTCTAGTACCATGTAGAATGAAATCTTCTTCCTGATCTTAAGGAAAAAGCTTTTAGCTTTCTTCTGTTTCTTCTGATGTTTCTTTTGATGTTAGCTATGGGTTTGTCATATGTGGCCGTTATCATTTTGAGATATGTTTCCTCTATTCCCACTTTGTTGAGAGTTTTTTAAAATCATAAGTAGATTGAACTGAAAAGTTTTCACACAGTAAAGGGAATAAACAAAATGAAAAGACATTCTAATGAATGGAGAAGATATTTGTTATTGTTGTATTTGCCAATAATATATTTGATAAGGGGTTAATAGCCAAAATTTATAAAGAACTCATACAACTCAACACCAAAAACACAAACAGTTCAATTTAAAAATGGGCAGAGGACCTGAATAGACATTTTTCCGAAGAGGACATACAGATGGCCAATAGACATATGAAAAGGTGCTCAACCTCTCTAATCATCAGAGAAATGCAAATTGAAACCACAATGAAACATCACTTTACACCTGTTAGAATGGCTGTCATCAGCAATTCAAAAAACAACAGGTGTTGTCAAGAAATTGGAGAAAAAGGAAACTTCGTGCAATGGTGGTGGATTGTAAATTGGTGCAACCACTATGAAAAACAGTTTGGAGGCTCCTCAAAAAATTAAAGATAGCAATACCGTATGACCCTGCAATTACACTTCTGGATATTTATCCGAAGAAATCCAAAACACTAATTCAAAAAGTTATATGCACCCCTATGTTCACTGCAGTGCTGTTTACAATAGCTAAGATATGGAAGCAACCTAAGTGCTCATCAATCAGCAATTGGATAAAGGACATGTGGTACATATGTGCAATGGAATATTGCTCAGTCATAAAAAGGAAAAAATGAAATCCTACCATTTGTAGCAACATAGATGGACTTGAAGGGCATTATGCTAAATGAAATAAATCATACAGAGACAAATAGCATATGATCTCACTTATATGTATCATCTGAAGAACAAAAGAAAGAAACAAACAGAAACAGGCTCATAGATGTAAAGGAAAAAACTGATGGTTATCAAACAGGAGGGAAATTGGGTGGCTGGATGAAAAAGGCAAAAGGATGAAGAAGTACAAATTGGTAGTTACAAAATAGTCATGGGAATGTAAAGGACAATGTAGGGAGTATAGTCAATAATAATGTAATAACTATGTATAGTGCCAGGTGGGTACTAGACTTACCACGGGTATCCACTTCATAAATTATATAAATGTCTAACCACTATGCTGTATACCTGAAACTAATATAAAATGATATTGAATGTCAACTATAATGAACAAAAAATAAATAATAATTTTAAAAACAAAGGGCATGCCTGGTAGCCCAATGGAAGAACAGTGGAGACTAATTGAAATGGTGTTTGAAGTGCTGAAAGGCAACTATGGGCCAGTAAGAGAATCTATAGTATAGCAACACCAAGTAACCAGTATCACTGCAAGGCTAGAATTGATAGAAGTGATGATACCTCTGTCCCAAAGCTAAGGGTTGCCAGATTGGAGTGGAGTTGCTGAATGTATGTGAAAACTGTGTGGTAATAACCAGAACCACAGATGAAGGGGCCGCTTGGAGTGAGTAGGGTTATGGAGAGATACAGCTGCAGAGAGAGAAACAGCTCAAAGCAGTTAAAAAAGAAAAGTATCTTAGCTTCTGCTTTTCAGGTTTTAGAAATCTATAAATTCCTTGTAATAGCAAAACCTCACCAGAATTCAGTAATCAAGGATGGCTAGAATATGCAGAGAAAGAGAAGGGAATAGACCTGAGAATAAACATGTAAGTGGCTGGTATATCTGTACAGAAAGATTGTGGATTGGTGGTTCTTCTGTTTAAAATGGTTATTTTTAAATGTTGGATTTTGGATGATTTTTATTTTTTATTTTTTTACTGTAGGTAAGTTAGAAGAAACTTTCAAATGCTAATTCTTAAATTCAGTATTTGAACTTAGATTGATAAATGAGGAAAAAAATATTTAAAGTGGAGTGAACCACAGTGAAAAAAGGATGAAAATATTTAGAGAAGAATAATACATTTGATACTGCTACCACAGTTTACAAAGAATAACGGTCAGGAAAGCATAGTAAAATAGTGAGGTAAATATGGAAATGGACTTTTCTGCAAAGAAGTGTGTTTTTTTTCATTTACATTGGACCATTTAAAAATGTTTATGTTAGAAATCACAGATGTGTTTTAGAACTAGAGCTCTGATGGCAGCTAAATAATATAATAGAGGAAAAAAATGTTTCAGAAAATATTGCCCAAGTCCACATCAAAGATAAAGAATAAATTACAGTGTGTTTACATCACAAATATGAGTTAGTAATAATGCTTTAAACTTATTATATTTCATAAGTGATCAACTTAGCCTTGAAAATATGTTTTATACTATCTTTGAGTTAATACTTTCTCTACTTCATCTAATAGGGATGTCATTGATATATAGACTAAAAAATTTTGGAAATTTAATAGTTCATTGTCATTGACAAAAATCTCATATGTAAATTGTTGAATAAATGAACCTTAGGTCTAAAATTAATTAGCCAATGATTCTCTGTTAACTCTTACAAAATTTAACAATTAAATTCTCAAGTATTGTTTTATGCCTAGAGTGTCCCTTTAATAATAGGCACTGAAGAGGATATGTAAGTGAAATATAATAAATTTACAAGTTAAATGGAAGGCATAATGTGCCTTCAGTATTAGATTCAGTAGAAATGTCAGATTATATAGAATGAAGGGCAAATTAGGTAGTTGGACAGCAGGAGTCATAAAAGTTTAAATAATTGGGAAACCCATATGAAATGGAATAGTTAAAAAAACTTCCTGAAATAAAGGAATTTAAAAATCTTCCTAAAGTTTTATGTCATTTCCTTTGTTTCATTTTTCTTAAATGACTGCTTTAAGTATTTCTGCCGCCTGACGATATGGAATTATTTTTTGACAAATGAAATGCTTGAGTTAGATTTTCTTTAGTTTACAAAGATCAGAAATAATTACGATCAAAATGTAGTTTGTGTTTTGGACTACATCCTTTCATTTTTCTTTCAAAGAAAATATATTCATTTTCACATTTGAGACACTGATGTCCAAATTTAGTTTTAATAAAACTATTGGGTATGCATATTCCTTGAAATATTTCAAAACCATTGAAACTATTAATGAAATACCATATTAGAGTTATGACAGATAATGCTTTGTTTTTCAAAGAAACTCTTTAGCATAGTAAATGATATATTTGTTCATTTATCAGTGTCTTTGGAGAAATATCACAAGACTATAAAATATGAGTCTATTCTACTATAAAATATTTAACAATTCTGACTTAAAGTATTAAAAAGAAGAAAATAGGATCCAGTAGGTTGGTTTTGCCTAAAATTTAATGACATGTTACATTTAGTTTTAAGAACCTTAAAACTTGAAATGTGAAAAAAAGGTTTTCTCTGTTTCCTAGTTTTTTGCCAGGGTGACTGATGAATACTATGTATGTTTTTCTTTTTTTTGGTCAATCATCTTAGAGTGGACATCTGCTGTTTCTACTACCAATTAAAAAACCAACCTTCCTTGGGGTACTGCTTCTCCTCTAGTCCAACCATGAGGTTATTTTAGAGTTAGCACCTGAAGGGCAGTTTGAACATGTGATGAAGCCCCAGTCCCCCACTTCCCGCCCCTGTTCTGTAACTAAGAATTAATATGTGAACCCAGCAAAGTAATTGAATATTTTATCCAGTATATTTCTACATGGCACTGGCAAAGAAAGGCTTCTTTCTTCTGTAAATATCAGAACTTATAACTCCTGACATAATTGGAAAGTTTTTTATCTGGCTCTGCATAATTATTTTCTCTTTTCTTTAAGTTGCTTGAAACTTTATTTTCTGGAAAAAAGAAAAAGAAAAGGAAAAAAAGAAAATGTCTCCTTTCATTCAGAAAAGCCTGAGGAAAAGTAGCCAACAATTTGCTCTGACTGCCTCATTTCCCTGATTCAAATTACATTAAACTAAAACTGCCATAGTTTTGCATATTTCTCTATTTCTACTGCAGTTGAAGTATCCTTCTATGAATGCTCCCCCACCCTTTTAACTTAAATTAATCTGAGCTGTTTCTCTATAACTTGAAACTAAAGAATATCACTAGTTACATATCTTATGGCAGTATTTAAATCTTTGAGGTCAAATATGGCTCAGAATTTAGATATGTACGTTATGTAGAATTTCAGGGGTGTCAGGGCAGCATCCTGGAGACAAACTCATTAAGATTTCTATAGTGATATGGATGAATATTCACTCTAAATGCGATTAAAAAGATTTATAAATGTCCTGATACCAATTCAAGTCAGTTTTATTTCCAAATGAGTTTGACCCCAAACCAGGAAAAAAAAGCTTGTTGTTTACAGGGCTCTTTGGACTGTGGAATTGCAGAAAAGAATTAGGAGCTATGCTCTAGTCTAAGCTACTATTGAAAAATAAATCTCCTAATATTAAAGATATAATTTACAGAACCATCTTGATAAAAATTTCTCTCGTATATTGCTTCTAGCCATCCCTGTTCCCTACCTAAAGCTTCTCCCCAGTGATGCAGTATGATATGTAGGGATGAAATGGGAATGAATATGAGCATATAGGAATGAAATGTAAGTAACAAAAATATTTTATCTAGTATAACATATCCTTCTGGAAGAGCAGGAGAAAATCTGTACTGTTTCAAATAATAGAGTCGATCTGCTCACTCCTTGTGACAGATATCCAGGCCCATGTTAATTCTGTTTAGAAAAAACATTTGATTTGATAGCAACAAAATTAAATAACATATATTACCCATTTTGTCATTTCCTTTTTTTTCCAGAAAATAAAGTTTCAAGCAACTTTAAGTGAAAAAAATCATGCAGAGCCAGATCAATAACTTTTATTACAATTATGTCAAAGAGATGTAAGAGCTCTTTTGTTAATAGTAGGAGAGATTCTATAAAATGGTTTCTCTTAATAATCATAATCATAAATATAAAACTCATCATAGTAGCTAATATTTTTATTAGAATTATTTCATTTATTCTGAGCCATGTACTCTGCTAACACTTTACATGAATTATTTCCCTTAATTTTCACAACAACCCTGTAAGGTACATAAAATAATACCATTTATTTTACAAATAAAAAATTATGGTTTAAGTCAAATAATTGTGTAAACTAGTACGTTGCATGGCTGCCTAACCCCCATTGGATGATTCAGGAAACACATTTTGTAGGAAGTACAAATCTAAGTTGTGATCTGAAACATCTAAATGAGAAAAAAAAATTATGTACAAAAGCTCAAAGATACAAGGATAATTGTGCATTTAAAGAATAGAAAGCAATCCGATATGATTCTAGGGCAGAATATACATGTTGTAGAAGAGATAAGAAGAGATACTGGAGAGGTAAGAATAATTCAGTTCATTTCCAGTCTTCTAATTCATATTGAGGAGTTTCAGTATTGCTCTGAACACTGTGAGGAGCCATTGAAATGTTAATGTTAAACAGAAAGCTATTGTAATTTTCATTTAATTTATCTTTCTGGTTGCATTTATAAAGAATGAGTTAGAAATGAGCAAAAAAGTAAACACGAAACTCATTGAGAAGGCTATTATAATAACCTAAGTGAGAGATTACTGGTATAAAGTAGAACAAAAAAGCTATGACAGCAGATAAAATTGATAGGATTCTATAAATCTTGTAGATTGTAGAAATCTTAAAGATTGTAGAATCTTTAGGAATTGGTGCTTTATTGATTACAGAGTGAAATAGGAGGTGATAAATCCTGTGCTGAAGATTCAATCTCTAGCTGCAGTGTAGATGGCAGTGCCATTTACTGAGGAAGAGAACGCGGGAGCAGAAGCAGGGATTGGGATAAAAATATGAAAGCCATTTTTCTACAAGATGAGTTTGAACTTTCTTTGAGATGTTCTGGCAGAGAAATATAATTTTGAATATAGGAATCTACAGTTCAGTATTGATATAGGCCAAAGTTTTCAATTTGGAAAACATCAACAAGGACTTGAAGCTATGAGAGTAGATGAGTGAGATTAGATCACTTGTCCTGAGATTACACAAGAGGAGAAACTCTTGAGAACTAAATTCTTAAAATTCTGGACCTCTAAAGATGGGACACTGAAGCCAATGGAAGAGAATATTTCAATAAGGATATTAACAAGAAATAGTTTCATGCTTGTCAGAAGAGTATCTATTAATGATATCGGTAAGAGCAATTTTGGCAGCACTGGAGGGACAGAACCCAGAATTCAGTGGGTCACAGAGAGAATGGGACATAAGTAAGTTTTGTTGAGAAACTCTGATGGCCCTATGCCCTAAAATAATGAAAGGTGTCACTGCGTCATCAATATAAAAATCTATGTAAAATGTTACCTTCAAAACAATGGAAGTAAATCCTGAAATTTAAATAGCTTCTTCTTAAATGTTTATTGTAAAATTGTGGCTAAATTAAATATAGCTGAGCTTTCATTTTTATAATTTCTTTGAGTCCCTGCTTTGATTCCTTAAAGATGTGATTCAGTACTGGGACTGAAGATGACCGGAAAGCAAGTTAAACAATGATCTCAGGAAACATGGCAGTTGGAAGGGCTGAAACACGGAGCAGAGCAAAAAGGGATGCCAAAGGGGATGGATATTTTGTTTGTTTGTTCATTTGTTTTATCTTTGTGATAGGAGAAAAATATGACAACCAGGTAACCAGGTAAACACAGAAGGAATTGTCTCAGTACTGGGCGGATCGCCCTTGGGCAGGAGGCAAGTCAAAGTTTTTATCTGTTTTAACACAAAGAAATGAGGAAATTGTAGATGAATATGGGAATTAAAAAGTTGGGTGATTTCTTATTGCATGGCATTTGTTTTCTCTATATGATAAGAGGCTGCTGAAAATGAAGAGAAGAGGTAGAGGAGAAGACTTAAGAATTGCTGTAAAAAACTGCAATAGTTGTTATGAAAAATAGTTGAAGTTACAGACTAGACTAGAAAGACACAAAGTATGACTAGGCTGTTATCAGGGCTCAATAGTATTGAATAGCACAGTTTTAGGAGATGTATTAGGATGCCCCAGAGAAACAGATATCTATAACTCTATACATGTGTAACTATATACCTATATAGCTATATCTACAAGTCAATCTAAGAGAGAGAGAGAGACAGACAGACAGACAGACAGACAGACAGAAAGAGATATAGAAACAGAGATTTATTATAAGGAATTAGTTCAAGTTATTTTGGATCCTGTACATTTCAAATCCAGAAAGAACCGAAATCTTATTTGAAAGGCAAACTGTCAGGCAGGTGAATTCTCTCTTCCTGTAGCAGGAGGGGGTTCAGTCTTTTGTTCTATTCAAGCATTCACTGACAAGATGAAGAAGGCTCACCCACATTATGGAGGTCAATCTGCTTTACTCAGAATACTGATTTAAATGTTAATCTCATTAAAAAATACCCTCATAGAAACACATAAAGTATTGTTTGACCAAAAATCTGGGCACCCTATGGCCCAGTCAAGTTGACACATAATATTAACCATAATAGGGTAGTACAAATATTTACTGTCTGGGAATGCCTTGTTATGTGATATGTAAATATCATATGTAAGAATAATCATTATTTTCCTTTACATGATTTGTTTACTTGTTGTTCTTCTAAAATGAAAAACAGATGGACTCAAGCATAGAGTATCCAATTTATTTGGAAACCATGCTGTTTTCCACTTTAATTCAGGGATTTAATGTAGTTCATAACCCTTTCATCACCATTGATGCTCTCCTCTGGTTCCTCTTTGAGGTCTCAGTATTTCTCTCAAAAGAGAAGTTGAAGAAAATATTGCCTAAGAGTTTCTATATGTTAACTTATTTCTGTAAAAACCCACAGCTGGCAGATTGTCATATAAAATATTGCATATACATTTATCATTATGGAATTCTCCTGGAAAAAAATCATGATTTAAGATTTTATCTTTCATCTGTATTTTCAAAATATCACTTAGGCTTCAATGAGAAGAGAGAAGCCTGGAAGGGAGTAAAAATAAAATTGAGGGAATTATTTGGGGTGATATTTCTTTTGTTCAAGTGAGAGATGATAGCAGTTTGGATGAAAATGCTGTAAGAGATAAGAAAAGTGGGTGCATTTGAGAGATGAAAAAAATTGATCACACTAGTAACAGATTGTGTATGGAGTAAGAGAGAAGAGGCCATGAAATGGCTGCTGGTGAGAGTGGTGGTTAGAAGAGCTGTTCCAGGTCTGATGCAAATGACATAGCTGTATTGTGGGTGTCCACTGGTCTGTGCTTGACCACCGCATCTTAGATTTGGAGATAGTATTTTAATTTTATTTCTCTTTTGGAGGTTGGAAGGTTTAGTTTCATAATAATTCCCTCTGTTTTCTTCTCCTTAGTTTCTAACTGCCCTAATGACAAATTGATACTTAAGATTATGTTTTAAAAATTTGAGAACATGCTTAAATTTTGTTTTTTTTTATTGCCTACAGCACTTGATATTCCAAAGTGGTCTCCCATCCAAGTAATAACCAACCAGGCCTGACCCTGCTTAGCTTCCAAAATCAGATGAGATCAGGTGCATTCAGGGTGGCATGACCATAGACCATGCTTAACTTTTAAGATATTTTTTAGTGTAGGTATTGTGGACTTTATGAGACAATTTGGGAAGTGACTGAATCAACAGATATAAAAGGTTGAATTGTGTCCCAGTGTTCAAGTCGCAAATAGTCTACCCCGTACAATTTGAATGCGTTTTCATTGTTTTAGATTGGTAAAACTAATACAAATGGGTGACATGAGGGTATTATAACTTAAAGAACTAGAAAGGTAGACCCAATAATTCAAATCTGGATCTTTAAACACCTATCTAAACCTCCTTGAAGTAAATACTGGATGGACTGCTGACTTACCGCTGACTTTCAGTTTCTGCTATGACTTTATATAATCTATGTATCTTTGCTTACTGTTTGCATCTGGCGATCATCTTTATCTCCTTACTTCCCAGTAGGGAAGGATTTACTTCTGTTGCTGTATTACTCTTCTGCAACTTAAATTGTTTTCCCTTTAAGTTTCTTATAATTCTTCCATTTCTCATCCTCAAAAGCATTACTTAACATATAGCGACAGTTGTTTTAAAAATCAAACTATATGTATAAAGGTCAAAGAACAATAAATGCTGTTCTGCAACTTATATAATTAAATATACAATTATGCTATGTATATTTTTATATATGATAACATGTATATATTTCAATAAATGTATGCTGATTTCTCTATAAAAAAAAACAAAACAAAACACTGAATTTCTAATATCTGAAACTAGCCCTCAAGAAATAGCCACCTTAGAATTGATGTGTAAACAGCAAGCTGACTAAGAACAAGACTAACCAAAGAAAGTACCAGGGAGAGCCAGGACCATGCTGGAAAGCCTAACTGATGGCTCTCAGCAAAGAAGCTATAACATGTCCTACAATTTATATTTCACATGTGGGCAGGGACTGTATTAGGTATGTCTATACCTTTTGTGTCCTGAATGCTTGACACAGAGTAAGCTCTTATATTTATCTTTGAAGCTTCCATTTATGTTGAATTACCTAGTAGGAAACTCTATAGTTATTTTCGATTTATTTAAATAGCACATTTATGATTTGTATTTATAAAAAAAGATACCATTGGTAATTCCTATTATTTATATTTTTGAGGATGTTGGTGAATTATTATTTGATAACAATTCCCTATGATTGGTTAGTTAATAAATACTATTAATAATTAGCAGTATATTATTTTCTAGAACTAGCAATTTTCTGTTGCAGATCAGATCAGAGTGACTTCCTTTCAATGCTTTCCTATTGCTCTGTGAAGAAAGAAACCTCTAACATATTTGGATCTACTCCATCAGTCTCTCTAGCCTCAATCCCTACCAATTTCCCCCTTTCCTCCATACACTGAGCCACACCTGTTTTCCTTCAGTTCTCTCATGATACTAAGCTTTTTCTTTTTTCTAACTCCAGACCTTTCTATTTGCATTTTTCTCTTCTGCAATCTATTTCTCTGCACCACTACCATTGCCTTGCTCACTCCATTTCTTCTTCAGAGAGCAATTCTAAGCATTCTCTATCCATCCAGTTAAGTCTGGTTCTCCCTTTTCTCTCAACACCTGTACTTTTCCTTTAATATTACTCACCACAGCTTAATTAATATCTCTCTCCCCTGCTAAGTTAAGTGTTCATAGAGTTTAGGACTGTTTTGCTAAGCATATTTCTAATGACTATTATAGAGCCTGCCATATAATAGATTCTCCAAATATATTTATTGAACAAATTAATACAATAAAACTGCAACAAGTGAAATTGGAAAAGTCATGAATACAATGAACAGTAAGAATATGAACTTTTAGTTATAACAAGGATAAGGGGGAAACAAGTTACTAGATCATGATGCCTTCATATGATTTCCTTTTCCCTAAACATCATTGGAATGGTCAAGAACAACTTTGTTTTAAAAGTAACTGGCAGATGAGTAGCAGGCATATCATTAGTGTACTAATTAATTTGGCACACACAGGACTCATTCTTCTGCTGTCAACTTTGCATAGAGAGCTAAGAGGAGTGCTATCAATTACTCTGACACTAGATATGTGAAAGGAAGTACCAAAATGGAACAGCCAAGTAGGAAAGTCAAACTGTTTCTTTTTTGCTAATAGATATTACTGTAAATGAGATAAAGCAAAAGTTAATGATCAAAAATATATTAAATTAAAAAAATTTTGAATCTAAAAATTGTGTTTGGTTATGAGGGAGTTTGTGAATAGAATAAAAGTCTGGGTAATTCATGAAAACTTTCATGACCAATTTTGGTTATAGAGATAAGATTTTGCATATGTTGGAAATAACTTGGATAAAAACCTTGATGAGAATATGACATAAACAATTTTCCTATTCTTAGAAGTTTAGAGAATTGGAAAATTAGAAGCATCTTGGTCACTTTAATTGACAGCTGCCACACAGACCTAGCCAATCACAGACGACCAAGGGTAACTTAACTGCTATTCCCAAGAAAACTAGAAATATTTTAACTTAATAATTTTCCTAAAATATAAAAGGAATGAATGCTAGAAGTAGAGCAGCGAATAAAGGAGAAGGGGATCATTTTGGGAGAGTATTTCATATACAATTTCAAAATTCCTGGCCTGGTGTGTATCCAGTATCTAGGGCTTAAATTTTGCCTTTCCTGTCTTTGAATTTTTTTTGTGTGAATGATAAACTGTAATGTTGGTTGTTTTACCTATTTTGTTTCTCTACTTGCAATCAGTATTTGTTTTTACCTTGATTTTCTTTGTTGTTTTTGCAATTACATTTTCTTCTTCTCATCAATTCATTTATAGTTCCAAAACAAAGGTTGTAATTTGAGGCCAAATTCTCCTTAATCTATTCCAAATTTGTGAAAATAAAGCAAAGGCAACATTTGTCAGCTTTCTGGCAGCAGTGCTTATGCTGGACAATCATTTCTGCTGTTTTTGGAAAAGAAGAGCTAAAATCTTACTTTCTCATTCTTAACATAAAACAAAATTTGGACTATATGACAACCTTCAATGCCAACTTCAATGTGCAGAATTCCAGCAGATGATTTTTTTGTGTGTGAAATGACTTTGATATTCGGTGAGCCTGTGGCCTTATAAAAACACCCATTTCCTTATTCAACATTACTAACATTCTCCAGATTATCTGCTCTCTCTTTAAGCCAAATATGTTTTTTTCTGAAATTCTGTTAGGATCAGTGTGACTTGTAAAGACAGATCGTGGGATTGGTAGCTGTCTGCTGCTGAATAAATCTGTTTTTTTTTTCTCTCCTTACCCCCGCCATCCCCCCCGAACAACAGTGATTCCCTGTGGATGTTAATTAGAATTTGGAAAACAAGAATCAAGATGTACTTTGAATAACCACAAGTTTGAAAAGTGATTTGACAAGCTTGGCCTGCTATCTCTACTTTCTTTGAAAATTGCCCTTTGAAGTGAAGAAATCAGGATACTTATTGGGATGTTTCTTCTCTGATAAAATGACTCCTGGGAATAGTAAATTCGGCACCTTATAATAATAAGTGCCTCCATTCTTTATGTAATTTAGCTACTTTGGTGCTAAAAGGGTCGATCTTAAAATGTTTCACAGCTTGGGTTTCTAGACAAACAGGTCTAAGGCAGGACAGGTCTAATCCATTTTCTATTGTGCTGCCTTGACCAAGCTGCTTTCTCCAGTGGTTTTTGGTTTGTTTTGTATTTGTGTTCTACTTTCTACTTGCTTATTTCTAACATTCCAAATGATGAAGTAATGTTGTCACATTGCACAACTTGTATGGAAGAAATTTAGAAATACACTCAAGAGATGTAAGTGTAAATTCATACCAGTTTTAGAGAATAGCCAAATTTAAAAACTATTTTTAAAGAGACATTAAGTTTTATTTTACCTAACTTTAAAGGTTTTTTTTTTTTTTTATGTCTCTGACTGAACACTGGTTGAAGCATTTTTTCATCAATTGTACAGCAAAGGTTAATTGGTGTTTGTGATCCATCATTCTCTTTGCCAGGTGTTGTGCTAATTTTGGGATGACTATCACAAGTGTGTTCTACAACACAGACACACTTAGAGATTTCCAAACAGGAAAATGATCAAAATGTCTTGTTTTTATTTACTTTGGATAAGGTAGATTTACATTTCCAAAGGGGTATGTATATCAAACATCATAGTCAATAGAAAATTTCCAACAAAACAACAAACATTTTATTAAATAAGATAATAATGTATGCAAAATGCCCACTACATTAAAAAAACCTAAAATGGAAAATCAGTCACCCACCTTTGTTTTCTAGTCAAGCTAAGAATTATAAAATAAAATTTGGGAGGAGACTGTAAAAGTATCTTTTCTTCCTTATAAAGATTCAAAAAGTAAAGAATTTCCAGTTGCCTGCTATGAGATTTTGATATTTTATAAGTATTTTCTGTTAGCTTTAGGGTTTTTAAAAATTTTTTGTTTGAATATTAGTTATAGAATATTAATTTTATAAGAACAGTAGTTATATTTTACAATTAATATAATATTAAATGTTGATAAATTGATTTTCATTAATTATATTATTCTGATAGAAAGTTAATTGTAAAACTGACTATACTCTGAGAAAACTTAGAAATCATTGCTAGGGTCTAAGATCTATTTTTTTGCTCAAACAGTTATACTTCCAATAACTTTATTCTAAAGTTTAAGAGGAAGACTATGTGTCATTTTCTGTGCTTGTTTCAGTTCTATCAAGTTAACATTATTGTGGTTAAGTGTACTTCAAGCACTTTTTTCAAGCTCATACAATTTGATTTCAGATTGTAGCAATTTCAAAACCCAAAGTGGCTGAAGTGCAAAGTTTTATCTTTGTTAGCAATAAATCAACAAATCCTATTAGGAAAATCTTTCAGTTTTATTGGATCAGCAACTTAAGACAGGTACACATAAAACAAGCTCAAATATATTATTCAAAAAATGGGCCATAAAATTCCATTGTTTAATTAGCAGAAAAGATTGGTCAAAGGGATCAATTGTTATGTGGACCTTGTAGGTTTATATAAATCTGACTCTTGATCTGTAGTGCACATGACAACTTACTTTGAGTCCTGAAAGGATGAACTCTCCAAGGACCACAGGTGAAGAAAATCTCTCATACCAGGTTGACTGCACCTACCACTGTCTTTTTTAATTAGAAGAATACAAAATTAGCCAATGACTTCTTCTAAATGCCTTTGAGGTAATAATTTTATAAAATATAGTGACATAATTCAACTATTAGAAAATGTTTGTCTTTTAGACATTTCATAATTTTATTTTTTATAACATTTACTTCAGAACAGATATAATTTCGGTCTTTGGGAATGGTGACTTAAAATCCACATTAAAAAGAAAAAAAATGCCTAACATAAAATACAAGGGTCTAGAAAAAAAGGATTGATTTTAAGTTTTACCAAAGTTTTGTTAAATAATAGATTAGCATTCTAAGAGATTATATAAAGAATGTTAAAACTATTTGACCCTTTCAAAGCTTTATGCTAAATTAGCACATATATTATAATTTTTAATGTGTGGTTACTATGCAGTGCTCAAACTCTGTGAATGTTGATTATTTCATAGCAAGATTAATTTTTAAACTTTATAGCTTAAAATTTGGTGAACATGAATTAAGAGAAGGTAGCAGTGGGTGATAATGGGGAGGGCTGATATGATATCTTCCTCCTTTTCTTCAGGGATCATCTCCGTTAACTTTACTAGTCCAAATAAGGGAAATCTTGAGAATTATCTCTAAAGAAATAGTTTGATGGTGACAGGTTCAGTTTCATACACAGGCATATTACTTAAACAGATTACTGATGAGTGGTGGAAGGCCCCTCTGTCCAATTTTATCTACCCCATTGGCTGTTTGAGAGGTCCCCAGTGTGCACTTCTTTGGGGATGAAAATGCAGATGTTACCTGAATGTTTGAGAACAATATTGACAAATGGAAATAAATTCAAAGACAAGTAATTAGCTTCATAGTGGTCTAAAAAACATATGATAATAGGAATGTTAAAGGACTTGTGATATTAACAATGTGAAAAATAGAATCATTTAGAGGGGGGAAAGCTATTTGTCTCCCAATTCAGGAAAGGCTGCCACATGCAAGAGTGAATGTGGCACACTAATTTTAGGTAGCTTCCAGGGCAGAAATAGGAATGATGGCTGGAAATCGCAGGGTATCCAATATGAATAAATATATAAAAAGTATTTTACAAGTTTAGATGTCCCAAATGAAATGAACTGACATAGAAGATAAGGTACCTCTATCAAAATGGAACACTTATCCATCGGTTAGAAATCATATGCAGGGGAGAATGGAGAACATAAAGTTAACACATAGAGTGCAGCATCTGCCAGTCCTTGTTTTAAGTACTTAACATATATCAATGAATTTAATCCTACCAGCAATCTAGGAAAGTAAATTCAAAATCACTCCATTTTACAGATGAAGCAAAGAGAAGTTTAAATAACATATCATACAAGTAGTAAGTGTGGAGTTGTGTTTTGAATTTATGTAGTTGGGTTTCAGTGTCCATTGTCTTAATGACTATACTGTATTGACTTCAAGAGTGGTCTTTTACTACTGTTGATATCGTACAAGTATTTATCAGTTATCTAGTGTAATGGAATTGAGAAGAGGTTAATATGTGTTGTAGGGAGAAGGAAGCCAGGAAAAATCAAGGGCAATGAAACTTGCTGCAAATACCATTCAGAATGGCATCTAAAGCAAGATTTAGAAGACTCCCCAAAACATGCTTTTTACTATATTTTTGACCTACCATTGCTTATAGATTAGAGTGAAGAATAAAATTTCAGTAATTCTTAGTTGGCAGACTGTGGGGTACAATGTCTCTAACAAAGTAAACTTCAAAAGAACCTATTTCCATCTTGTTCCCTCACTACCTGTAGTTTCCCAACTTTGAGTATAATTTTAGATTCCCTATAATCTGATCCCACTCTAATGTCCAAACCCTGTGGTGAGACCAATTTTCCTCACTTCACTTCACTTTCTTCTATGTTCCCCCATTTGTACATTACCTCAGTTTAGCTTCTGTTTCCTTTGCTTTTGTTATCTTAATAAATTTAAATAACCAAATTCTAACTCATCTGTAAATGCATATTAAATTTGATCTCCTCTTGAAGGCTTTCCAGAGTTGTGCACCAAAATCTTTCTTTAGTCTAAATTATGCTTATTAATATAGTAAGTAGGTTTAGCATTTCTTAATTCTCTAATCAGTTCTCTCTATGTAGATTGTAAACATTTATTAAGTATACTTTGAAAACTGCAGCTCAATATTAGTGTTTTTGATATTATGGTTAACTGCAAATTATTTAATTCTAAATTTCTTTGGTTGCTTGCTATAGCAATTGCTAGAGGTATTAATAGTGAGTAGTTTTGATCTTGTAACAACTTTTTTTTAGACCTTAAAAAGGTTTTATTAAAAAATACATTATTTGGTGTTCTAGTTACCTGACTGCTGACTCTTAGCTTCATTCCAACCTTTCTTTGACCTCTTTTCTATGGCAGCTGGAAGTATGCAAAGTAATTTTCTCATGCTCCCTTGTGGAAGCAAAGGCAGAAAATTGAAAGAAGGAGGAAGAAAGAAGCATTCTTTATTTTCTTTCTTCTGCTGTATCTCTGGTGGCAACATGGGGAGGTGACTACAGGCTCCAGGAGCAACCTTAACTGACAAGTTCACAAATCTGTCAGTGGGTATTTCAGCAATGTCAGTGAGATTCATGTTCCTGGATTTTCTCAGCAGTAGTCAAAGCAGCTATAGAATCAGTGCCTCCACATCAGCTGAAGGGCTGGTTCCTATGTTCAGCCTAAGGTTAGAAAGAGAGCCTTGATTTTCAAGTAATGTTTCTTTCTCCATTTTATTCCTCAGTATTTCTCTTTCTTGGTTTTGCTTCTTTCACTCTTCCAACAGTTTTGTAGTCATTAAACCTTTCTCTGTTTAAAATACCTGAAGTGATTTTTGCTTTTGTGACTAGACACTGAATGATCTATCCAGACCAATTCTACATCTGGTGCTAGGATCATTTCTGCAACATCCCATCAATTATCTATTCTCTGTTAAAATTCTCCCATCGAAATTGGTTACACTCAAGGAAACCCAGCCTATTTCTAAAGAGTCTTTATCAAACAAACAAACAAACAAACCCACCAAAATACTATTCTATTATGTTAATCTGAATTCTGTCTAACTATATTTTTCTCTCAGTTCTATTTTACAGGATTCAGGGAACCCAGCAAATAATAGTCATTATCCCTCTCTGAATTCTAAGCCTATTAGAGTTGGAGAGATGGGCATAAAATAATTTACTTGAGTACTACAAACTGTATGGAATCTGGATTTAGATCTTTGATCAGATAGGCATGCTTATATTTGACTCATGGTGTGAAATTTACACAGCAGATTCTTTGTTGTTCATTTAACAAATACTTATTCAGTCCATGCAAATTTCTAGTACAGTGAACCAAACAGAATAGTAGATCCATAAAATAGAGAAGAGGAAAGGTTGAAGTTAGAATATCTGATTTCTTGTCCTAAATCTACTAATTAGAGGAGTATGTCCTCTTTCTCCAGGGTAGAGTAAACAGGGATCATGGAGAGAAACCAAGAACCAGCCAAAGTCAACTAGGAGTCTCTTTTTGGAAAAATGAAAGAGATTGAGTCTCCCTTTGACTTAAATGAGGCATGGCCTACATTAAAATTCTAACATTATGGGAGATTTGGTAGATGAAAATTTAGCTTTTATTTAGATGTCACGGTGATATTTTATGTGAATAGCTTTTGTAGATGGGTATAGGAGAAGCTTCTAGGAACACTGAAATAGTGATATTCAAAATATTCAATAAATAGTTTGTCATGGGTATTGACCGGCTTGAGTGGGTACTGGCTATAATGTACTAGATCTAGGGCCACATCACGGTACACTGGTGAATCTTTTCAATGGGCACTAAAGAAATGAGGACAAAAAGATCAAAGTGAAGAGGAATCTGGAGTTGCTAAAGATAAAGTTGCCCATTTTTGCTTACGAACACCTGGCCTAAACATAACTCTGATTTTAATTTTAGTAAATTATATAATCAAGAATCACTTTTACTCTGAAATTTAAAAGATTACATTCAACTTTTAAATTATTTGAAAACATAGTCATTTACCCATACATTCTAGAAATAACTTTTTATTTGATAATGTATTAAATATTATTTAGCTCCTTAATGTACTAGAAGTTTCAGGAGATATCTAGTTATGCAAGTAATCTTCAGTGTGTATGCTTATTATTATTTTTAATTTTTTAAATATAATGTTTTAAAATTTTATAATTTTATTTTGTATTATTTATATTGTTAGGAAAATATTTGATGCCGCTTAAATAATATAAGTTGATTTATTATTATTAATGTTGGGTCCTTTTAAGGCATTTTTAACTGAGTTCCAATTTATCAAAATAAATTTATATGTCAATTTTTCCTTTTAGAGTGGAAAATATTGTGACTATATAAAACTTTAAGAAATGATTTCTATAACCTTTCTTATAATTTTTATTTTTTTAAAATGGTGTCAAAATACAATTTGCTTTTATAATTAGAAAAAATTTCTATCATTTAAATTCTTTATAAATGTAATCATTAAAGTCTGTCACATTTTTATTAAAATAAAATTGGAGGATTTTATAGGATGCATACTTTTATTTGGTTGTGTTTTTTAAGACATAATACAGACATATTCCTAGGTATTGTTAAATATCTGTTTCAGCTAACCATTTAGATGAATTATGAAGTCATTACCTAAAATAATTCCTCTGTAAGCCTGTTGCTAATTAAAATAAATGTTGAATCACTATGCTGTACACCAAAACTAATATAATACTGTATGCCCAGTATAATCTAATAAAAAAAATTAAAGAATATAAATTCTAGCATCACATATGAATTCAAATCCTTTCATCAGCACTTACAATCTACATGAATTTGAGTAGATTAATTAACTTTGTTTCAGTTTTCTTAGTTTAAAATAATTATTTTAATGATCTCTAAGTATAGGCGGTAATGCCTTTCAAAGCCTGTCATAGTAAACATATGGCAGTCATTACTATTATTTCTCAAATATTGGATAATAGAATGTAAAAATTCAGAAATGACCATTGTTATGGGTTTATTCATCATTGTAAATGAGTTCAGCTTCTTTTTGACCACATGATTTTTTAATAATGCAAATTGACTATAACTACCTTTGCTCACTCGTTATCTCTGAAAATATGATTAGAGTCTGCATTTAAAAGAAGGAATGACATTATTCACTGAATGGGGTTAAATAAAATTGGTCTCAAATTTTCCTTTTTCTAATTTCAAAAATAAATTGAGATACTAAAATTTAAGATTAGGAGGTGTTTCTATGTTTAAAATTGTTTAAATCTTGTCCTGGAATAGAATGATATTTATAAATGATGATGCTCTCTCACATGTACTATTTGGCAACAGACTCCCTTAAGGTATATGCCCTTAGATAGAATCAGCTACATAATCCTCAAAAGAAGGGACACTGAGTCATTAAATTCTTTACTCATTGAGTAAGGGTCAGATTTAGAAGCATGTGGTCAATACTCTAAAAAATTCTATTTTCAGTGGGTATTATGAGTGACATAATACCCATATTATATATATATATATATATATATATATATATATATATATATATATATATATCTTAAAGGTTGTTGACTTATTCTTAAATATAAAGAGAAAAAGTTAATTGCATATAAAAGTTCATACTTTTATTTTTCAACTATTAAGTTATAGCTATGGTATAGTATATATTAGTATATTATATATAGCTATAATATGTTAATATAGTGTTTTAGATATTATAAAAGTTAATGTATATAGGGTTTGACATAGAGGCAATTAAAGAAACCAAGACTTTAAAATAAATAATATATTATTTTGAATAGTAAGGATTAGTAAAAGGTCTGCAATCTCTCCCTAAGAGATTATCCCAGGAAAGAAAAAGAAAAATTCAACCTGGTCAAATCTCCTAGCAACATGCTAATGGTATTTGCTAACGGAAAAATCACTAACTCTGAAATGATTTTAGTAGAATGTGTTCAATCTATCTGGATTTAATTATGGTAAACAACCTGGGATCTGTGGATCTATTGCATATATCATCTGTTTTATCAGTATGAGAGCATAAAATGGAGATGGTGAGCATTGGCAGAATAATGCCCCCCAAACATGCCTATGTACTATTCTCTGGAACCTCTGAATGTTACCTTTCATGGTAGTGGGGAATAAAGGTTCCAGATGGCAATAAAGTTTCTAATCACCTGACCTTAAAATAGGGAGATTATTCTGGTTTATCTGTGTGCACCCAGTGTAATCATGAGCATCTTTAAAAGTGCAAGAGGGAGACAGAAAAAGTGAGAGTGATACAAATGTGAGAAGGACTCAATCCACTCTTTCTGGGTCTGAAGCTGCAGGAAGAAGGTCACAAATGCCACTAATTTCCAAAACCTGAAAAAAGCAAAGAAGTTGAATTTTCTTTAGAGCCTATAGAAAGGAAAGCAGCCATGTCAACACCTTAGCTTAGTGATTTTTAGCTTAGTGAGACCCACTTTGGACTTCTAATGTATAGAATGATAAGATAATAAAATTATGGCATTTTAAGCCACTAAGTTTGTGGTTATTTGTTACAGCATCCATAGAAATGAATATAATATTTCATCATCAGAAATGACTTATTTCATGTATATGAAGATGTAGACAGCCCTTAAGAGAAGTGTTTGCTAAATGAAATTTAGCCTGGTTATGTCTTGTTCTACAGAGAAGCACCTTGAGAGCTGTATTGGCTAATACCACTTGCTTCATCTCTGCTTCATGGTACTCGTATCATCGAAATTACTAGAGGGTGTGGTACTGGGTAAAAATCTCTTATACCTGTGAGTCTTGTTTAGCAGGTCAAATTTTCTCATTGCCTATTTTTTTGTAAATAACAACCCGCAAGGATATATTATTATTTAATTCAATGTCTTTATTTAGCAGATACCATGTACCAGGACAGAGTTGGATGGTATATAAATGTATAACAAATAAAATAATTACTATATCAAGGAATTTATAATCTACTTAAATTATTTCAATTACAACTGCATAGATATCTTTTGAATGAGCTCGTTTCCCCTATGTATGAGAGTCAAAAATATCTGTGTTGACCTCAAAATCTAACAGAAATTTTTGTATCTATGTGGTAATGTTTGAAGACTTTGAATCTTATTACTGAACAAAGAAAATCAGTTTAGGAAAGTGGTCCAAACAGAAAAAAAATGCTAAGATGAGGTTGCATTATTCTTCCATCAGCCTATGGGATTTTATAGATAGTAGGTCTTCATGAGCTGTTTGATGAGAGTAATTGAGTCATTACTGAAGCCAGATAGAAAAACAATTAAGTCTGGTTCATCCTGCTCTGTTTCTGTCTCCTCTATTAGTGTAACAAGAATAAAGCCAATTCAACAATGTGACAAATCCAAATCTGCCTGTTCAAGAATAAATAAATACAAAATCTGAATCATTACTATAATAAGAGAAAATTTGGAAAAGCTGACTTAGACATGGCTATTTTATTTTAGTATGTAACTATGACTTCAATATTGAGAAATACATTTTATTTTGATGTTACAAACACAATCAATATAAAAGTCTAGGTGGAAATAGCAGAGAACAAAAATAAAAATAAAAATCTCTAAATTGAGTAAACTGAACTTATCTAAAAGTCCTGAAAATGACCGAGGATTAATGTCTGACAAAATTGTATAGACTAGATGTAAAAATAATTAAAGTAATTAACTAAAATTATTGATTGATGTATGCAATATAATGATTACTTAATGTAAGTAATGATTATCTAAAGATAGATTTCAGATATGTGCCAAATGTTATTAAATTCAGTGCTCTATTATTTTAATGCCTATCATTCTTGATGTTCCAATTTCACTTGAAAAATAAATCCACAGTGAATTAAATGCCTAATCAAAAAGTACTTTGATGTGAAGATGATATCAATAAAAATAATAATAGACAACATTTATTCAGTGCTTGCTGAATGTCAGGCCCTACATGCTTTAAGTCTGCATGCATTATGTCATTTATGTGTTTCAACAACATAATGAGGTTGGTTTTTTATAGCCCTTATTTAATGTATTAGGAAATTAATGTCACTTATCTTAATTAGATCACTTACATGTGGTACATAGGAAATCATGAATTGGAATTCTTACTTGAGACAGTGCATGCTTTTAACAACAACCTATGTAACTTTTCACCTTACTTCCTCCCTTGTTTATCCATTCTGTCTATCTAGAAAATATTAGTTCATTTAAGATTCAGGTCAAAGGCCGTTAACTGTCAATGTTTTTCTGACTATTTTAGGCATAGTCTAATTCATCACTCTTTTGATGATTTATAGAGAACATAAAACATTGTTTAATTTTAAGTATTATTTGATAGCAGCAGGTCTTTCATGAACTGGTAAGTATAGGATTACTGATAATATACAATTTACAACCAGAATAGGAATAGCCAAGTGTTACTTAATGAAAGTATGTTGAACACCCTAAATAATTTCAAGGAATTTGCAGGCATCAAAATGGATGTAGAAACACAATGAATGTCCAGACAGATTTGATTTCTGAACTTGTTCATTGTTCTGACTCTGTTGAGAATTTCTTAATTTACATATCACTTCACTTTTTTTCCTACTCTGTGCTAACTCCAATAGCCTCTTCTCCCCACCCCCTTTCTTTCTCTCTCTTCCTCCTCTCCTTTTCCTTCTCTCTCTGTGTATCTCTCTTCCTTTCCTAGAGGTCACTAATACTTTGCTTTTGTAAGCAAATTGTTAAAAGATTAAATTTGTCTCCAGTATATTCGTCTCCCATAACCTGCACTAAGTAACATATTGTCCTTGCAGTTTACTCAAGCTACTAGTAAAATGTCAAAATTAAAAGTATATATTAATTAATATAATTAACTTCTAGGTATCTTAAGAGTACTAGGAAATTACTTTCATCACAATTGAAATAGAGTCATTCAGATGATTTTCAGTGTTGGGCAGCAGTGAGCATCCTTAGCAAGCCTTGATGAGTAAGCCTGGCTTTAAGGTCTACGGCACACAACAAATTTTAAACAGATTGTTATACTAATACATAAAATAATGCAATGGTAGTTAAAATACAATGACAACATAGTATATGTTTGGGTGATATTCTGGTGAATGAGTTTGAAAGTGGCACATTGTACTTGGATAGACTATATCTTCCTGATAGATGGTTACTTGGGTGCATGGCCTGAGAGCTTGAGGACATTAGCTATGTCTTGGTGCTACTGTGACATCCAAACTGAATGATTAAACCCAGAACAATCTGCAAAAATCGAAATCTGATAAAGCAAGTCCATTTCCCAGACTATTACAGCACCATTTTCTGCAAGGGCAGTGTTTTGATTGCTTATAATGACTGTGGTTACTCTTGCTGACAAGTGATAGCCTTTTGTGCAGAGGTGTAACCAGTTCCTAATGTACTTTCAGCATTTCCAGCCAGAAAAGTTTATTATTAGAAATATGCTCATAGATACCTCAGTATCTCTTCACTGATAACTTCTTCTGTGTGTCTTATTTAGTAGTTTAATATTATGACCTTTGGGAGTCCTCATTTTTCTTTAGATTATGATGTGATGGCAAAGGCAAGATGTTATGTCCTCAGGATAAACATGAAATAACTAACGCTATGTAACATCCGAATATATTACCGAGAATGTAAATAATGCCTGATAAGTGTCTTTTAAAAGTTACTTATTATTATTAAAAATTGTGAACAAATTTCCTAAACTTAATTCTTTTAAACTTAAACCACTCTAATTTCTTCACTCAAAATTCTTTAATCTAACACCAGGG
Source organism: Macroglossus sobrinus (assembly GCA_004027375.1). Lineage (NCBI taxonomy): Eukaryota > Metazoa > Chordata > Mammalia > Chiroptera > Pteropodidae > Macroglossus > Macroglossus sobrinus. The sequence continues at coordinate 337,277 of PVKZ01000910.1, read as the reverse complement.
CCATTAGCATGCCTAGTTAGAAAGTTATGACATCAGCATAACTAAAAATAAAAGCAGAGTTTGAGCAAAAGAGATATATTTTATAACATTATTTTATAACTGCATCACCCAATTTTAGTAACTGCAAGGAAGTTGTTGCTTAGAACTGGAACAAATACCCTGATGGAGTTAAGTTCCTTAAACACAGGCTGAAATTTGCAGTTATTTAAAGTGACCTTAGACCAAAGTTGCTTCGAGGGCATGTTTTTCTGTAAAATTGGATACTTCAGCTTAACATAATGCTTTTTGTAATAATAGACATGTAGACTATGTAACATGAAATTGCGGCTTTTGAAAAGAATTTCATTTCAACATACAAAACAGATTCATATATGTATATCTGCATTCACAGTTATATAAAGCCATATAACAATATGTGGTCAAGAAAATATCAGAAAATGAGAAAATATCATCAAAATTAATTTCTTTGGAAATGGGTTGTGTATTAGTTTCCTATAGCTGTCATAACAAAGCACCGCAGAGTGGCTTAGAACAACAGAACTTTATTGTGTCTCTGTTCTTGAGTCTAGCAGTCTTAAATCAGTATGTCAGTAGGGCTGTGCTCCCTCTGAAACCCACAGTGGGAGGATCCTTCCTTGTGTCTTCCAGCTGTTGCTAGCACCTTCTGGTCCTTGCCTTGTGGCAGCATAACTCTAGCCCTCATACGGTATTCTTCTTACGTTTCTTCATACAGTGTTCCCCCCATGCGTGCCTGTCTCTATTTACATTTTTGCTTTTTACAAAGACACCAGTCATATTGAATTAGGACCCACTCTAATCACCTTATTTTAACTTTATTGTCTTTATAAAGATCCTATTCCAAATAAGATCATATTCTGAGTTACTGAGAATGAGGACGTTAGCATATCTTTTTTGGAAAAAATATAATTCAACCAATAACAGGTCACAAAAATTTTTATTTTAATTTGGAAAATTTTCAAAAGCCTATGTATTTTACCTTTTTGTGACACAAAGTATTACAAAGTTTCATGGATATAACATTTGTGCTTTTTGTGAAACATTGGAATTCCCTCTAATTGTAGCTAAAAGATTTATTATACCTAGCTTTGTTCCATAGATAAGTTTTGAGGTAAAATAGAATTATAATAATTTATTAGAATAAATTACAATAGTAGTTTTATGTAAGTCTCTGTTTAAGGAAAGGCAAATAAATTATTTTTGCCTAAAGATTTTGTCTAAGAATTTTGCTCAACATAAATTATTGTTTTCCACATTATGTTGTTTTTAAAATGCTTTAAACCATTTTCCTGTCGCTTTGAGTGTCTATCTTGTTATTCCAGTTACATTTTTGGATGATTTTGGAGATTCCAAGAGATAAAAATAGCATGTTTGAGTTATTAAATGTTTGTTTGCTTGTGAGAATTATCTTTGTCCTTCCCTTGCCAGTGAAGCATACTACTGAACGTAAAGACAGCAGTTGTTATGATGTCAGTTTTTAAGCACTACCACAGGATCATTAAGTAGGGCACTTCCATAGAGGGAACTTCAAAATAGAAATTTGAGCTTTTTATTGCCATGAACTTAGCACACACCTTTTAATGAGAAATGAATGAGGACGATTTTTTTTATCAGTGTCTTTTGAATTTTCTAATAAAAGGGAAGCAGATTCTATGATAGCATTTATCATGCTGTATGTTTATTAGAGAATACCTCAGGGATCAGCACCAGAAAAATGGGAGAGAAGTCAGATTGTTCAGAGGAATCAGCTAAACTGAGATGCAGACCCAAGACAGTCTTGGTTAACCCCATGGAAAGTTTTGGTGGTAGAATGGCCCTTCAGAGATGTCTGTAGTTAGGCTGAGCTGGCCAGAGCATAATAAATTCTCAGTGATCAGTCATTGAAAGTGAGCCATCTCAGGGAGATGGCCTTCTCTAGCTGAAGTGATCCCTGAAGTTGCTGATAGCTGACAGATACCTGCCCAAAACCTACATAACAACTGGGGCGACAAGTCCGCCTTAGCTGGGGCCTCTGGGCGGCACATCGCAGTGTGGGCAAAGAATCCTGTAGTAATTTTGAGAGGTACTTTTAACCCTGCATTTGCTAGCTGTGCACCAGTGATGTGGATTCACACAATCTATGAAATAATTTAAAGTTGTATCTATTGCATAACAATAAAACCCCTAAGTTTATCTTTTTGTTTTCATTTTCTTTATTAACCTTCTTTAGACACCGTATAACTGAATATTGCTTCGCCTCTGTTTTAATTTGAATTAGAGAATGTACCATGGGGGTAGTCTTAGTTAAAATTACTAAATTCTATAAATGACATTATCATCCTGATCTAATTTTTTAATTTGGAAAAGTGTGTGTATGTGAGAATGGGGACATATATGTACTCCTATTTTCATGGGACATGCATGTAGTCCTGAGAATAATGTTATGTTAACAAGTACTTTACATTTGTCTTTACTATAGCCTGAGAAAATATGAGAGACAAAGTCTAAGAACTATTCTTATATTTCCAACACTGTGCTCAAATTCTCCATTAACCAGGCAATATCTTGAGCTCAGAAAGTCCAAATGTATTTTATGTATTGAGATTTCCACCTTGAGTGTGCATATTGCCTTTTAAAAATTGAATAGAGAAATAGTATTCAGTTTTGTCAGCAAAACCATTCTAAATTGTGCTAAAATGAGAGACTGGAAGAAGATAGCTTGTTTTCTAATGACAAGTAAAGTGATTTTGGGAGAAGATAGATACCTTTTAACTTAGGAATCAACAGCTTGATGGGAGAGTTTTCAAGAGAGTGCAAAAATGTAACCCTGTTGCCACCTATCATTTTCCTGTCATGTGTGTTTCTAAACATGTAGAGTAAATCCGTCAGTCATAACTACATACTGCTAATATATGATGTCTGCTTAGTATTGATCTTTTCCTATTCTGAGGTTTAGTTAAAGTCGCTTTATAACTGCTCCTAAAACATTACACATTTTTAAAATTCCAGTCAAGTTAGTTAATATACCCGTTTGGACTGTTGCATAGATTTCTTTCTGGTTTCCCTACATCTTCTACTCAAAATCAAAACAGTCAGTTTAATTTTTCAAAACTGCAGCTGTGTTTGAATCATGTCTCTGCTCAAAAAACTCTATATACCTCAGAGCCTATAAAATTAAGTAAAATGTCATTATGGATTCAAGATCTTTCATAAGATTATTTTAGTCCATATTTAAGCTCTGAATCTACACTATTCATGTTGATGGCTCCTATTAACTCGCAACTTACATTAGCCAAAGTAAATAAAACATAATTGAACTCCAGGATCTTAAATTAGAAGTCCATATGAGGATGTGTCCTCTCTTACTCCTCCCGTGTTGACAGATAAATTAATTGACTAAACTTTTAATATTTGCCTTAACTCCAGTGTTCTAAAGGTTTTCCAAAAATAATTACTTTTATTGTGTTGGATCTTTCTAATTATCCCTTCCTTTTTTCCGATTTTTCTTTCTCTTCTTTTCTTTTTGTTATGCATCCCCTGAGGCTTCTTTCAAATTCTCAATTTCATTCCGGAATGTGAAATAGATTTTTTAAGTGTATTTCAAAAAGAATTTAATTTGTAAATACCACAGTTGTAAGATGACTCTATGAATTCAACATTCTCTTTACTCTTCTATAAATATTTTATTTTGCTTATTTTAAGAAATGATATAACAACTTTCTGAATTAGTATTCAAATAAAGACACATGTATTTATTCCACAATTTAAGTTTTAGTTTAGTTTTAATCTTCAGTATTTAGTATTTCCATCAAGCCATAATCACTATATTTTACTAGTCTTTCATCTAAGCAGACCATTTGGACTTTTCGCATACATGTGATCTTCCAGTCAGGTTGTGTTTGTAAATTCTAATTCAATTATTTAATCTTTTTTTTTTCAACAAAGAGCTTAACTTGTATTTTAGACAACTGAGCTGATAATTAAGGAAATATGTTTGATAAATTTTTCAATGGTGCAACATAAAAAAAAGAACAATTAAAAAGTTAATTTTAAATAATTATGATAGAAAATTGAGATTCAATATAATTGTGGAAAGAATACAGAGCAAATGTAACAAACAATAGTCAAGCATTAAAAATTATAAAACTTTACTTAGGGGGAAAAAAAAAAGACCAGGACTGGGAAGAAGGGTAAGGAAATAATCTATAAGAATCCAGACAAGGAAGATAAAAGAATTTACCTATAAATGAGACAAAATTAAGTGGGCTACAGACTCATCAACAACTCTAAATGTAAGAAGGCAATGGAAAAATATATGCAAAGTTTTAAAAGAAAAAATGTAAAATATTTTTATTCCTCAAAAAATTAAAACTAGAACTACCATATAACTCAGTAAATAATTCTGGGTATTTTTCCAAAGAAATCTAAAACACTAATTTGAAAAGACATACGCACTCCTGTGTTCATTGCAGTATAATTTACAATAGGCCAAGATATTAATGTCCATTAATAGACAATTGGATGAAGAAGATGTGACACATACATACAACAGAATATTACTCAGCCATAAAAGAAAAAAAATGAATCTTGCCACTTGTGACAACAAGTGGACCCAGAGGGTATTATGTTAAGTGAAATAAATCAGACAAAGAAAGACAAATATTATATAATTTTACTTTTATGTGAAGTCCAAGGAACAAATTAAACAAACAAAATGAAAAGAGACTCATAGGTACAGAGAACAAACTGATGATTGCCAGATGGGAGGGTGGGCTGGGGACTGGGTGATAAAAGCAAAGGGAGTAAAAAGTACAAATTGGTGGTTACAAGGTAGTCAGAGGGATGGAAAGCACAGCATAAGGGAATATAGTCAGTAATATTGTAATAACTATGTATGGTGCCAGGTGGGTACTAGACTTATCAGGGGTATCACTTTGTAAGTTTTATAAATGTCTAATCACTATGTTGTGTACCTGAGACTAATTTTGTTTGTCAATTGTAATTAAAAATTTTTTAAATGAAAAAATAATATAAAATAAAGATTAAAAATTTTTTTTTCTACATATCCAAGCTGTTTTTCTTGGGTAAAAACCGTAAGGACACATTCTCAGTTCTATGGGGAATTAAAAATATGCATTATTCTTCTTTTAAAAGTATTTGATGGCTAGCAAACTGAAGAATTTAATAGAATTAAAAATGCAAGGATGCAAATATATGAATGCAATATCTGAAGATAAGCACCCAAGCTAAATGTGTGTAATGTAGACATCTATGCTATTATTGTTAATCTAATTGCAAAAAAATGAATAGAAATGTTAAAAATTTATATTTAAACAAAAGTATAATTTAAAAAATAATCTTACAATTTAAAAATTTTAAAAAGATAATCCTGCAATTAATACATACTGGGAGGTAGTTATACAAGAGAAATGAGTAAATTAATTTTCTCTCTTCCTTTGTATATGTATTTGTGCATATGTGTGTGTATGTACACCAAAAGCACTTGATTCAAAAAAACAAACTATTCAAGAAATTGAAGTCTACATAAGAAAATAAGATCAAAGAATGAAAACAAAAAAAAAGCAAAGAAAGCAAAATAGAACTGTTAAAGATAAGAGCAAAAATATAACCTGCAACAATGAAATTCAAGAATAGCGACTCTTAGAGAAGGCAGCAGATGAGAAGGCAAAGTTCTAATCATCAGTGGTTACAAAGGAGTTCACCATAAGAACAGAGAGAATGGGACAGCAAAGACACTGGCCAAGGGGCCTTTTTAATCCCAAAACACACAGGAACTTTTCTTCTCAGGGCATAACTGAGAATCATAACATCTGATAAAGGCCAACATCACCAGAGCCTATAACTGGACTCAGCAAACAGGGAAAACCCTCACTGAAACAATATAACAGTGGACATTGAAACAAGGATTTTTAAAATTCCAGTGGAGACCGAGTGACTCATTTACATTATATAACAAGAATATGTCTTAGTGCAACCAAGAATATAACTTAATGGCAAAACATTTTAAATTTAGGTATATAAAAACTTTTAGCTTTAAATTATATTTTAAGATAACCTAAATAACAGACTGCTATTAGATCAAAAGAAAACAAACTAGGTGGTAGACTTTCTTGAAGACAGCATAATGGAAAATAAAGAGATAGTAAATGTGAAAGAAAGGTAAAAGGCAATAAGTATCAATTTGTACACTCCGAAATGGTTTTTATAGCAGTTTCAGAAGGAAAGAAGAAAGTAAAAAATCTTGTTAGAACTACTACCATGAGTAAGGTAATGATAAATAGTACCAAAGATGATGAGAGTGAGGAGAACATTCCTCACAAAATACCACCGTGGTATTTTGTGTGTTCTCTCCAATATGTACAGAAGAAAATAACTCTGTAACAAAGGATTATGATTCCGCAACCAGGGTTTTGCATTAGAAAAGGCCTTAATAAACATACAAATTCATGTAAATAGGAGTTGATAGTAACCTAATATACCAGGGATGATTATGGGAAGACAAATTTTGCACTAACGAACACACTGAGACTGCAGTTCATATCATTATTGATTAGATAAATAACTGAGAATTCTGAAAATGGTATGGTTTTTGACATTACTAAAAAGTGAAATATAAGCATGATAAAAATGCTTGAGATAGATGGAGGTCGAAGATACGTAATAAAGCAGTTACAGAGAAGCTATTTGATATGGAGGACAGAAAGAATGTATTTGTCATAAAAGGTAAATATTGTTTCTAAAGTAGAGAATCTACCAAATGGAACAAAGAAATATTGTCACATAAATCAGTGAGTTAAAAACTCTTCAAATTAAAGAACTTTATAGAATGAGAAGATAAATTGTACTGGAGGAACAATGTATACAGGACACTAGTAAAATTTGACATTAAGACACATATAGTTTATTATTGACATGCAATGTTAAAGGAAGAATCCTTCGAGTAACCAGGAAGAAGTAGAGGAAGTCACATACAAACGTATAAATTTTTAAATTTTACATTTAATTTCAGAATCTCATGTTACATCTTTGCCTACCTCCAAGTCCTGTTTGAGAAGTTCAGCACAATATCAGGACACATCCCAAATTTACAGACACAATTTAGACATCTCCACTTGCCATTCCTCAAACCTGATATTTCCATCCTTATGCATATGATGTTTTCCATGACTGGAGTGCATTGGACATAATCTGTACCTCCTGAATGTCAGGAGTCTTCTTCATCAGATAGATTCTTATTTATCATTCAGTGCTAACCTCTGGAAAGTGCTGGCCTCCTCCAACAAAAATATGTCTTAAGATATGTCTTACTCAGTTGGAACTCTGGTGGTAATAGAAAATCATACTGCTACTATGGAAGACAGTACAGTAGTACTTCAGAAACTTAAATGTAGAATTACCATGTGATCTAGCAATTCAGCTTCTAAGTACATATCTAAAGGGACTCAAAGCAGAGACTCAAACATGTATTTGCACACCAATAATCAGAGCAACATTATTCACAATAACCAAAATGTGAAAACAACCCAGTGTCCATTGACAGATGAGTGGATAAACAAAATGTGCATACATGCAATGGAATATTGTTCAGCTTTTAAAAGGAACTTCTGATATGTTATAACATGGATGAACCTTGAGGACATTATATTAAGTGAAATAAGCCAGACACAAAAAGACAAATATCATATTATTTTACTTATATGAAGTAAAACAAAATATGACCTAGTACAGTCAAATTCTTTGAAACAGGAAGTAGAATGGTGGTGATCAGGGGCTAACGGAAAGGTAGAATGAGAAGTTATTTTTATAGAGTACAAAGCTACAAAAGTTTGAAAAATTCTGGTGATGGATAGTAGTGATGGTTATACAACCGTGTGGATGTGCTTAATGCCACTGAATTATAAACTTAAAAATGATTAAAATGGTGTATATTTTACCATTAAAAGAATATATATTGACCCAAATCTAAATCCATAGAATTCAAAAATTGTGAACATCACATATGTAAAATAGAGATACTATGACTACTTATTTTGTATGTTTGCTGTGACAACTAATTGGAGTAATATGTAAAGAATGTTGTACAATGGCAAATGTTAGAAAACATGAAACTCTTAAGTATTAAATATATTGTTTGGCATTAGGCCAGATATAGATCATTTCATTTTCACCTTAAAGTAGATTTCTAAAATGCAATATCATTTTTATAAATGTAGAATATTCTCTATTTTTATCATAATTTAAAATGTTAATTTGCCTTCTGTTCTATAATCTCCAACCGAAAGAGAAAATCCTTATGTTTGGAAAATATCAGCATTTTAGTGCTCATAAAAAATGTTTGAATTCATTTATTTCTTCACAAGTGATTTACTTTTATTACTTTGGGTGAAATATTTGACAAAATTATTTTTAATAAGCAACTTTAAATGTCAAAGCTGAATTTGTAAGTATATATTCTCTAATCTATTTTTAATGATTTAAAAACAAATTATATGGTGTTGCTTTTATTGTACCTGTCTGAAAAAGAGACAAAGCATAGTATTAAGTTAAAATAGAGAGACAATGAGGCTATGTTGTAATTATGTTTAAACATGTAGAGTAGTGATTAACATAAATTAGTTTAATGAAGAAAGCAATTAGATGAACAAAAATCTAATTTCTTGATACTGTACATTTATATCCTATTGATGATCTGCAATTATGGATTAATTAGAGTTTTTAATAATGGCCTCTTAGTTCAGGGTCCTCATCCAAAATATCAGGCCATGTGAATTAACTAGAGAAAGATTTGCTAAACTCTACTCCATTTCTACTACGTGCCAGAGACAGTATTTTATGTATTGTGCCTTTAATCTTGAATGAACTCCATGAGCCAGATAGGAGAGGTGAAGACATATTATGTAATACATCTAAATCAAACAAGTGGTAAGAGGCATATAAGAATTCAAATCTACGGCTTTTTTTTTTTATATACCAGTAGGACTTCAAGGTGATATTGTCAGTTCTATGATGTATGTTTATATTTATTTTCACCCAATTTTGACTTAGAAACTTGGCAAGCAGGTGAAGCTATCAAAATTTCTAGCCTTATTACTATTTGTAATGAAATTATAAGTCACTCCATAATACAATTCAGAGTGAATTTTGCTGAGTTTCAGAGGATCCCGTAGAATATTCTGAATTGGAAATACTCTATAACATTGCTAAGACATTATCTAATTTTGACTATGTTCACAACTTCCAAATGATCAATTTCACCACGATTCTCACCAGAAGCACCATACCTCTGCTTCTATGGCATTCACACACCAGATCTTTTAGAAACTCCCACCTTGCTCCACCTCACCCCCAACTCTCACCCCACCTCAGTTTTTCTATCATTAGCATGTTGTCACAGATAGCAAACCTTTCACGAAAATCTCACCAATTGTTCAAAGACCAGCTGTTCAGTTAACACAAAATATGTGGTTAAGATGTGTGTACAATTTTTATTAAACATGTAGATGAGGTTTGCATAACCAAATATAAAAATGTTTTATATTACCTACAGATTAGTTGGGAGTCCTAATTTTATGCAGTATTTTTTTTAAACCATTGTTTTCTCAATCTTCATTCTCTGAGTTGCAAACTGAAAAAAAAAAATCTAATTAACCAAAAATTACCTGTAAAATTAAACAGACTTGAATTAAACTTAGATAGGTTTTTTTTGCATGACAATGAAATTTCTTTTCTGATTGGTGGGGAGAGTAAAAACTATTTTGTAGCCTTTGCAGCACTAAAAAGGACAATTGCAGCAAAATTCTTCTAATAGGATTCTTGAGATCAGAAGTTTGCTGAGTCAGAAGACTGCTTTTCTCAATTCTGCTCATTCTTTATAAAATTCACATGTAAAGCATAAAATAGAATCAGAACTTTATTTTACTGTGAAAGAAAAATCTATATAGATAAATATAAATATACATTGATATGTATACTTATTCATGCTTTTTGTGAAATAGCCAACTCCTATTAGAAGCTGGATATTTTACACAGTTCACAAGTTCAAATATTGCTAAAAAATATGTCATCATTTTGCACATTGCCACTTCGAAACAAATCAATTCTGTAACTATATTTAATTTTGCTGCTTTTTCTTAATATTTTCTCAGTAGTAAAATAAGCAAACTCATCTGTGCAAGTAGCTTCCGCAGGAAATGATTTACTATTTAATGACTCCAGAAAAGATACACATGTACAAAATTCTAACAAGCAGTCTCATGAGACCAGAGATGTTATGTACCTTTTGAGGACATTATTACATAATAGTATGACATCTAGGAAGCTCTTTGTTAGATTACAATTTTTTATGCCCCACTTGTTAGTTTTTGCTTTTGTTGCCATTCCTTTTGGTGTCAGACTTAAAAAATTATTGCCAAGACTGATGTCAAGGAGCTTGCCACCTATGTTTTCTTCGAGGAGTTTTATACTATCAGGACTTATGTTCAAGTATTCAATTCATTTTGAATTAATGTTTTGTTTATGGTGTAAGATAGTGGTTCCATTTCATTCTTTTATATGTAGCTGCCTACTTTTCCCAGCACCATTTATTAAAGGCATTTTTCTTTCCCCACTGTGTATTCTTATCTCCTTTGTCATTTGTTAATTGACCATATATATATGTAGATTTGTTTCTGGGCTCTCTGTTCTATTCTGTTGACTATGTGTCTGTTTTTTATGCCAGTAGCATAATGTTTTGATTACTATAGCTTTGTTATATAGTTTCAAATTAGGGAGTGTGATTTCTCCAGCTTTGTTCTTTCTCAAGACCGCTTTGGTTCCTCAGGATCTTTCATGGTTACGTACAAATTAAGATTGTTCTATTTCTGAGAAAAATGCCATTGAAATTTTGATAGAGATTGTATTGAATCTGTAGAGTACCTTGAATAGTATGGACATTTTAACAATATTTTTCTTCCAATTCATGAGTATGGAATATCTTCATTTATTTGTGCTTTCAACTTTTTCATCAGTGTCTTATAGTTTTTAGCGTATAGGTCTTTCATCTCCTTGGTTAAGTTTATTTCTAGATATTTTATTCTTTTTGATGAAATTGTAAATGAGATTATTTTCTTAATTTCTTTTTCTGTTTGTTATTAGGATACAAAAACACAACAGATTTTTATATATTGATATTCTATCTCACAACTTTATTGAATTCATTTATTAGTTCTAATCATTTTTGGGTTGAGTTTTGACATTTTATATATATATATATATATATATATATATATATATATATATATATATATATATATATAATGTCATCTTTAAGTAGTAACAGTTTTACTTCTTTCTTTCCAATTTGGATGCCTTTTATTTCCTTTTTTTGTCTAATTGCTCTGGCTAGGATTTCTAATACTATGTTGAATAAAAGTGATGAGAATGGGCACTCTTATCTGTTCCTGATCTTTGAGGAAAAACTTTCAGAACTGTGGAGTATATTAGCTCTGGCTGTGTGCACCAAGTGGATGTTGAATGTTTGTAACAAAGTAAATTAAACTTGAGGACATCATACTAAGTAAAATAAGTCAGACAGAGAAAGACAAATACTGTATGATCTTACTTATATGTGGAATATAAAAAAAAGAAAGAAAAAAATCTCAGAGATACAGAGAACAGATTGGTGGTTTCCGGAGGTGAATCTGCAGGTGGGAAAAATGGCTCAAAAGGTGACTATAGTTAGTAATACTGTATCACATGTTTGAAAATTGCTAAGAGACAAGATCTTAAAAGTTCTCATCACAGCAAAAATCATACATATTTATGGTGTACATGGTAAAGGTTGATAACTAGACATATTGTGGTGATCATTTTGTAATATATGCAATTAAATCATTATTTTATATCACTGACATTAATATAATGTTATATCAGTTACACTTCAAAAAAGAAAAATATTGCAACAAATTTCAGAACTAGTTCTACTACAAATCTTACTAATTCCACTTACTAATTGTAGTAGTTTAGCCCTTGAGGAAGTATTTTTTTGCAGATTTTGTTTTTTACTTCACAACACAACCATTTCTATTGTTATTTTATACAAAATAATAATATTCAAAAGTACAATAAAAATGTTTGAAAAGAACATCTAACCCATAATCAAGAAGATAGTCAATAAAATATATATCTACAGATTCAGGGCAATTCGATAGCCTTACTTTACCACTGGAGCCTTGTTAAATCTGCTAATTTGGCTTTCTTTGGAACTCTTTTTATGCACATTTACTAAACTCAACTTTTAGCATCATTTGTTCCCTGCTGCTGGAACTGAGAGGCCCTTTAGGCCTTCTGGCTTTTATACCATGTCTTGAGTTAATAATTGACTAACATGAGACTGCCATTTTTTTCCTTAAAGTTTTCAATGGCAATTAACAACAGAGCTGATTTTAATAATCTTTACATATTTATCAGTTTATACATGTTTTACATCGTGATATGTTAAGTAAGCCAATCCTTTTTTTTTTTTTTCACTAATCTCTATCCCAGTCTGTCTCAAGTTATTTTACAGTCAAGCATTATTACCATTCTTATTCACTCCTAGTAACAGGGTTCATGTGGCCATCTGGCATATGAGTAAAAACTAATTCTAAAATTCTATCCCAAGGGGCCTGTTTACTAGGATCCCTTCTGGTACCAGCTCTTTTCATTTGCATTCCCCTGAAACAGTCCTTGAGATGACTATTTGAGTATAAATAGTTTATTTAGAACGTGAGATCAGAAAACAACAGTAAGGAAGTAGAGAAGTGAGCGAGGGAAGGTATAGGGGCTGATAAAGTTGTGTTAACCAAGTAAGTTATCACTGTGGATATCTGCAGTTCAGACCTGTTGAGTAACTCTGGGAAGCAGCACAATCAGAATTGCAGAGAGGCAAAAGATCTGGGAAAGTTTCCAGTTTCTATTAGTCTGTATTTAAGAGATGGTCCTGGATGCATCCATTTCTGAACACTCTGGAATGCCTTGCAGGAGCCCAGAGAAAGTCCTCAGGCAGAGTTGGAGGGGCTGGCTGTTGAAACAATGTGGGAGGGAAGTGCTAAGTTAATATGAACAGGACAATTACAGCATGTACTACAGTAAGAAAAAAAATGTTTAAAATATCTATTAGTCTTGTACTATTGAGATGAAAAAAATTTTTTGATCAACATGTCTTTGAAAAATTAAGTATGCATATTTTAATTTCTGGTATAATCTGCTAAAAAGACAATTATTTGGAATAAATAGCATGCTATACTCATAATTTTCTTTTTAAAACTAATACTAAAAATATCCTTAATAAGTCAAACTTATAACTTAGTCCCTTTTCCCTTAGAAAAAAAGTTTCCAAACACCATTAGACTCTGGAAACTCTTCGTATTGGTTTTCCAGAAACATTTAGAAATATCAAAATCTCACTTGGAATTAACCTGAAACACATGGTCAAATTAAGATATTAGAATAATTATTTTGACAGAGAAAACATTCAACTGAGTACACTTTTTGAAAAAAGAAAATTAGAAAATTTACTCCAACTGATTAAATATTTTTATACTCAGGCTTATACCAAATATCAATAAAGAAAATGAGATTGTCATAAACATTATAGAAGTTAGCATTCAATGTTATTAATTAGTTCAATGATATCTAGTGATACTCAAGGAATGACATTGTGAGCCAAGAATTTTATAATTAGACTTTCTTTCAAATCAAAAGTCTATAGAGAAGTAATTTGAACATACAACCCAGGAAATATTAGCTTCTGATAATTCTACTACTAGTGGTTATGTTTCATTTAAACAAGAGATTATTGGAGAAAACATATAGACCGAGGCAGATTGGTGGTGAGTACTGAATATTTTTAATAGAAGATTAAGAACAAAGAAAACAAAGGCTGATATTAAATGACAGAGTGTTACATAAGTGCTATATATTCTAATAATTTTGAAATAGTCCAACTGACAAAAAATAGAGTTATTGTAAAATAAGCCCAGTTATTTTATAAGGCTCCTAGGTATGAACTTAAAGTAAAAACTTATTATTAAATTGACAAATCAAGAAATGAAAGTTTGAGCATATTTATAAACACAAAGATACATAACAAAAAAAGATAACACTATATACTAAAATGGGATAATTGATAAGGGCAAGGGGGGAAAGACAATAAAAGTAACAAAAAATTTTTTGTTAATAAAAGAAAAAGAAGACAATATTAATGTAAAAGTTATAGCAGCAAAGGTATGCAAAATTTTAAAAATATTAGAATTTTAGCAACAACAACAACAAAACACAGAAAATCATAGCAGGTATTGAAAAAGTAGATATGTATATGTATGTGTGATAATAAATGATATTACATTTATATATGGTATATATATGAAAAAGTAGATATTATATATATTCACCTATACATATATATATAAATGCTATACACATATGCACACACACACACACACACACACACACATACACACACACAAAATACAATACTCTAAAGTAGTTTTTCTCTGCATTTTCAAAGTACTTTCTCTCAAATTATTTAGATTGGGAGGTACAAGGCTACAGATGGAGAAATAGTTTCTATAATATAAAGTATCAAGGTAGTTTTGTTAATTCATTTCAAATTATTCTCCAGCATGTTAAAATGGCAAATGTATTTTCTAGAAAGTTATCCAGGTTTGCATGAATTTTATTTCTATGAAAAAATAATTTTATTCTTTTAGAATACAAAATCTATATATGGTTTTTGGTGGTATTTTAGAAACTTATATGCAGTTTAGATTTTAAATATTTGTAATATTTTCTTACTAAATCCCTCTGCCCAGAAGAGACTACTAGGATTTAAATTTATTTTCTCTTCAGAACTTCTTAATATTAAATCAAGCCTTTAGAGTCCATTTAAAAACCTAAAATTGAATTCATTATTTCACTCTTTACCATTCCCTACCAATTATTTTTTCTCATTCCTTTTTTGTTGTTGTTAAGGCATCATGCATTTCCAAGTGCATCAAATACAAAACTGTCAAATCTTATTACATTGTTTCTTATCACTCCTCCCCCCATCATAGTCAGTTGTAGCATCCTAGTCTAGGTTTATTATTACAATGTCTCCTCACATTTCTCACACTGCCTTACTATTCCTGAGTCACTACCAGTTCAAGTTCACAATAGTGGGAGCCTGGCGATGTTCCTCTAACACACTGTGTGTACCACTGCCAGATGAAGCGTTTTGAAACTCTGCTAGTAATGTAACTGTTAGGAAAATTCCAATTAGAGCCAGACCTCTTAACCTGGCACGTAATGTCACATAAACTCTAATTCTGATAATTATTTTTCATATTTTCCTGTGATTCAATGAAGCCGATCTATGTGTTGCTTTTCAAACCAAATGCTCATGTTGAGAGCCTGTAGAACAGTTAAAAAGCATAGACTTTAGAACTAAAATTTCTGGCTTGGGATCCTGGCTCCACCACTTTTTAGCTAGATGGGCTTGAACATTCCTAAACTTCTCTGTGCCTTGGTATTGTTATCTGTGTAAATGATACAATAGGAACACCTATCTCTTTGAGTTGTGAATTATTTAAGGAACCAGTAACTCTTAAGCACTTAAAATGGCATCTGACACAAGATGCACATCCAGTGTCAGCTGACATAAAGCATTTACAGAAGTTCCTGATTTTTGTATTTTTATTTGTTGAATTGTTAATTTTGCTTTTATGGAGTCACCTTCTGAATAAACATATTTTAAATGATTAGTTTTGAATTGATATCAACAATGACAAGAAGCAGAAATTACTGATTAAAACATGCTAGTAGTCATTTTAGCAGATATTTATTTAAACTGTTTCTGTTATTAAAAGTGAGTTGGAGAGCTGTTTGCTTGATTTTCAGATTTAAGAATTTAAAAGGCTATTCTTCCTTCAATCTATATGATAGCCAATATTTGTTCAAGTAATTACATGTGTTTTTATAAAAACTGGCTAGCAATCTGCTAGGTTAGTAATTAAATAATTTGAACATTTGAAAGCATTTTCTAATATTAGAATATAAAAGATTAATTTTTACAACATTTAATACTTTCCTTTTTACAATCTATCAAGTAAACACTGTTTTAACTTGTGACTTAGGAAAAAATGGAGTTTATACAATATTCAGATATTTTAGTTGAGAGAGAATTGAAAGACAGTTTTATCTCATTTTCTTATTTCTCGACTGATAAAATTTGGCTTGCCAGTATTACAAGTTTATTTACCAAATTCAGGAAGAAAACTCAGGTTTGCTAATCCATGTATTTTGCTGATCCACACATATATAAGTATTTTACACTTGCACAGTAAAAATTCAAAAATTCATGATTTTCATTTATTATTCAGTGTCTTAAATATTGTATTTATATATAGTATTTGTATATTTTGAGTGCTAGCTCAATAATTTTGTGTTATTTTTAAAAATTAATGGAGTAATATATTTCAAAAGGCCTCCTTTATGTTACACATTTTATTATTGTAAGGATTCAGGTCAGAATTTTAGGGGTGATCCAAATACATTCCAAACAGTTACCAATGGCACCTGGCTGATAGTGTTATCTGGATGTATGTATAGACTTATTGATAAAGTGAGAATATACGTGATTTGCTGTATATTCAGGCTTTTCTACGATAATTAAGGTATAGTTCTACTTGCTTTCTCTACTGGAAATTTTCATTTCATTGAGTTATTTTTAAAATGTATTTAAAAATTATAATGGCATTTATATTACACTAAAGTAATAATTCTAATCTGTGTTTTTATCATGGTTTCAAAAAGCATGCATCCTTAATGTTTCATGTTTAATCAGAGAATTTAAACATAAAGTCTTACTCCATGTGATATGTGACAGAGTCTTACACTATCTGCATCAGGACTTTTAGTATAGCAAGGTGTTGTTTTTTATCCCTTAGGAACAATCATCACCAACTCGAGTGTGTTTGGTTAATACGGACAACTCTGTTTCACTGTGAAAGAGCAGATGCTTGCCTTTTATTTGGTCTCTCTGTGGGGGAAGTAGACCAAAGAGCAATATATTCATGGGAAATACATCACTATATAATACTCAAGCTAAATGGTCATTTCTTGATTCAAACTGGGAGTTGTTGCGTTTTTGTTGCTCTTTTTTGGAAACCATAAGATCAAAAGTATGATTTCTGAGGCTATTCCTTAAGCACTTTAACTACTAAGTAACTTTGGTTTATTTTTAAATATATTTCTTAGAGCAGCAATAAGCAGATTAAAGACCCCACCCCAGTGGATTTTCATACTGTCACTGCTAAGTAGATAGCAGTGGTGTGACAGAACTCATTACACATGAGCAAGTGGAGGCAGTATGAAGTTTGATGTTAAAGCTGAACAGCATGTTAGCAAAGAAGCCAGAGGCTGAAACACAACTTTCTAATTCCCAGCAGTGCTCTTGCCGCTGAAATACATGATTTCCTCTGTAAGATACAAAACTATTGTGCAAATTTAAATGTGATGTCATTTTTACCCTATAAAGGATTAAGGCATTCATTCATTTGCTAATCAAAATGGCATTTGCAATCACAGACAACCTTGTACAAAATGGTGGAACATGACATTAAGTGGGAGTTGGAATCAAACAATTGGTTTAAACCTCTGAGAAGTTTTTTTTCATTTTGTAACCACAGAAGAATCAGAGGAACATTGCTAGGGAATTTGATAGATAATATGTAACTAATGATATTCATGATATTGTGTCTTCATGTATTAATAATGCAGAAATGTGCATTGACACCTGGATAATTCTACCTGGTTTTGACCTAATCATGTACGAATGCTGTTTTAAAACTTTCTCTTCATTTTAACTGATTGACATACGAATTCATTCATGTGGTGCTAGATCTATGTAAAATAATGTATTCCTGGCTCCTTTGTCAAAAATTGTTTGCTCATAAGTATATGGGTTTATTTCTGGGCTGTTCCATTGGTCTGCAGGTCTGTTTTTTGGCCAATACCATGCTGTTTTGATTATTATCCCCTTGTAGTATAATTTGAAGTCAGGAAGTGTGATATCTCCAGCTTCTTCTTTATTTTTTAGGATTGCTTTTGCTCTTTGGGGCTTTCTGTGGTTTCATAAAAATTTTATGTTTTTTTTTGTTGTTCTATTTCTTTTAAAAGTGCTGTTAGGATTTTAATGGGAATTGCATTTAATCTTTATGTTGCTTTGGGTAATATGACCATTTTAACTATGTTGATTCTTACAATCCATGAACACAATATTTTTTATTTCTTTGTGTCTTCTTCAATTTCTTGTAATAATATCATAGTATTTAGTGTATCGGTCCTTCATATATTTTGTTAAGTTTATTTCTAGGCATTTTATTCTTTTCATTACAATTGCAAAAGGAATTTTTTTTTCATTTCTTTTTTGAAATTTCATTGTTAGTGTATAGGAATGCAGTGGATTTGTGTACATTGACTTTGTATCTTGCAACTTTACTATATTTGTTTATTGTTTCTAATAGCTTTTTGATAGAATCGTTAGAGTTTTCTATATAGAGAATCATGTCATCTGCAGAAAGTGGCAGTTTGACTTTTATTCCCAACTTGGATGCCTTCCATTTCTTTCTTTTGTCTAATTGCTCTAGTTAAGACTTTAAATATTATATCGAATAAGAATGGTAAGAGTGGACATCCTTGTCTTGTTCCTGATTTTAGAAAAAAAGCCTTTAGTTATTTACGATTAATTATGATTTTAGCTGAGGGTTTGTCCTATATACAATGGTAAAAAGAAATCTTCTTCAATAAATAGTGCTGGAAAAAGTGAAAAGCCCCATGCGAAGAATGATACTAGACTGTTATCTGTCATCATACACCAAAATTAACTCAAAATGGATCAAAGACTTACATATAAGAACTGAAATAATAAGCTGTATAAAAGAAAACATGGGTACTAAACTCATAGACCTTGGTTTTAGAGGTGATTTTATGAATTTAATCTCAAAAGCAAGTGTGGGTGCCAGGCCTGACTGGTCCAAGGACTGGCTGTAATCCAGGCATGCAGCTAGGAGTAGGACTCCATATTTAGAAAATATGTAAACATACTTCAACTTATTGTATCACACATATGTGGCTTAATGCCACTTTTGTACTCTGCTATGTGAGGAGCCATGCAGTCCCCTGTTAGCAGAAGGAGAGAGCAGTAGGGGAGCAAAAGAAAAGGGAGCAGAAGAAGTGCGCACAAGACTGCTCACCCCATGCAATAGACTGCTCCCCTCCAATAGAACTGCACTTCCCAACAGAAGTACTCTCCACATGATAAGGTTGGTCCCTACCATTTCATCCTCATGTCTACTTCTTGTGCATTCTTCTAACTGGGCCCCTCACTACTGAACATTCCCTTCTGGGTCAGCAATACCACTGACACTTGGAGGAGCCAACATGTACTATTTGGCTCTGACAGCAAGGGAAGTAAAAAATAAATAAATAAATGATTGGGACTATATCAAACTAAAAAGCTTCTGCACAGCAAAAGAAACCATGAACAAACAAAGAGGCAACAAACTGAATGGAAGAATATATTTGCAAACAATGTCTCCAATAAGGGACTAATATTCAAAATATATAAACAACTCATACAATTCAACAACAAAAGCAAACAATTCAATTAAAAAATGGGCATAGAATCTAAACTGATATTTCTCCCAAGAAGACCTACAAATGGCCAACAGACACATGAAAAGGTATTCAACATTACTAGCTATTAGGAAAATGCAAATCAGATTCACAATGAAATCCCACCTCACACCTGCTAGAATGGCTATTATCAAAAGACAGGTAAGAGCAAGTGTTGGTAAGGTTGTAAACAAAAAGGAACCCTCATACACTGTTGGTGGGAAGTGGTATAGCCACTATGGAAAACAGGTTGGAGATTTCTTAAAAATTAAGAATAAAATTACCATATGACCCAGCAATCTCTCTTCTTGGTATCTATCCCAAAAAGTTTAAGAACATTTGTATGCACCTCAATGTTCATTGCAGCATTATTCATGGTGGCCAAGACATGGAAACAACTGAAGTGCCCTCCTATAGATGACTAGGTAAAGGAGATGTTGTACATACATACGATGGAATATAAGAAGAGATTTGTGACAACATGGATGAATCTTGAGATGAACATGCTAAGCAAAATAAGTCAGAAAAAGTTTAGAACTATATGGTTTCACTTATATGTGGAATATAAAACTGAAAGCAACTAACAGACAAGATGAACAAAAACTCATAATCACAGACAACAGTTTAGTGGTTACCAGTGAGAAAAAGGAGTGGGGGAAGTAGAGAACAGTAAAAAGGGTCAAATATATAGTGACAGAAGGAAATTCTTGGTGGTGAACACACACCACAGTACAATATTCTTATGATGTATTATTGAATTGTACACTTGAAACCTATATAATTTTATTAACCAATATCAACCCAATGAATTCAATAAAAAATGACTGATTACCAAAAAAAAAGAAAAAAAAGAAAGAAAGAAAGAAAAGAAAACAATATATTCCAGCTTAAGAAATATGACTTAAATCCCAAATGACTTTTTTTTCCAAGTTTACTTTATAGGTCAAAGGTCAAGATCTAGCTCTGTGTTATCACAATCCAGTCAATTTTGTTTCTGATGTGTTTTTATCTTGGTACAAAAGTGACCAATTGTTTATGATTGGATATAGAAAGGCAATATTTTGCCATATATAACTAGTTTTAGATTTTGTGTCACAGTATCATTGAGAATCAATTTCAAATGATTTCTCCAAAATGATACAAGTGGTTTATGATAGAATTGTAAATAGAGACCAGATACATGTATTCCCATGCTAGCATTTGATGGGAAATGCTATATAGAAACATTGCAGAGAATGGGAAAAGCTTTAAATAGATCAGTTTTTCAGATTAAACGATTACAAGATACAAGATATATGACTTCAAACACAGTGTTTGATTCATAGTTAGCATTCATTACAGATTTGTTTATTTAAAATGTCTTTTCAATTAGAATTTTCTTTTGCTGGAAAACACAGGGTTTAAATCAAGTATTTAAAAGCAAAATAATGATTTTAAATTTATAAATTTATTATGATCAAATATTTAATATTCAGTATCAAATATACATGCTATGTAAACAATGTCTTTACAATAGCAAGTTTTGAGCATCTTCATTTTTTCTCTATAGTTATTTCCTTTTAATGCAATTATTAAATAACTACTCATAAAAATCTGTTAGTTGCTTTAAGAAGGCACTTTATATTACTAAGCACTTTCTTATTCAAGAGATATTAAAAGTGAAATTATTTCAATCGTCTCTACACCTTTTTAATATTATAAACTGTCCTAATACAGTAAATACTGTAAATACTAGAAATCTGTATCTTAAGGTAGTTTGTCTCATGAGGAACAAAAATAGAATATGATGTGAACCACCATCTGGATTTTCTCTCTAATGTATAAAATATATTTTTATGAGTTTCTTGTTCCTTTCTAATTTACCTTCAATCTATTGAAGCCTTGTTGAGCAAAGAGCCTGCTGACCTGAGAGTCAGAGTGATAAATTCTACCTTCAAGAATAAAAGATGAAAGTGGGAGGAAGACATGTGAAAATCAAGAAATATTTATAAAAGAGAGTTGAGAATGTAGAATGAAACCACTATACAATGACAAATTCTTAAAAACTAACTGAAAGTTCTAATTATTTGTTTTGTTATATGTACTAAGTTCTTTCTTTGTTTACTGTAAGAGGAAATAGTTTTGCAAGTCACACTGCCCTGTCTTGAATTTACAGAGGATACACTCAAGAAATGATAGCTTTTTTTAAAAAAATGGTAGACAAAGCTAAAGCAGTTTTAAAAATACTTATGTGGCTCATAGGAATGTAGTCTAGTTTAAATAATGAACCTGGAGGCTTAAATATCAAGAAAACAATTTTTTTCTTATGTTTCTATAATTTTTTATTTATTTTTATCAGATGTTTTAAGATATAGCCTTATGAGGTTAAAAAGGAATATGACAGAGACAGAAATATTATAACAAAAAGAGTAAGCATATGGTAAGATTATAATGAAAATAACACTTGTACAAAAATCTCCTCTTCCATCACTTGTTCATTGGTGTATCATCCCTATTTGAAGTAGAGAAAGACCTGTAATACAGACTAGCTGGAAATCCATTACAGTTCAGTTAAGTAAAATAAGAAGCTGAAAGGGAGCATATTGTGATATGTTTATTTTATTATCTTTGGAAAGATTGATTTCAAAATCTCTAGTAGAATCCTAAGGGCTCTGTCTGAATCTGGACAAAAATATATGAGGGCAATACATATCTGGTTCAGGATTACTACAAATCCATGTATTTATGGACTTCAGTATATTTGTATGACCCCGGTGCTATGAAGTATCTATTAATCAAAAAGAATTTATTGAGCATCTGTCATGTACAGACCCTCTCTTTCAAACTTTATGTAGTATCCTCTATAGCCAAATCACTTTTTAATATCTATTCCACACAGAGACATGTATACTTCGAGGATCAAATGAATGGTTATTTATATATGATTCATTAATACTCATTATTTTTTTCCCATTTGCGCAACTCCCCAGTAAGAAAAGGCAATAAAGATTTATACAAATACTAGTGTTTTACCCATCAATAAGAAAAGTATAAATGTGTTATTATAAAATTAACTTTATTGCTGTGAAATATATCTCAAGTCTCTGTGGCTTAAGACAATAAAAACAAAAGTCACATGAAGGTTTGTATGGGGCTCTGCTCCACATAAACCTTTAGGAACTCAGCTCAACAGACACTGTATCATCTTTTACTCTATCATCAGGAATATGCCACCTCTGTTGCTCTGGCATTAAATGAGACAATAGAGAGATGTGCTCTGGAATCAAATGCTCAAGCCAAGAAGTCACATGTCACAAATGCTCACTCACTATTGAGCAGAACCATTCTCATGGTCCTGGCTAAATGAAAGCTGAGAAGAACTGTCTGCCTACCTAGAGACAGAACAGAAAGATAAATATTGACAAGACATAGTAATATCTCCAATGTTTTGTTCATTTAAATTAAAAATATATATATATTGTTGAAGATCTTCTATGAGGATAATGTATCAGAAATCATGTTGTACGTAGAAATAAGCAAAATGCAGTTTCTGACTAGAACACATTAACCCGAATTGAGCTAAACTAACATACTTACATAATAATAATTTAACAAATGTGATATTGTATTCAATTTCATATTGACTCCCCCTAGATTTTATGAGGTCAAAAGGTACAATTCTAAGGTTAAGTATAGGATATATTAAATAATTATTTACTATTTGAATTCCTTCAGAGAATTAAGATGTATATTTTTAAGACACATTTATTTGAAAATAAGAGACCAGTTTAGTCATTCAGTGAAGATTTTGCTTTAGTGAACGACTGTGCTTATAAAATAAGATAAATGTAGAAAGAATAACTGTCAAAACTATGCAATACTATACAGTTTTATTGTACCACAATGATATTTATGAG
This sequence comes from Macroglossus sobrinus, assembly GCA_004027375.1. Taxonomy (NCBI): domain Eukaryota; kingdom Metazoa; phylum Chordata; class Mammalia; order Chiroptera; family Pteropodidae; genus Macroglossus; species Macroglossus sobrinus. Next base: position 313,689 of record PVKZ01000910.1, on the reverse strand, counting down.
CTGCCTTATTTGTTTATGATCTCTCTCTTTTGTTATTTAACATGTCTATCTGAGGTATATGAATCCTGATTTTTATATTTCTTCATGTTTTCATTATTCAATTTTTCATTCCCGAATCCTCTACAGACTTGAAACAATGTTTTTAGAGACAGCCAAATGAATATATATGTCTGGTAGTTCTGCAGGATTGAAACCAAATCATCCAAAAGAAATAATTCAATAAAATAAACATTTTCTTGTAATAATTTTTCTCCGTCATGGTGTAGGAATACTTTTGGTAAAATAATTGACTGTTTGTAAATTAGTTTGCTGAAATGGGCACCAACCTAACAATTGTACTTCCTTCTGTGTTTTCACATTGTTATTATTAATGTCACAGTCTTACTTTATGTTTTATGTATCAAATGAAATTTTTATATAGCTTATCTAATACACTATCTCCCAATTCTTCAAATAGATAAACCTAAATTTGGTTAGCAGATAATATTAAGAACTTACCCAAGCAATGTCCCGTTTAACTTTCCAACCTCATTTTTAAATTTTCTCCACAGCTTTCTCTACAGCTCTCCTGTACTACTACGTCCTTTGTACCTATTGTTCTTCTACTTAAATGTCCATTTACCTGGATATTTTCGGATCTGACTTTACTTATACATCAAATCTCAGTACAAATTTCTTCTCTGCAGGGAGTCTGTTGTTTACTTGCTTATTTTCTAACTTATTTGGTGGTTGCTAAAGTTTTATGAAGAAATGGACCTAATCTGTTTGATATTTCACTGCATCCTCACAATTGAGCATAGTACTTAGCATCTAATATTCACTAAATATTTTTAAATAAATAATTGAATAAGAAATGAGGCACGAATGGAGGATGACACTATTACTAGAAATGCAGGACATAAGTATGGCCAGTGATCTTTAACAAAAAAGTAAAATTTGAAAAGTCTTGAAAGATGCATAGAAATATGATAGATGGATAAGGTAGAAAAATAGAAGTTAACAAGAAAAATAAAGATATTGCATAAAATCACATGTTATGGAGACATTATTTTGTCACTTGAAAATTACACTCAGTGTCACCTTATAAGACTTGGAATTAAAAATCAGTGATTATTTTCAAGTTAAGATGCTTAATACGACTTTATCATTTGACAAATTAGGTGAAATGGAGAAATTCCTTGAAACAATGAATTACTAAAACTGACAAATAAAAAACTGAAGTATATTAAAAAACTTGATTTTTAATTAAAAACTCTTTTATAGAGAAAGTTTTAGGTATAGTTTCTCTCCTAATGACACCAAACATTTAAGGAGGAATACTATTTCTATGCACACTTTTCCAGAAAATAGAGAAAGAGGAAGCAGTAACTCATTAAACCAATATTATTTGACACCAAAACCAGAAAACATTATAAGAAAAGTAAACTGCATACTAATATTTTTCAAAAAAAAAATAGAAACAAAAGTGAATAAGACATTAACAAAATGAATTCAACAGTATATAAAGACTATGCCACCTATGGCCATGTTGGCTTTATCTTAGAAATGTAAATTAGTTTAATATTCAAAAGTTAATCAATGATTACCAAAAATTACCATTTTAACAAAATAAAGATAAAACTAAATGATCATCTCAATAGATGAAGACAAAATATTTGAAAATATTCAACAACCAATCATGATTTTTATAAATCTCAGAAAATTAGGAATTGAAGAGAGGAAAATTTTCTTAACCTAACAGAGTGTATCTAAAAAAAAAGAGAAAAAAAGCTGCAGTTACTATCATACCTAACATTAAAACACTGAAGTCTTTAAGACTGAAAACAGATACCTACTTTATCATTTCTATTTAATATTTATCAGAGATCCTATTTATTGCAATAAAGCAAGGAGGAAAAAAGAGCATAAAGATTATAAATTAACAAGTAAGAATTCCTATTAACATTAGAATCAAGATAACAGTGCCCAATTTTTTGCATTATTTGACAATGTGGAGCTTCCTCTGCAAACTCTATGTTTGACAAAATCACTTAGTAAAAGGTTTCTATTTACTCTCACTTCTACTGTATTGATTCCTTTATTCATTTGGTAAATAAATGCCAGACACTATTCCAGATACACGATGCTGGGGATTTTCTTTTAGGATAATATTACAGTTTTCTTCCCTGTAACAGGAAAGTTTGTGAGATGAGTGTTTAGATAGTGATTAAAATTAGCTTAAATTATTACATAATTAGATAGTAGAGATGTGTGGGTGGGGTGAGGTGACTATTAAACTATGCAATCTGGCTACAGAGAGACCATATTTTCATTAGTTATCTTCATATCAACTGTTTGAATGGTACCCTAAAGCCTCAGACTTTATCTTCTCATTGTTCATCAATAGGAATTTTTGAAACAGTTAATACATTTTTGCTATAATTTAGAAAGGACCATACTGGATCTGCAATGAATCCCATTTCTGCCAACAATATTAGTAATGATAGTTAATGCTTCCTCTGCTTTTATTATATGCAGGACATTCTATAAGATGTACATGTGATAATTAAATATGCTCAAAAATAATAAAGTAGTATCTATTGTGTTTTTCCTCCATTTTGCAAATACAAAAGTAATAGAGTTTAAGTAATTGTCAGAATTAAATTTATAAACATAAACTACCTTGAGACCCAAGGTGGAATGAGGTGAATAATGGAAATAATTTGTTCACAATAATCAAATTAATAAGTCTCTTCCCATTATTTGTCTATATCCAGAGTTCTCAATGAAGGTGAAACATGTGGATGAGCCATAGTTCATTAAAATCAGCTGTGCTTAATTTACTCAAGTCAGTCTGGAAGTCATTTTAAAACAGAATGAACTCTAGAAATGATCATTTAAAAAATGTTTCTCTTTAATATATTTCACTTTAAAAGTTCTTTTTTTGTCTTCTTTCTTTTTTTGTTTTTGTTTTTATTTTTTGAAGTATTCTTACCATCTTGGGTAAACTTTACGTGATCAAATTTAGTATATACTGTGTGGTCTCTAATATTTTATAATTTAGTAATTTGGGATCAAATTTTATAATTAAAATTGTTTTCATTAGGATTTATTAATTAATCAACATACATTTATTTAATACTGGCCCTGTTGAGTTCAATGGAGATAAATAAATAAATAAATAAATAAATAAAATTAATTTTTATAAAGATTACCATAAAAACAAATAATATAATAATAATAAAAACTATAGAGAAGAGATTATGAAAAAAATAGAAAACTTTCAACATTATTCAAGTTTTTTAAACTTAGAAAAATTGATCAACCCTAAGAAAAATATAACTTCCAAAACTGACTTGTAGGTAGCTTGAATAGATTCATAACCAATTAAATAATTTAAATCCATTAAAAAATCCAACAAATAATTTTAAATGATTGTAAAGTGTAGTTCACCAAACTATCAATAAATAGATAATTCTTAAAAACATGTAATTCCTATTACTTTTGAACTTTTCTAGAAAGAAAGGAGCAAACCCTACCATTTGTTTTATAAGATTTATATAATTTGTTATCATAATTAGATTAGATGAGGTAATCTTAGTCATTGATATTGATGCAAAAAAATACTCATTTGATTTTTTTGAACAAAAAAATGTTGCTTTAATTTTTGAGAAATTTTATTTACCTAATTTCTCACATTAGCAACTTTAAAGAGGAACATTACAATATCATCTTAATAGATGCATAATAAACATTTTAAAAATGTCACTACCACTTCATTTTAAAAATACTTTGTAAACTAGAAATGAATGGATCCTTAACACATTAAATGATATGTACTATAATTACATTACTATTTTCAAATTAATGATGAAACATTAGAAAGAAATCAAATGGCCGTTGTCATGACTTCTAATCAAAATTTTATTTGTTGAATAGGAAAAAAACATTTAATTTTAAAATATATTTAACTATTTAAAAAAAATCAACATTAGTCCTGAATTAAATAATTGCCTACAGAAGGCACCAGAAGAATTTAGAAAAAAATTTTTATAATTCAGACAATTCACCAAGTGGCTACATTCAAAACCAATATACAAAACAACCTAAAAATGTTGCTAGAAATTTGTTATCAAGCTATGCTTAGAAATTAAATTAGACCAAAATAAAGAGACAAATCATATACATGGACAGATCCACTATCATAAAGATATCTTTTTTAAATTTATTAAATATTCAATGATCTTTAATTTAGATCTTAACAAGAATCTTTAGGTAACTTGCCAAGATAATCACAGTGATGAAGATGTGGACAAAGAGAAACACATACTGCTAGTGGTTATGTAACTTTGTGCATGAACTCTGAGACTTCAATGTGACATTCTCTCATAGAGTTAAAATAAATATACCCTTTGCCTTTACCAATCCTAGAGAAACTGTTGCCTTGTATACCAAGACACTTTGTCAAGAATGTTCACTGAAGTTTTTTATTTAATAGCACAAAAGCTAGAAATGATCCAAATGACTATCACCAGGAAAATGAGTAAATACACTATATTATAATCATTGAAAAGAATAATATACAATGGTGAAAATTAAGGTATGAGCCCTTCAATAGTCAGCATGACTAAATCACAAAACATACGTTAGAAGAATAAAGAAAGTATGTTATCATTTATATGAATCTATAAACCTACAAAACTTCATATTTTTTGGAGAAAATATATATGTAGTAAATCAACAATAAGAACCATAAGAATGAGTAATACTAAATTTAAATCATATTAATCCTTTTATGGGAGAGAAATGGATATTATAAAGGAGGGGCACAAAGAGGCTTCAAGGTTATTTTAAGTATTGAATCTGGGGAGTACGTATGTAGGTTTTTATTTTATCATTCTTTATACTTTAAATATGCACTACATATTCTTTTTCATGTTTAAAATGCTAAATAATAAAAACAATTTCCAAAATAAAGGAAACAGAGTAGTTATATTAGCAGCCCATTTGGTTTGAGGGTAGGGTGAAGAGGGGAATACATTCTCAGCAGAGGTACAGGCAGATTCAGGGAACAGAGGTAGCAAATCATAAGAATTTGGAGATATAAATGTGTATCTAATTTTAGGGTATTCCTTCCCCACGACTAGAATTATCCCTATGAAAATGAAACCTTATATTGTAGTCATTACAAAGTCTCTCATAGAGTAGAATACTCTCTTATTCTTTATTCTGAACAAAAATTACTTTTGGAGGAAAGATATAATAGCCTAAAATTACCTCAGTCTGTGATAGTTTTAAATAGTTATGAATTCACTTGAGGAAATCAGCAAGCCAAAGATAAGAGGGATAATCACAATGCTGCTTCAGGTACCTACTGAGAGTAGCTGGTCTAACAGCCTTCTTTTACATTCTATCAGCCCCTCCACGAATTATCTGATTGGGTCCTAAGGTAGTATTAAAATTCTAGAAGTCACAGACACTTATCTAAAGTTGAAGGATTTTGAAATTGTATTTAAAATTTAGCCTCAAGCATCAGTTTTGATGAAAGAATGTAAAAATGCAAATTTCAGTAACCGTTGCAAATTGTTTTATGTTTTGCTAAACATAAGCTGCGTGATTTAAGTAGCATGATAAATTTAAATTTAAGTAAATTTAAATTCACTGATGATTTCTTGTTGATAATCTCTGCTGCCTTTAGCTTTATTTCATTTTTCAACCAAGAATGAAGAGAAATATTCTACACCTAGGTAAAGCTATTTGGGTTTTAAGTTTTTAGTACTTTGAAAGACTGAGTAAAACATTGCCTGAAAGAATGTCTTTCTCTCCCCTATAACTGGATACCATCGCATGGAGCTTATAAGCAAGCCATAAAGACTGAAATATATGTTTTTTAAAAGAATATGAAAACTTTAAATATGTTTGCTATTTTTTTCCCAGATTATAGCATTAATCTAGATTTCTGTGAGTGCTGAGTGACATATGACTTTATTATTGTTGTAGCTCTGATCCAGGCCAACTCTCATGAATCTCAAAGAATAAATATTTCTCACTCTAAACTCCCAACTGGTGCAAAGATCTTTGAATCATCAGAAAAGATTTGAATTTGCATCTTCTTTTACTTCACTGTTTCCTTTAAGCTCTCCTCAGATATTCATGCTTGCCAAGCCTGTTCAGAAAAATGCTTAAGCAGTCCTGGACTCGTGGTAAACAAGCAGTCTCATTTCTTGTAATCATATAAAATACGCACTTTCATTTGCTCAACAGTATGGTGTAAAATTATATCAATCATTGTGCTTCTCGTAGAAAGGTAGTGTGGTTTGTGCTAAATTAACCTTCTTTAAAAAAGAAAATTAAATTGTGTTTTCCGGTGGCTCATCACAAAACGGGTAAATTCTGTGGCTCAGGATAAATACCAGTTGCTGATAACAGTTATTTTCTTGTTCTCATTTTAAAAATTATATAGTTAAAAGTTTTTAACAAACTCTTAAAAACTCTACCATGAATAATACTCATAAATTAAATAAATATGAGTTTACATTTTAACATTTAAACTCAAAAGATGTAATCATATTACTATATTATCTGATAAAATGTGTGACAGCAATAGATAGGTAGAATTTGCCAAGATACACATTTATGTTGAAATATGCTTCCCTCAGATATTAAATTGTAGACATGATTAAAGTGTAACAAAAGCAAGGGATTTTAATCAAATTTTATAATATCCAGTTTTGTAAAATAAAAAGAAGTATGAACATTGCTAGCTACAAACAGTAATTAGTATTCTGCTTAATAGCCTACTACTTCTGCATGCAAAATAGATTGCTTAAAGATATTTATATAGAAATAATCATGTTTGGCAAAAGACCATGACCATTTTCTTCTGACTTACAGAGGAAAAGATATATGTTTCATGATATAAAAATATATTAAAATAATATTTACTTTTTTATTTCTTCAAACATAAAATACTCCTAATTAATTTTGGAGGTTAAATAATTATGGTGTCATTAATATTTATGATATTTGCCTTCTTTATTATGATATACTCTTACTAAAATTGTTAAGATGCAGTTGGCCAATATAATAACTCTATAATTTTTCAGAAAGGGAAATTTTTTAGAAAGAGGAAAAATTGAAATGATTATAATGAAATCCCAGTTTTAAGACATGATTATTTAAAAGTACTCGTGTTATATGTGTCAAAATATTTAAGAGGAATAAAAACTCTGAGAAGCCTATTTCAAAAGCTAGCTTTGTTGTCCACAATTCGTGACTAATGGCCAGTGGTACATCTCCAGTCATGGTGACGACCAGGGCTGTTCTGCTGGCCCTCCAGCGACCAGCGCTTCCCCTGTGAGCTCTGATGGTCAGATATCATGGCCTAATCCTCCTGCTCTGTAAAGTACAACTGTAGTTAGCTGGGTGGAGCCAGCAGGATGCAACAGGGGAAGGTGCCTAGCATTTTGGATTAAACTCTTTTAAAGCAATGTTACATTTCAGTGATTTAGAAACAGCTTTTCTGAAATTTTTCTTTCAGCCTCTCACATGAATACAGGGACAAGACCAAAGCCAAGTTAAAGCAACAGAAGCCATAAACTACAAAGAATCCCTATCCGAATCCCTTATCATTGACAAGAATTTATTTCTGAATTAATGTTATTTTGCAGGAAACTTCTTCCAAATTTTTCTAGACTGAAATTTCTTTCAAGGAGACTTTTAGTGGCCAATATCAGTAGACTTCTGTCAGGCCATTCCTTTAATTTACAGACACACAATCCTGGATGTCTACACCCTATTAATAGGTGTAGATTCAAAATATTTTTACCTCCATATGAATAGAATTCTATTATGCTGGTCCTATTAGATTTTTAAATATATCCATAGATACCTAAAATCCTAGCAGAAAATAGATAAAGCTAAGTTCAAAATGAGATTCCTGTTGTATTAAAAATTGTGGGTATGAACCAGTTTAAATTATCCCATTTCTCAAAATTATTCTATTAATTTCTCAAATTCTTCTATTTTTGGACCACAATGAAACAGTAATGCTTAAATTCATTTCATCTCCAAAAGAATAAACTGAATCTTTGAATGGTACTGTATATCTATCATCAACCAGCTGCATTTAAATAAAGTTGTGGAGTATTAAAATGTGGCATTTTGGATAGTAAAGGGTCATCCATCAATGATAAAAAAATAATGTTAAAATATGAGGGTTTTTATTTCTTATTTTCCCTTGCAATTTAAATAGTATGTTTAGTTGTCTAAAGTGCTTTTAGATGAACTATGCTTTTAAGATTTATGAGAACTAACTAAAGTAGGAAGAAAAGGCAAAGACACTTTTAATGATGGTGAGAATGGAGAATAGCAAACTTTCCTAGGATTGGCGTTAGTCTGGATGTAGGCAGCAAATAGCACCAGGGTTTTGAACATTTCAGATTTTATGAATGCAGAGGATCGTGAGAATGTCAGTGCTGCACAGAAATTACTTGACCTGTAGTAATCAGGTACTGGACAATGCTAAATTAGTAACACTGTTTTATAACAAGAATAATTTTGATTTGAGTTGAGCTGAAGTTAACATTTCTACAAATAATATTTTTAAAAGATAACTACAGGAAGGTTGTGATAAAAACACTTTAATAATTGATTCCTTTTTTAATGTACTATATAAAATTATAAAATCTAGAATTTGTAGTTAGGCCAACTCCAGCTTCCATAACTTGACATTCTAAATTCAAGTTATCATAACTCATTCCTTTTTCCATGACGCCTTTCAGACTATTCTCTTTATTATCCTTGGAAAAGTGTTCTTCTCACTTCCATTTGTTTCCTAATTTTTTTTCTTCCCTGAATGCTCACTCCTGTCTGTCAAATTCCAAAAATATTCCAGCACAGTTCTCACCAGCTCCTTGAAGAATAACAATAAAGACATTTCTAATGACATTTTTCTCCTTTGAAATTTTCCCACCACTGACTGTACTATTGCTTTACCAGTGAAGAATATTTTTCTTTGTGATCTTTTGTACTTTATTATTTACCATCTTATAACTTTTTAAAATGCTCTCTTTGTATTATCCTTATAGTTAGATTGTGAAGCCCAGGAAGGCAGGACCTCAGTATGCTTTCTAATGTTACTCACAACCTTTGAACACAAAACCTTTAGATGTTCTTTTTATATTTTAAATGAATATGTTCTCTTCCAACTCACCAAAATACTCATGCTATTCTCCAGAGCAAACTGTATAACTGGGATCATTTTTGATACTATCAGAAAAAGAGAAATGCAGATTGAAGTGTGATAAATATTCCTCACAATATTTCTGGAGGGAAGATAAAGTTTATGTAAACATAGTTCTTATGTCCACAAAAAAAAGCAATAATAACTTTAAAAATATTGAGTTAAAGCCAGAGAAACTTTTCAAGTACAATATGAATGCACTGATTAATTTTTTAGGCCAGTGATGTAAAAAAGAATCATGAGTCTATGAATGCAAAACAAAAAGATATTTATAATGAAGGAACATGATGTGTGTGTGTGTGTGTGTGTGTGTGTGTGTGTGTTTGAATGCCTATTCTGTTGTTAACATTGAGTGAGCACAATAGAAGACACAAAGGCAAAATGTAATCCAGTATTTGCTTCCTCCAAGGAGCCTGTGATCAGAACACCACTTTGAACTAATTTACTGAATAAATAGAATTTGGTAACTTTAAGTCAGATTTTGACTGAACTGAATAATAGTTGCAATATATATATATTAGAGCACATCTTCAGTCAGTCATTTTCTCCCTGCCATCACAGTCTGTATAGAGCACCTTCGCTTCCAGTTTTCACAGGGCCAAGCCTGAGTACCACCTGATTCTGAGTCTCATGGTATAGCTAATTAGACTCACAGTGCATATTTCACCCAAGGCACAACAATCAGATTCTTCCTCTCTCTCTCATTCTCTCATTTGAAATTGGTGCAATGAAAGACTCCTTTTTTTCTTTGATGATTGGATATATGAAGTCGCATAAATCTGAATGCAGAAGCAAACATTTTAAGGTGGCTACGATGAACTGTGCACAAGCAAATGCATTGTTTTTATAAGATTGTTTGGAAAGAGAGGAGAATTAGATTTAGGCATGCAAAGAGGCTACACAACATCAAAGAGGAGTGAGCACAACCTTAGTTTTTGATGACTTCTCAGTATCCTATTCAGGTGTCTCACAGGTCCTGTGTACATTTCCTTTTACTCTTTGAGTCATCACTATATCCTTCCAATAAGTTCCACTATTTTGCTCAGGCTTAAGTTTTAATGTTTACCTTAGGTTGAACACTGACTTATAAAAGTGTTATATGAAGCTAAACTGAATCAAAAGAAATATTTTATACTACCATTATGCTATCACAATAAAGTGAAAGTTCCTATTCATATATTTACCATAATTAAAGTAATTCATAGTGATGACTTAAATTATTTTGAAATTTAAAGTTCGATCCATTATAGACTCAACATTTAAAATCTTGCACTAATTTAAAAATTTCTATCCAAAATAATTATGAGTAACATTTCATGCTTAAATGTTGGAATAATCTAATCAATATTCTGTATTAATAAGGATTTGTGGTTCTAAGCAATAGAATTCACCTCTAGATGATTCTGCAAAAAAAAAAAGTTTAATAAATCATATTGGCCCAGCAATTCTGCTTCTATGTATACACTCAAAAGAAATGAAAGCACATGTCCACAAAAAGGCATATTATGAATATTCACAGTGCATTAATTCATAATAGTCCCAAATTAGAAACAAAATGTACATCAGTAGAATTTAAAAATGAATTATAACATATTTATACAAATGAATACTTCTCAGCAATAAAATAAATATAATTACTTTTTTGTAATAGCACAAAAAAATTATTGTAATATTAAGTTGAACAAAAGAAGCCAGACCTAAAAGAATATATATATATATATTACATGATTCTATTTATATAAAATTTAAATCACCAAGATTAATCTGTAGATTAATCTGTAGAATAAAAGTACAGTCCCTCTCTCAAGGGAAGGAGTACTAATGACAAAGGAGCCTGAGAATCTTTTAGCAGTTATGAAAACATTTTATACATTAATGAGGGATGGTTAAATTTATATATACATATTTTTTTCAATATTCACCAAACCGTACATTTAATCTCTGTACATTATAATCTATGCAAAGCACATCCCAATAATTAAAAAAAAATAAGTAGTCTAAAGAATCATTGGGAGCTGCTGTAGACTGAAATTTTGTGTCCCTCCAAGAATCATATGTTGAAACCTCATCCCCAATATGATGGTATTAGGAGGTGGAGCATTGAGGAGGCAATAAAAACAGAACCTTCATGAATGGGATTAGTGCCCTTATATAAAAGACCCTATATAGCTTTCTTATCCCTTCTGCCATGTGAGAACACAGCAAAAAAACCAACCATCTATAAATCAAGAAGTGGGGTCTCACCAGATACTGAATCTGCTGGTGCCTCGATCTTAGACTTTCTAGCCTACAGAACTGTGAGAAGTAAATTTCTGTTGTTTATAAGCCACCCAGTCTGTGGACTAAGACAGGAGCCTTCCGAACAAGGGACCAAACTATTCTATAGATTTTGTTGGATGAAACATGAAAACTTTTGTTGCCATCACTGATCTCTAAACCTAGAGGTGTGTATACCTCTGATTTATACATATATGTATATGTATGTGTGTGGTGTGCACAAGTTTTTATGAGTGTGCCTGAAGTCCCTGATGCTACAGTTCAGTGAAGGGGCCAGAGCTACATTTTTGTGTGCTGGGTTGTAATCTCTCTTTCCAGCCTTTCCTGTACCCTCTCCCTCCTCCCAGGTAACCACAGATCTTCTTGTCACTATAGATTAATTTTTATTTTAAAAATTTTATATACAAAAATCATTCAGTATGTAAGCCTTTTTTTCTAAAAGGCTTCCTACACTCAGCATAATTATTTTGAGATTTGTAAATGCTACATGTAGCAGTAGTTCATTTCTTTTTATTGCTGAGATGTATTTCATTGTATTGATGCACTATGAGATTTTTATCTATTCACCTATTGATGGACATTTGAATTGTTTTCAGTTTGGGAATACTAGAAATGAATCTGCAATGAACATCTGTGTCTAAGTCTTTTTATAGATATTTGATATCATTTCTCTTTGGTAGGAGAAATATGGTAGGTGTATGTTAAAATTTTAAAAAACTTTCAAATTGTTTTCCAAGTGGCCGTATCATATTTTTAAAATTCTTATTAGCATTTTTTTAGAGTTCCAGTTGCTCAGCATTATTGCCAACACATGGTTTGATCTGCCTTTAATTTTACCCATTCTAAGAGATGTGAAGTGGTCTCTCATTGGGTTTTAATCTGCATTGCCATATTGTTAATGATATTGAGCACTTTTCATGTGCAACCCTTTCACTTACAATCAAATCTGCTGTGGTAAAGTGGTAAATCAAATTTTTGATGAGTTTTCACTATTTTTTTTTCTTTTTTGAGCCTAAAGACATATTTATGTATTTTGATAGTGATATTAATTCAATATTGTTATTGAAAAGTTCTTTTGGCTATTCTAGATCCTTTGTATTTCTGTGTAAATTTTACCATGAACTTGTCAACTTCTAAAAAAAAAATCTCTGATTCTGATTGAATTGTATTGAATCTATAGACCAATTTGGGGAGAAGGAATATCTTAACAATACTGAGTCTTTAAATCCATTAACGTGATAGCTGCGGTGTATGAATTCGCTAGGACTTTAAAACAAAGTACCACAGACTATGGCTTAAAGAACAGAGATTTGTTTCACAGTTCTGGAGCTAGAAATCCTGAATGGAAGTGTTAGCAGGTTTTATTCTTTTTGATGGTTTTGAGGAAAGGCTTTGTTCCAGGCCTCTCTCCTAAATTTGCTGATGGTTGTGTTCTCTCTCTGTCTTTTCACCTTGTCTTCTCTCTGACTGTGGTGAGATTTTGCCCAAATCTCCCCACCCTCCCCTTTTTTAAAAATCAGGACATCAGTTATATTGAATTAGGGCTCACCCTAATGACTTCACTTTAGCTTGAATACTTCTGCAAGGAACTTGTCTTCAAATAAGGTCACATTCTAACTGCATTAAGACTTCAACATAGGAATTTTTTTTGGGGGGGGGCAATTCAGCCCATAAAATGTAGCTAGTGGCTAACTTAATGTACAGTATAGCAAGAATATCTTTCACCAGAAAATTTAAATATTTAGCTCTCAAATCATTTACCAGAACTTGTCACATGGCTCTTACTTCACATGGGAAAGTGCAAATCTACCCTTTGTCAGGAAGGCAGGGAACCAAAAGTATTGGATGAATAATATTAATGATCACTTGCTCTATTACTTGATTCTCAGTATTTTTATAGTGAATAAAGAAGGAATTAACAATCAGGGCAAGATACTGGTGATCACATTCGTTTTCTACAAAACAGTTATTTTTCATATGAATTAAAATGTTCCATTTTTTTCAGTTTCCTATGGTTATAGAAAAGGTGAAGATAAAATAACAATATTTTGATCATTTCATTTATGGAATTTGTATTGTTAGGAAACTATAAAAGTTTTTATATGTAAACAAATAGCTTTTTTAGATATTATGCCATATGAATTCCCATTGATGAAAAGGTTTGAGCAAGTCATGACAAAACTAAATCTTACTAGGGTTTACAAGAGTATTAAACACAAAGATGTTTCTGGAAGAATGGGACATTCTACATTATAACATTTATTATTTTATTTTTAATTAAAATAAAAACTTCTTTGTCCATGGCATGACAAGTTATGATATTCTTCTAGTATAATACACATACTAGAAGAATATCATTTAAAACCTAATACTTGCTGTTTGGTAAATGCTCTGTGGAAACTTATGTCTCATAATAGTATTGAATTTTATTATTTTATGTCTTTAATATTAAATTTCAGGCTAAACATTTATTTGTTTATTTATTTGTTTCTCTTGGTTTTCCCACTATCATAATATCAATACATAATTCAGTTCCCTAAGGTAATCCTCTATTATTTTTCTTTTCTTTAATATTATAAACTACAGATATGTCCTGTTTATATATTGTTATCATCTATCACAAAGTTTATTTTCTGCAGGTGCATGTGTTTTTTTATTTAATGTCCTTAGTTTATTTACAAAAAACTCATTAAATGTGATTTCTTGTCTACATAAGTAACCTTTACTTTCTTGGTTTAATAGTGAGAGCTACAATGCAAGGACATCTTCCCATATTATAGTTTTTTCCTGAGGATATCTGTAAATAAATATAAAGGAATGCTCTGAGAAATAAGTAAATATTAGGAAATAGGAAATAATTCTCAAAGTTCAAAATACTTAAAAGAAATTTAAACTCACTATGATCTTGCTCCTTATTTCAGGCCTAAATTTATAAAAAAATGTTTTATTAAATGACCATTTAATTTTGTGAAATAAGTTTTATTTACAATACATTAAAATGGAAACTATTTGATGCCAAAAATACATATTTAATATACATATTAAAATATATATTTAAGAATACATATTTAAGAATCTATAGAAATATTTAAAAATATAGAAATATATAGAGGATATCACTTTATAATGCATATCATATCTGGTACATATTTAAATTCATATCCAATAATTATTATATTATAGGTCAAAATGATAAAACTAGAAGGAGAATGACTATTATTTAGCTAATACGCACACCTATCTCATTGTTTGTAGAATCATGTGGTTAGTTTTTTGGTTCATTTTATTGTTAACTAAGCCACTGAACAACACTCATGGTATTGTTTATTCAATTGTAACTTAATGATTCATCAGGATGCACCCTTGAGAAGTGACGAAGACAAAGGAGCAGGGCCAGTGACCCTGCAGTCACTACTGTCTCAGTGCCATGGGTAGCATTGCCTTTAAACTGTGTGGGAATGAAATTCAATGACAGTTGAGCCAGAAGTTGGACATTGCTAGGGAAGTTTAAAGAGGTAATGACATAAGCCCTCTGTGCAAGTGTAAAGGAGAAAGTTAAATTTCATGTTCCCTTCTTGTCAAGGTAATTCCATTATTAGTTTACATTCTCCTAGATAAATTGACTTCTTTCTAGATTATGGTTGTCTTCCACTTTCTGCCTGATGTGAGACCACAATAGAATTTCAAAACTGCCTGTAGATGAATGTACAGGGGTAAAGTGAAGTAGGTGTTCACACTTATTTGTTAGCCTCTTTCTAAAAGTTACTTTAAGTAGTGCTTAGAAATTTTTCTTTTGGCTTAGTGTTTGATTCATTTGATTTTCTGAACTATTGATTGCTTTACCAATTTATTTTTCTTTCATTAGTAGCTAGAACTAAATGAAAAAAGAGCAAATTAAAACAAAAATCAGGTAGGTGATCATTGCTATCAGAGGAAAAATTGAAAGTTCGAAGTCATAATTAAGATAATAAAAAGGAAAAATCACTTTGCAGATTTGCAATATATTTTATTGGTACCTAATTGTCATAAGATTGGTATAAATCATCTTGATCAATATGAAACTTTAGAAATAAAAAAAAAACTGACATAACCAGGAAAATTCCTAAGAAAAATTCTAAGCAAAATATGCTGCATAAAGGTGCTGAGACTAAAGATGCATTTGTAGTGGGATTGGATATTATAATCAAAACTTGCTTTGATTTCCTGATCAGATTATTTAAAAATAACTTAAATCAGTAAATCCTACTGAAAATATAGAGGGAGCTTTAATTTGTTATTCAAAATGACTAGCAACATATGTATGCATTAGCATGGTTAATGAACCATAAAACACATTTGTTATTTTATTCAAAGGTGCTGCTATTAAAAAATCTTGTTATGTATTTGAAGCTATAACCAAAGAGACAAATGTAAACCTGACATTGCTTTTTAAATTCTTTGGACTAAATATAATTTTGTAATTAAAGAAAATCAAACCTGTATGGCACTGCACTTTTGTTTTGTATAAGTATTACATCATCTCAAATGTTCTAAAATGGTTTTGTATTTCAATGTTCTTAAAACCACCAGTTATTCAGTACTTGATATACTTCAGTGTAATTTTGTAGAGTATTGCTATCCCCCATTGCTTTATTGTATAATGAATAGCTAATTAATATCTTCTCAGTTACTACTGAATTTCACTCTTCATCTGGATTACTGGGATCTGCTTTCCTTAGCATTTTCTTACCTAACATTTCTACATATTCACTTTTCAAGTCATTTTCTCTGGTGCAATTCCCCATGAAGCTTCCTTTTTTGTGTCTGAGTCTATTCTTATTTTGTTAACAAATATTATCCTAAGATAACTATATATGGGCCTAGCATAGTGACCGGCACACTATGCTAGGCACATATATATGTTTTGAAGAACAGAGAACTTGTAATGTTAAATCAGGAAAAACAGTAAAACTAGGCGAATTAGGAAGATTTTGTCACTCCAAACAGCAATTTTTTTCTCATAAAAAGAAAATTCTTTTACCCACATCTATTTTAATATTTCTAAATTCAAATGAAAAAAGATACCTTTCTTCTATTCTTGAAGCATCTGAAAGATTTGTGTTCATGAAATATTATAAGGAAGATTTTAATCCTATAAAGAAAACACTGATTGTTACAGTGTCCCCTCATATTTGTCTTGTATTGTCCCTGAGCAATTGTATACACCTATATATGGTTAAATGGTTATTCTGAGTACTGTTGCATATGGACCTATCAATCCAGCTAGAATGCAGATAAAAAACAGCTCCATCTTGTATTTGTACATTTTAATGTATAAGTACCCATAAAATGACATATACTCCATTACTTAGCTGGGAGGCATCAAATGAAGTAAAATGCTTACTGAAGTCAAAAGGCATACCCAATTATTGTGGTTGGATAATTGATTCAATTAAAAAATTTTCCCCCATTTTCTGACCATGACTGTTGCCTAGATGTTTTATGCTCCCTTGGCTCTTTGTGACATTACAAAATTCAACACAACAGCCATTTTTGCAGATTGATTTCTGGAGCTGGGCTAGAGGAGTGGGGCTGGAAAGAGCAGGAGGTGAAAGAAGTGATGCAATGGATGAGGGCAAGTTCTGCTACCTAATTTGTGAGGCCCTGTGCAAAATAAAAATGCAAAGCCCCTTGTTCAAAACACAACAAAAATGCCTTTCTGTCTTTCATCGTCTATCTCTTAACCCGTTGTGGTGTTTAAAATTTTTCTCTTAATGTCACATTCCCTAAGCTCAGAAATACTCATGGGAGTATGTAGACCCTCACAGGTGCCTGGAGCCCCATCCTGTGACTAGCTCATGGGCATGAACCCAAGCCCTGACCCTCCCCACTGGGGTGAAGAGTGGTCATTGGGAGGGGGTTGGGGAGCTGACTGCCTAATTCTTGCTCAGGGGAGGCAACAATGTCCAAGAAAAATTACATTAAATTTGACAGTGACCTCTCTAAACTGTTTGAATGTCTGGAAATGAAATGGTGACCTTTTTTGCAGTGGTACTTCCGCCTCATGAATATTGAGGAGGACCCTGCTTGAATCTGCGCTCTGAACTATCAGCACATGTTGTGTTATGCCATCATACATCACTTACTAAATACAAATTCAAAAGTGAAATTTTTAAGACCATTAAGACGACCAAAGAGCATTAAAATCTAAGCCTCTGAGTGAGGAGCCCTGTGTGACTGCACTGGTCACAAAACCATGAAGCTTCCCCTGGATGGAGGAGATTTTCTATGACTAGGAAACTGGATGAGGATAAATAGCTCATAGCAGAGTAGCAGGCATCCAAGCCCCACCACTAGTAACAATCTTCCAAAGTGAAAGAAACTCCAGGGAGATGGATATGGGTGCACATAAAGACATAGTTAACTAGGTTTTCTGAATTCGAAACTATTCAAAATTCTCTAGCTTAAATTTGACTTTATAGAGTCATGTAATCCTCAGCAGTGTACTTATCAATGACAATGTCAGCCTGAACACAAAAGGATCTTTCCCAAGTTTTGGGCAATACCTAATGATCTCATATTCTTGCCCAATATTCATGAGGAGGAAGTACCACTGCAAAAAAGGCCACCATTTCGTTTCCAGACATTCAAACAGTTTAGAGAGGTCACTGTCAAATTTAATGTAATTTTTCTTATATACCAGAATTTGGTTGTACTATTCAAGAAGTTGCTGCTTTGTCCCAAATTTTAACATCTTGTTGTATATACAAATAATCACTTATTTTACATATAAATAAAATATGAATACATAACACTTAATTGTGTTATCAGTATGATTCAGACTTGTCCTATTAGTTTTATATTCATTAATTTATAAAATCCTTATAGTAGTCATGTAAGGGATATAATACTATTATCCTCTTTTACATATCAGAATATAAATACAGAAAGAGGTTAATGAATTGTCTAAGGTTATACACTAGCAATTGCAGAGTCAAGATTTGACCACAAATAAACAGGCAATGGAACTTGTCATATGAACTATTAATTTGCTTACATTTGAATAAATTGAAGATCCTTAATAAATGTATTTTAATATTTTTTATATTTTGCCTCAATTGAGGTTGATGGCAATAATAGAACATGAATGCTTATATTTTTAAACTTTGAATCTAGTTTTGAAGTTGTTTTTGGTATTTGGAGAGCTTGGAGAACACTTTTGAGAAATATAATAGAACTTATTGATGTAAGAACTTATTGACATTTGAGTTGTTTTGAACTTCAGATCTGGCTTTACAAGCCAAAATTGATCCATTTAAAATAGAAGATAAATATATTTTATAAAGATTTGCACAATAATGTACAATTTAATCGATCAGAATATGTATATGCACAAATATTCTTTATATAGATAACATGATCTATTTAACCTCATGAAATTAGAAGAGAAAATATAAAAACATATCAGTTTTGTAATTTTAATTTCAGTAGAGATTATTTGTAAACTAATATGCTGAGATAGGAGTAAATAATGATTATGCATAAGTTGCCTTAACATAAATAAAAGAAAAATAATTTATCATTTCTTCTTTCTGAACATTAGATCATAGAATTTAAGAAAGTAGTTTAAAAGGACTTAAGAATATGTTCTGTAATCTATCCCAATATATAGAAGTTGATAAAATCTGAGGCCTAGTTTAGTGGACATTCACTGTTCAGCTGTCCAGGATCTCCATTAGCATGATGTCAAATGTGTTTTTTGGAACCAGTTTTCTTTAATCTCAGTCCATCTGGTTTAAGAGTGTCTCTGTCATTGGCTCCAGAAGTAGATCATGTGACTTGGGCTGCTCAAATAGCACTAAAAGTCCTCCGCCTTGTATCTAGCTCAGAAATAGGCACAAGACATAAGCTGGTTCAGTAGGAGTGAATTTCAAGCATTGCAGTGTTATGAATTAAATCTCTCTTGACTATAGGGACCGAAACCTGATACATAATAAATCATCACAAACAAGTGTTTTAAAACGTTACTCCTTTATTATCTCACAGTTTGTGTGGGTCAGGAGTTCAGGCACAGGTTAGCTGCATCTTCTGCTCAAATCTCTCACAGTCATAATCAAATTTTCAGCTAACGCTGTGGAACTATCTAAGGTCTCAGGGCCTCTTCCATGTCTATCCAGGTTGTTGGCAGAATTCAGTTCTTGCAGATATAGAATTTAGTGGTTTCCATCTTCTTTGAGACAGGGGAAGATGATTTCTCTGATAGTTCATGTTTGTTTGTTTGTTTGTTTGTTTGTTTTGAAAAGGCTCATCTGATTATGTCAGTGTTAATTTTTGTGTAAACTTTGCTGGGCCACAGTGCCCAGCTGTTTCTGTGTTTTGGGGATAAGATTAACATTCAAATTGGTGGACTTTGTGTAAAGCAGATTGTGAGTGGGCCCCATCAATTGGTTAAAGGAGCAAATAAAACGAGACTAACAATCCTTGAGCAAGAGGGAATTCTGCCAGCAGATAGCCTTTGGGCTTAAACTGTAACGTCAGTTCTTCCCTGGCTCTCCAGGATGCTGGCCAACCCTGCAGATTTTAAACTTGCTGGCCTCAACAGTCTCTCTTTCTCTACCGTCCCCCACCCCCACCCCCAACACACACCCTGTTGGCTCTGATTCTCTGGAAAACCCTGACTGATAGTCAGGCCCATCCAGGATAATCTCCCTTTTGATTTTCAAAGTCGACTCACTGATAACCTAATAATGAGAGTTATAGCCCAACATCTTATTTTAGTCTATCCCACAAGTTTGGGAAAGTGCTTATACAGGATGTGTACTCTCTGGGGCAGAAATCTTGGGAGACATCTTAAAATTCTGTCTGCTGCAGTATGAACATGGGTTGTAGACGACAAGCTGAAATAAGTGCAATTACTTCATAACAATGGTATTAGATCACTGGATTAAACTTTGCCTGGAGTCAGGCAGTTTATATTAATTAATACATTTTCTTGTTTAGGTGAGATTTGTTTCTGTTTTCTGTTCATTGAAACAACAAATGTACTAACTGAGGCAGGTAAATAAGTAACCAAGTCAAAGGACTGAGTTTCTGTCAAAGCTGGAACTAGAACTTTTTCTCTTTCCACCATTTCTTAACGTATCATATAAGAGAAACTTGTGTTCATATATATAAGATGTTAACATTTCTAAGTTCACTTTCTTTTAATTCTATAGTTCACATTGTTATGTTGACATTCGAAATCACTTAATAAGTATCATAGGTTTATAAATTTTGATCTGAAATTAACATCCTGCTCTAACCTACAACTTTTCTAGGTTTTCTTCATGCTCTCCACCTCCCAATTTGGCAATGATTAATTGGCTTTTTCAGAACCTTGGGGGTCATATAACAAATTGTATTTGAGCATCTCAATGTGTATTTAAATATGAAAGTCTAAATTCAGAAAAAGCTCAGACTAAAAACATTACTGCATTCAAATATTAAGTTGTTACAAAGAGGTAATAAGTATACAGAGTGATCATTAAAATGAAGTGTTTATAACCAGCATAATTATCCACTAATAGGTGGGTGGTATATTATAAAATTAAAAGCTCATAATCTCAGTGATTTTCATTGGAATGGAGCCAGAATGAAATGTGTGTTAAATATAGAAAGACATTTTCTGAATAAAAATTATTCTAGAACTCAGTAATTTAAAGCAAGCATTTTATGGGTCAGGAAATCAGAAAGAGCTTTTCTGGGTAGTTCTCTTTTGGAGTCAGTCAGGCAGTTGCAGTCAGATGTTAATGGTATGTATGCTGTAAAGAAGTTTGGGCTTAACAAGTGAATGATGAGAGTCCCTGGATAGAAAACCTGGAGGATGAGAGGCCCTCATTTGATCATCTGCTATAACTTTTCATCTTTAATTTGTGCATAGTCATTCTGCACCAGGTAAAGATTGAAAATAAGGAATTCCACCCTTTTAATTTGTTATTTCCTGAATCCAAATAAGTTTTTCATCGTCAGTAGAAAGATGGATGATCTTATCCCTTTGGCTGAAATTCCTTTTTGGGGGCAAAGAAATGGGAAGGCAATTAGAATGTTGTTCTTGAATGAACTCTCATATACTATTTCAATGTCAACATTTAGAGGTCTCCTATGGGTTTTGTAAAAAAAAAAAATTAGGCATAATCTTAATCTCATTTAGATCTGAGATGTTTTGCTACCAAATGATTTCCCCAAAGCCAATCACTAACACAAAAGCTGGTAACAAAATAATGTGTTTATAAATATATCTGGCAAATTTTACTTTGTCTAGAAGACTGTACAATTAATTCACATAAAGACAAATTGAATTATGTTACCAGGAGAATTTTGGGTGAAATCACAATTTCTGGATTTTATTTTAAGCAATTTTGAATTCTTAGATTTATGACAACCAATACTTCTCTTTTATCTCTGGAGATTTGTTTTTGCAACAGTGTGTTTGCAAAGGATAACTGACAGCTAAATATGCAAACGTATTTTATGAATTTCAATATAATGCAAATGAAGCATAAAGAAGAGTTTTGCATATTGGACAACTAATTTAGTACAATACCATATATTTAATTAGTCAATATAGGTAGTTCTGAATAAAGCAATAACTAAATCTCTTTTTGATAAAACCATTTGGTCAGTTCCATTATACTTAAGCTAACCAAAGTATTTTTTGTCTCCCACTTCCATTGTCTGTGAATATGACTAAAAATGAATTGTATTTTAAGTAATTTTCAATGGCTTCATTATACCCTTTGTCTATTTAAGTTGGTCTAAGACATATAATGTAACATAATAGCTAAGATAATTAAACAAATAAATGATATAATCTTTTTATTGTTTAGCAACCAAAAGAATGCAACATTCTTTTTAATTGACTTCACTTTATTTTTTGTAAGAAACCACCTTTCTCTGAAACTATTTTAAGACTATTAAACTATTGCCAAAATAATTATAAATTTTTTTATTTAATGGAATTTTATAAATTTATTAAATGTATAGTACTAGTTGTCCTTGAAATTATATTTTATTAATAGTGGAGATTTAAAATTAAAAGATATATGTGCATGTAATATATAAATATACATATGAATACATACTTAAACATGTATATGTATGTATACATATGTATACATATAAGAAGTGCCTAACATTCAAAAAAGATTTCCAGAGATGACTGGTAAATTCATTTTTAATTATTCAAAAAATATTTTTACATAGAAAAAAAGTAATGAGACCAGACCTGAAAAGAGTAATTCATTCTTTTTTTTAAAAAAAATGTCAGTTTATTTTTTTTCTTACTATATAACATAATTTTTTAAAACATTTTTTTTTTTTTACCTCTCCCCCCTCCCCCTTACCTTCTGGCAATTCATTCTTAATACATGGTTCAAATGATAACATTTGAATGCAGGCAGTGATCAGTCAGATATTTTTATTATTATTAAACTATACCTTGATATGCAACTGGAAAGGTGAGATATCAGTTTCCCTTCTTCACTGGAGGAAATAGTGACTAACAAGTTGACTTCAGAGTTCTGGCAGTAGTAGCAAACACACCTTTTCAAGAGCTCATGTAACAAGGAATTCAAGAGAGAGAACTCTGAGAACAAAATGGTTAAGTGCTAGACAAGAGTACTGAATTAAATTAGTTTAAATTGGAAAACATGGGTAGCTTCATTGGCAAATACATATATATGTAGGTATTCACATATGCAAGCAACTGTATCATGGATTGTTAAGACACAGAAAAAACTAACTATGTTTCACTTAAGAGTAGAGAAATAGTGATGATTTCAGCCCTTGATGTCAAAATGGCAAAGATAACATCATGATTCCACAGCTTACTAGCTCTGTAACCCTGGGCAAGTTAAACTGTTTCATGGTCCTCATTTAAACTTGGGGTAAACTTAATTCCTATTTCAGAGGTTTGAGTGATAATGAGATAACCAATGTTACATGACTGAGCTAATACCTGACACATGGTAGAAGCTCCATGAATATTTATTACTATATTGGTTATTTATTGCTGAACAGTGAAATGCCCCCAAAGCTTTGTGGCTTAAAACAAGCTACATTTATTTAGTTCACAATTTCTGAGTTGACAGTCAACTCTGGGCTCATCTGGATGGTTTATTTGCTTCTCAGCTAGGCTAATGCATGTGTCTACAAGGTCACTACTTTCAGGGCTGGCTATTAAAATCTAGCAGACTAACTGTGGCTTGTTGATACTTGATTTGGCCTGTTAACTTTGGTTTGATGGTTCCGGTGAAAGCTGACTTCTGGAGGCCTAGAACTGGCACAATATCACTGCTGCAACTGATATAGAGTTACAAAGTCTTGTGACCAGTTTTGCAATTTTTTTCACACCTAGAATTATTATTATTCTCTGTAATATACATAGTTCTTTTTGCTTAATAGGTACTTAGTAAATAAATATTGAATTGATATATTTAATTTGAATTTACATGTTTATGCATAAAAGTTAAATGTGAAAACATAAAAATGTTTTGTCTACTAAATGTGAAAAACATGTAACATTTAAAACACTTGAACTGGAAGTGACTTTTGAAGTGGATACTTTAATTATATTTTTTTTGTTGTTAAGTCAATTTGAGGTCTGTTGAAACTAAATATCTTTTTCATGGTATATAGTAACTTAGTTGACCCAGGACTAGAACACCTAGTCTCTTGATCCTGTGTTGTAGTTCTTTATGCTCTAAAGAAGTCATCATGAGTTTGAATGTTTAGCAGTTTCAAATTTTGCAAAAAACAGCACATTAATGGAATTAATTAACCATAGTTAATAATAGTTTGTTTCTGTATTTATAAAAAATATATTAAGCATAATATTTATTCTCTGACTCTCCACTTTACCCATCCCTTTATTACCTAATTTACATGGAAATGAAATAAGCATTATTAATTTTCAAAGGGATATTATAGATCTTTTGATTAAATTTGTAATAAAAATGTAGAGTGGTGATTTAATAGGGAAATAACTGTCTGTTTAGAAAAACTGAAAATGAAATCAAAATTAATTCACAAACAACATCAAAATACCTCAAGATGATGGATAAAGATGACATTTACAAGGTTTGGTAATGCCAAACAGTAAAGTTTATAGAAAATTAATCTAATATGAGGACATATCATTTTTCATAGGAGCTGAATCACAATTCAACTGTCTTTCCCTGACAAGGTCAGAATTCACCACTGTGCAACTCAAATCCTATACTTAGAGCAGTTTCATTACATTCTAAATCAGTCTCTGTATAATTTCATATATAAAATAAAATTCTATGGAAAATACCTGTGTTTAATATATTAAGAATAAAACAGGAAAAACCTTGAAAAGTTTATGTTCAACTATTACAGAAAAATAAAACTATAGTTTTATACATAATTAATCAGAATTATCAGCAGCTGGTTTTATCTGTGTTGCTGGGAATTATAATGCAAAACAAAGCCAGCTGTTTCTTTCAGCATATCAACTCCATTACTGTCTCAAGAGCTATTCTGATTAAGCCTAACATTATGTGATCACTTTCATCACTTTGCAGCTGCTCTTACAGTGTTTAGACTTCAAAATCAGCATATGTTGTATATTCCAAAAACCTAAGTAAACTAAATTCACATCTGTGTTATATAAATGGTTCCAAAATTAATTGACATGCTTTCACCAATATGGTAGGTGTTATTTTTTTTACTACTGGTTAATATATGTTCTTTAATGAAGTAGATATATTTTGAATAGGACTTAGATTCTTTCTTTACAGGTTTGTGAAATAATGTAGAACACCTTAAAAATACATGGCACTTGGAAAATATAAATGTGAATCAAAGATTCTGTACTGGGCATGAGAAGGTAATAAATATAATAAAAACAATACTAATGTTTATATTCTTTATTTGAAAATTACATTAAGTCATGCTGCAATTAAAAATTTGTTCACTATATTTACTACAACTTCCCTTTTCTTAAAGCAATTGTATTAATGAATTCAAATGAATAGCTAGTGTGTCATTTACTTCAAATATATTTCCTTTGTTATGGTCGACAAAAACCTTTTTTTGGTTAATAACCAATATGCACAGCATTCTTCCCACTATTATTCCAGATATATTTTAAGCAGCTAATAATTTAATGAACTATTACAATCATATCTTTTCTCTAAAATGTTTATTATAGTAAATTAAATGAAGGAAAGTTAAGTAGTCATCTTGCACTTCAAGAAACTCTTCCACTTATATTTAAAGCACCTTTCATTTCTTCCTGTCTGAAAAACTCTTTCTCTTAAATATTCAATTGTTCTCATTCCACTAATACTTAGACTATGGACAAGCTCAATTCTATAAAACCTTCTCTTAAGCCAAAGATTGTAAATGACATGAGTGGTTCTCAAATGTAGGCACACATAAAATGCACGTAACCAGATTCTGTCTCAGAAATTCATTTTCTGTTTGAGATATAGTAGGAAAATGCATTTAAACAAGTACTTCAGATGACACACAATCCACACTTGGAAAACATTGTTTTTTATTTTCTATACTTCATTTGCACTTTTGAAATATCATATTCTACGCTGCTCATCCATACACACACACACACACACACACACACACACACACACTTTTTTTTTTCTGGGAAATTTCTGGTGGGTGTGTAAAATGGTGAAACTGATATGGAAAGCACTAGAGCTGTTTTCTCATAAAATTAAAAATAGAAGTACAATATGATCCAAAAATAGAATTTCCAATCCGGGCATGTATCCAAAAGTACTGAAAATAGAGACTCAAACAGATAGATGTACACCTATGTTCATAGTAACGTTATTCATAACAGCCAAAAGATGTGAGCAACCCAGGTGTCTGCTCGCAGGTGAATGGATAAACAAAATTTGGTACATACATACAATGGAATATTAATCAAAATTAAAATGGCAGAAATTTGGACATATTTTAAATCAGGGATAAATTTTTTAGAAATTATGCTAAATAATATAAGCCAGGCATACAAGAACCAATACTGTATAATTCCACTTACACAAGTCTTAACGTGGTCTAATCATGGAGACAGAAAATAGCAGTTTCCAAGTGCTGGGGAGAAAGAGGAATGGGGAGTTACTATTTAACAGTACAAAGTTTTAGCTTGGGAAGAAATAATTTCTGTAGATGGATAGTGGTGATGATTGCATAATGATGTGAATATATACTTAAAAATGATTAAAAAGGTACATTTTATGTTACATACATAAATATATATGTATGTATATAAATGTATATATATAAATGTGTGCATATATGTATAATGCCACAAAAAAAAACTGACAAAAATAAAATATGCTAGGTAACATGTGCTTAATGCTAGGAGGGTATAATTAGAGTTGATGTAAGATAAGGGAAGATATGCATGGTAAATTTGGTAAATTTGATTAGA
Organism: Macroglossus sobrinus; assembly: GCA_004027375.1. Lineage (NCBI taxonomy): Eukaryota > Metazoa > Chordata > Mammalia > Chiroptera > Pteropodidae > Macroglossus > Macroglossus sobrinus. The sequence continues at coordinate 286,750 of PVKZ01000910.1, read as the reverse complement.
TATTCATGATACTATTTTAAGGGGAATAATTAAAGGATAGATATTTAGGGTTCAACTTCCACACCAGTACAACAAATAAAATGGCGGGGGGGGGGGAAAGTTTAAATCGATCCAGGGAAAGAAATAATGGAAGAAAATCAGTATAAAAAATATAAGACAAAGGAAATACAAAAAAGTAAGACAGTGAAGCAAGTCCAAATATATCAATAGTAACATAAATGTAAATTTTTTTAAAATTGGTGGTTAAAAGAATAGACTATCATATTAGAGTAAAAGTGATAAAGCAAATTCTAGTAGTATGGTGCTTGATAAACATCTTCAAAGCCTAAATGTATGAAAAATTTGAAAAAAAAATAGAGAAAGACATATCAAAAAAATATAACCCAAAGAAACCTGGGACAGGTAAATTAATATCAGGCAAAACAAATTTTATAAAAAAATCACTGTTATGGATAAAGAGATTACCATGTTATGATAAATATTTTAATTCACCTGGAAGATAAGATTCTAAATGAGCATAGATGTTATAAAATAGTCTCATTCTATTCAGTGCAAATCTGAAAGAATTTACTAGCCTATTATTAAATTTATAAGGCAGCTCAAATAATCAAGAAGGGCCAAGAAGTTTCTGAAACATGATAAAATAGAGGGACTTACTCTTTGAGATATCAATATTTAGTGTGGAGATTTTAATTAGAATATTACGCTAATAGGCAGGGTTAGAAATCACCAGTAGAGTACTCTCAGAGAGCTCACTTGTGTATGCAACAGAGATCCATTAACATAGTCAACATTTCTAATCAATAAAGAGAGAAGCTATCAATACGCAGTGCAATAATACTTGGTAGTTATATTTTTAAAAAAAGAAAATAAATATCTAAACAATAATTCCCTTCCTCATACAATTCTCCAAAAACCAATAATAGGTAGAATAAGGAATTAAAGGTGAAAAGCAATACAGGCAGCCCTAATGCAGGACCATTAAGATAGCTGAGAAACTGAAACTGTGCAAAATGATCTTTGTAATCAATGGAAAATATTGTGAATGTTCCATGACCTTTGTTTCTTTCCAAAATATTAAAACTTTCTTATTGTTGCTTTTAAATGTACAGAGAAGAAAAGTACAATAAAAATAAAATTTACTTAGTACAATGTTAATGGAAAACATTAGGAACATTGAGGATTACAGTGTTTGTTTCTTGGTAAAAAAAATCAATAGTTGAACAATATTTGCTTTATCATTGAACGTGTCCAATGATATGGAGCAGGGATCTTTCCTATGCCTTGGTGAATTGCCAAAAATTTGAATTACTTCCAACATAAAATATCCTTTATCCTTTAAAGATTGTGAAATATCTCCAAAGCTTTCTTTACTGTGAGTTTTGGCTAGTGTCATTTCCTCTGGGACATCATCTTTGTCATATCCATCACTTTGCTTATTTATATTCCTAAGCTGGCTGTCACTAAGTTCCTCTGGCTGCTTATCTGGAGTCTCTCAAATGGCAGCATGCCAACATTCCCCAGTCAGCAATTTTATCTATAACTCTATTTCAGTCCAATTTGAATTTTGTTTTTAAAGTCATAACTTTCTTTTATTTTCTGCATTTGCATTATTTTTGGTCAATTCCCTCTTTCAGTTACCCATTCTTATAAAATATCACATGGGTTTATTACTGAAAGAAAATACACTTGCATGCTTTGCTGTCTATTTCTATGCTAAAGAGATACCCAGTGACCAATCATCAACAGACTTTGAAGTAAATGATATAATTTGTCACTGATCATGATATCCATTGTTTATTTATGTAGCAATTTGTGAGCTAAAGAATTACAGTGAAGTTTGTACTTTATGCAATTATTCACAGTTAATATGCCATAGTAAATAATATTTGAGCTACTGCTGTTAAGGGATCAACGTTATTTAACGGAATCATGATAATTGAAATTTGTGCATATTAGAACCATGCAAAGCAAGGGATGTCTGTATTTTAAAATATTTAGAAAGAAATTATAAGGCAAGTGAAGTAAAAGCAAAAATAAATGAATGAGGCTACATCAAACTATGAAGCTTCTGCACAGCAAAAGAAACTGCCAACAAGGTAAAGAGGCAACCGTCTGAATGGAAAAATATATTTGCAAGTAATACCTCTGATAAGGGTCTAATATCTAAAATATGCAAAGAACTCATACAACTCAATAACAACAAAAAAACAAACAATCCAATCAAAAAATAGGCAGAGGACCTAAACAGACACTTTTTCCAAGAAGACATACAAATGGCCAAAAACACATGAAAAGATGCACAGCATTGCTAGCTATTAAGGAAATGCAAATCAAAACCACAATGAGATACCATCTCACACCTCTTAGAATAGCTATTATCAACAGGTCAAGTTATAATAAATGTTGGAGAGGATGTGGAGAAAAAGAACCCCTCATACACTGCTAGTGAGACTGCAAATTGGTATATTTACTATGGAGAACAGTATGGAGGTTCCTCAGAAAACTAAGAATTGATCTACCATATGATCCAGCAATCCCACTACCAGATTTTTACCTCAAAGACTTGAAAACCCATATCTAAAAAGATATTTACACACTGATATTCATAGCACATTATTCATGGTAGCCGGGATGGAAGCAACTGAAGTGTCCTACAATAGATGATTGGCTAAAGAAGCTGTAGTACATATATACAATGGAATTACTCAGCCATAAGAAAAGATAAAATACTGCCATTTGTGACAACATAGATAGACCTTGAGATAATCATGCTAAGTGAAATAAGCCAGATAGAAAATCGAAAACCACATGATATCACTTATATGTGGGATATAAACTTAAAAGTAACAAACAAACAGCACAAACAGAGACTCATGGACATAGGCAAAAGACTAGTTGTTACCAAAAGTGGAGGGCGATGAGGGAGGTGGATGGTTAAGGGGGTCAAATATGTGGTGACAGAAAGAAATATAACTATAGGAAGTGAACACACAATGCAATTTATATATATGCCTTACTGTTAAATTGTACACCTGAAACTTACTGGATTTTGTTAACCAACGTCACCATAATAGTAAAAAAAAAAAAAAAAAAAATTATAAAGGATAATTTTATGGTCTTGAGATAGAACATTATTTTATAAGCAAGACTCCAACATACCATTAAAGAAAATGTCAGCAAATTTTCTACATTAAAATTAAAATGCAGCGTCAGGCCTGGTTAATATTGGATGGGAGACCACCTAGGAAGACCAGGTGCTGTAGGCATAAAAAATAAAACAGTAAGGGATTGTAAGCTGACAATGTCCTTGCAATCTGTGAAATAAATCAAGGGTTGCCTTGCCTAGAAAAAAGAAATAAAAATAAATAAATAAACAAAATTAAAAATGATCATTACTCAGTAGACACCATAAAACAGAGAGATAATAGTTGCATCTATAACAAAAAATAATTTTATAAAATATAAATTATTACATCATATTGCTTACAAATTAGGCAAAAGTCAATCAAACCAATAAAAATGTCCAAAGAATATGAATGAGAAATAGAAGAAGCAATATCTATAGTCAAACAAAAGATGTTTATACACAGTTAAATTCATATTATGATCATAAGTAAGCCTACTAAAACAGTAAAAATTTAAGTCTAATAGAAATTTTTTGAAAAAATATTTCTGTTAATATTGTTATCTCATAAAAGATAAATTTTTGCATACTCAATTTGTGTGTGTATGGACATCTTTATTGTTCTTTTGAAAGACATTTTTGTAGGATAAACATATTCTGTTGACAGTTTTTTTTGCATACTCTAAAGATGTTCTATTGTCTTCCAACATTTGTTTTTCTGATGAGAAAACCAGCAAATACCTTTATACTTTTTTCTCTGTACAAAACTTGACTCTTTTCACTCATTTCGTATTGTTTCTAAAATTCCTCTTTACCATTGGCTTTAAGCTTTTGATTGTGCTATACTTTAGTATAGTTTCCTTCATGTTTATAACTGCATAGATAATTAACCACTTTAAATTTTTTTACAGTTCACTGATAATCTGTTTTTAGTTATTTTTTTTGTTTTTGATACACTTCTCACAATGTGTTTCCTTTTGGAAAGTTTCTTTCTCTATGTGTTCAAGTTTACTAATCCTTTTTTCTGCATTGTCTGGTCTACTTTTAAACATATCCAGTAGTTTTTTTTTTTAATCTTAATTTAAATTGTAGTTTTCACCTCTAAAAGTTAAATTTGGCTATTTTTTATATTACCCATGTCTGTATATAACTTGCTCAATTTTTGCTTTAGCTTTTTAAACTGATAGATTACACTGATAATAACTTTTAATATTATTAACTATTATTTCTATCACATGTCATTTCTCAGTAAGTTTGTAATGATTTATTTTTTTCCTCATTATGGGTTGTATTTTTCTGCTTTCTTTCATACCTAGTAATTTTTGTTAGATGTCAGATGGTGCTTGGTATTTTTGTATTCCTATAAATATTTTGAGCTTTTTTGTGGGTTGCAGTTAAGTTACATTTATTCAGTTTGAGTCTTTCAGGTCCTGCTTTTAAGCATTCTTAGGTCATCTAGAGCAGTATTGATTCTAGTGATAACTTTTATCCCTTGTTGAGGGAAGTTGCTGCTTAATATTCTGATATTAGTTTTAAATGCTGTTACGGTATTAGATATTGACACTTCCTGAATTATAAAATTTTCCACTTTGCCTTGGGAATTATCCTTGACTCTGTGTGATCTATGAGGACTGTTTCCTATGATCTTTTGGGTAGTTTCCACCCCCATTCCAGACTCAAAAAGCTTTCTCATGTGTGTGTTGATCCATCAGTTCTCACTGAATACTTGAGTTGACTTGGTACTTTTTAGGAGTTCTCTCCTCTCCTCTTTGATATCCTATCCTGGGAACAATAGCATCCTGGCTTCTTCAGATTCTTGGCTCTAATCCTCCTTGTTTATGATGTGGACATGCTCTCCAGCAAGTAAGATGGGCATTTATAGGTGTCACTTCATTTAATTTCTGTCCTTCATAAATTCCTGTTTTTTTCTTTCTCAGTAAACAATGTTCTCAATGCCAATGTTCCATTTTTTTTATTACCTGTTTCATATGAGAGTATAAATCCTGTCCCTGTTATTTCAACTTGAATCAGTGTGTAGATTATTTATTTGGAGATTTAGTCTGTTCTAACTAATACAAAGATTATTATAGAAAACAGTGTGCTATCTAACTCAAAATATACTGCAATGTTTTAGCAGTCAGGCAGCTTGTAGTAAGTACACAGATATTGCAGGTAGGGCAGCTGTACATTTACCTGTCTTGTATCAGAGAAAATGTTTTCTAAAATTGTCACCTTTGATAACTTGGAAAGAGCAGTCCATATGCCTACTAAGTCTGCAGTTCTAGAGGAAGCATTTGTATAGATCTAAATGTCAGTATGTATCAGTGGTTCCTGGAGGATTATAGCAAGGTACTATAAAACAGAGATGAATTTAGGCAAAAATTAGATACTTTACAAACAAACAATAGAAAGAGTTCATAAATTCTAGGGCTTTAGAGCTGAAAGCTAAATGCAATTGCATTTTCTCCCAAGACTATTGTTTCAGACAGCCTCAAGGTATTCATTAGTGTGTGTGTGTGTGTGTGTGTGTGTGTGTGTGTGTGTGTGTGTGTGTGTGTGACAGAGAGACAGAGAGAGAGAGAGAGAGAGCAGAAAGACAGTAGACATGAAAGTAAAGCTGGAATAAATAAGATGTCAAGAAAAGACTTTGGTGTGATTACTAGCATATAGATCTTAATGTAATCAATTTTTTTCTCCTCAGAAAGCTATCACATTTTTGAGAGAATTGCATTACTAGTGAAACCTCAAGCTTGGCCTAAAATATCTATGACTATTGATACTTCATATAACTCTTTGGATCCCAAACATACACAGTTTGAAAGTAGGCTGTAATAAATTTTCATTGCCCCGAAAAGAATATACTCTCCTGTGCCAACTATGTTGTGGTATTAGATTATGGACAAGTAGAGAATATACAAAAGGTGGAGCAATGTATGATGTATTTCCATTTCTCAAGTTACCTTCTCCATTGATAGGGAAGAATGTCTTCCCCATACCTCTACAGCAGTATTCCATCATTGGTATGATTTAATTGCTACTATTTATTTCATATTTTTCCTTTTCTACCTGAAAGATTTTATTGCTATTAATGCCATTGTTCTTTGCATATTTCTATGTTAGTAGATATTTTTACTTTATTAGATTGCTGAACCATAAAGGTTCACTTCCAGACCTGATAGAAAGGACTAAACACTCAGGAATCTTAAACTTTGAGCTGAGAGCAATGTCTCTATTGACTCTGGTTTGGCTTTTTTTAAGGGAGAGCAAGTGTGCTCTAAAGTTGGGAAGAAGGCAGATAGGCATTTGGTGGCCCAGGGGCACATGGTGACAAGGACTGCCAGTGGACCACAAACATATATTCTTGTCTTCCTGAGTACAGGCTACTTTTTCTAGCTCTCTTGCATTTAATTTTGGCAATGGATTTAAACTCTAGGCAATAAAATGTGAGCACAAGTGATGTGTGCTAATCTAGATTATGTCTTTTAAGTTTTGACAAACTTTCTTCCTCTCAAAATGCATATAGATGACAGTAAGACATTAGAAGTTGGAGGAACTACATAACAGAGGAGGATGGTTTTTTTGAATTTTCACATATAAATCCATATGCCTATCAAATTTATGCTTCCAATTTCTCATGAAAAAATTGTTTTTGAGCTTTCATATTTTGGTACCTATCTGTTATAGTGACTTAGTCTGTTACAGTTAATTTTTTCTAACATCTAACAATTTCTCACCTGAGACACCTTTTGAGAATCTCTAGCATATGTGCACCAGGTAATGTATACAAGAACATTCAAAATAGTGCAATGTATAGAGCAAAAATCTAGTAACAACTGAGTATCCTTTAATAGGAAAATGAATAAACAGTGGTATACTCATTAAATAGAATGTAATATACTAGAACAATAAACAAATTTAAACAAATTTGAGCTATATGAAGTACCTTGAATATATCTCAGATATATGATTTATGTGATAAAATCAGATGCAGAAGACAACTTACAGCATATCACTTTTGAAAACTCAAAACAAGCACAACTGAAAAATTTGATGTTTAGAGTTGCATACATAGTGATTAAATTAAAAATAAAAACAAGAAATTGATCAATATAAAATTCACATACTTTGAGTGAAGAATTGGTAGGCACAAAGCAAGGGAGGCCTTTGAGCACTCTCTCCAGCTGCTCTCTGGGCAGGTCTCTTATTCCCAGCTGCAGTTTGCATTACACAGTTGACAGTGGTGATGTCTTTCCCTAAGGTTAATTACTGTTTTCAGACCTGAAGGCCAGAGAATCAAAAAGGGATTATCTGTATTTTACTCAAGAAGATAGAGACTTCCTGAAAGAAAGAGAATGGGAAAATCTTACATGGAGAAGACAAGGGACTGTCTCAGCTGGCGGACAGCACAATTACACCTTGCTGAGAGTAGAACTTTCATTCTCAATCAGAAACATGAAGTTTCTCATGTATGAAGATGAGTTCATAAAACATTTAAACATTTTAACATTGAAGCAAAATAAGTTCCAGAGAAAGTCAGACCTACTCACATTCATTCAAGAAAATAAACTCAATAGGTTGGTTGAATTGCCAAGGGGCAGCTTCTTGAACTGGAATACTTAGCTAAGATATTTATCTACACAGAACCAAGAATAAAAAATAAGTAAATAAAAAGAAAAAACAGTGTGGACATTAATCTAAGGGCAAGAAATCAAGTCTCCAGATTAAGAGGGTATACGCAGAACTGAAAAGGCTAGAAAAAAGATGGTCTACACCAGACAGATTATAGTGAAACATAGGATTTCTAAGATGAAAAGACCTTAACAACGTTTAGACCATAAACCAACAGAGAAAATAAGCTCCTTACTAAATTAAAAAAAAAAAAGAATGAAAACAACAAAAAAAAGAATTAGACACCTCAATGATAAACATGTATTCATGTAAAATCATCCATATCTGTGGAGAATTTTGAAGAAAAAATTATTGAGCCAAGTAGAGGATATATCTGGAAGCAAGATCTCAATAGACAGAAAAAATGCTTCTTAGAATAGCAGTCTGCAGTTTCTTTTATGCATTTGGAATTAAGGAGAGAAGGTGAGAAAAAGCAAGGCAGGAATTAGATTACAGGATAGTTAATAAGAATAAATGCTGTCTTGAGGGTAGTCATGCTTTAAAAGGAGGGCTCTGAAAAGAGGCATTTCAAAGGTGTGTTAACCATTGCACAGAAAAAATGGACAGGACTTGCTTAAGGCAAAGAAAAGCCTTTTCCTAAAGAAGCTATAGGCCTGGGGCATAACTAACCACCTTCACCTGCCCAGTTAGAAATTTATGATCAGATCACCCTGTGATGTTATTTTTCATAGAACCTCTGTCTCTTTTTTGTCCATAAAAAGCAATGCTTTCAAGGTTGAGAAAGAAAATATTCAAAGGTCATAAAATCTTTTATCCTATTAAACCAGCATTGTAGAATGTACGAAAACAAAGAATTATCCAGTCACTAGAGGATAAAAAGATCAAAAAGAGAAAGATCAATCAATCAAGAAAGATTAGAAAAGGACTAACACATAGGAAAGAGTAGGTCTAATCATATCAACAATGTCATATATGTTATATCAAATCTCATATAATAACCTAAAATTATATAAATAAAATAATTCCATTAAAAACTCTTAAATTTGTCTTAAAACATCTGTTTGTGATATATTGGACAGAAACAACATGAAATTAAAAAAAAAAGCATCAGCAATTTCTAGCAAAACATTTGTGCTGTTCCAAAATTTAAAATCCAAAGAAATCAAGGTTAAACATCCTCAAATTTAATTTCAATATGAGCCCTTATGAGTGAAACTTCCAAGAAACTAAAGTTCAAAATTTTATTCCCTTTGTCATTTGGCTCATTCTAAGGTAGAGGAATTCTCAATATCTGAATCCATTTAGCTTAGGTTTTAAATTTCTGAGTTGTTTTCTTATTGTTGCGGTAGCTTCCGTTGGACTGTCTCGCAGTAGAATGGATGCAAAAGTTTTATTAGTGCAATGTTTAGTTTCCAGTTTCCTTCTATTTTAAAGATCTGAAAAATATAATAGAAAACAAACTTATCACAGCACTTAACATCCATCTACAGTGATAGATTATTAATTGTCCACTATTCTACCTCTCTTTCTGCCCCTGACATGTCTTTGTCGAGACTGTATCATTCAATCCCATTGTCTCTGGGTTTCACTATGTGAAATGTTTCATCCAGAACAATGCTGGTGGAAGTAGCAGCATACTGGGATGAGAGAAGACTTTAGAACGCAGTTCAGGGTTCTGATTATCCTCTGCCTTACAAAGAACATTCCCCAGGTAGCTTTTGCTCCTTTAGCCTGGACCCTGGGACATGAGTCACTTGAAACAAGCAGCAGTCTGGGGCCTGAATCTGAGCTGAGCCAAGTTGCTGCTGATCCACAAATATGTGGTAGAAAAACAAACCTTTGTTTTCTCAGCCACTGTTAGGCTATTATTTGTTATTCTGTTCTATTACGACAATAGCTGACAAAAACACTCACCAATCTCCAGGATCTAGATGAGTTATTGCAGGCAAGTGATTGTTTCCAGGATCCAATACTTAATAATAAGACTATTGCCAAACAGCATAGTTGAAATTTAGTGATTTCTAAATCAGCAGATAAAACGTGCCATTTGTGGACTTGCATGGATCCTCTTCAGTTTATACCAACTGTCTAATGCTCCAATTTGTGTAACTGAATTGGGAAAATACATAAATTTATACTACCATTTCTCTAATATTTGTGAGATAAAAATTCTCCTATTTAAATTTCATCTTTTATAGAGAGTGGCATTTGAGACATTGCTGCCCTATTACAAAATTTTACAACTCTCATTGGTGACAGCTCTGTTCCACTGGTCTTATCTTGAAGTAAAATTCTCTCCCCTTCAAATTATGTAAACCTCTTAATTTCAGTGTCCTTAAGCCCAATATTTCTGGAACCCTAGTGTTCATTGGGAATGGTGGGAAAATGTGTTTGTATAGTGGTACAGAGTTCAGCATCTTTCAACAATGGCCTTTATCTTTATCAGCCAGTTGTCCCTCCCTCTTGATAAGGAGAATTTACTGTTTGTCTTCTCTCTTTTTGCTCCCTCTTTGCTTTCTGTCCTAGACATTCTTTTTTTTTCTCCACCTAACATATTAGTTTTAATTCTGCCAAAAGCATATAAACTTTATTCAAATAAGTCTGATTTATTTTCATCTTTTGAGTCATAATCCTACCCCAGGAGTATTTTCCCACCAGACTGATATCAAAATCAGATCTGAAATCAATATGCTTTGTAATTCCTAACTCTTCTTTAAAATCTTTCTATTTATCCACTCCGCCTTAGAGTCTTAATTCTATGAAATTATCTTGCATGAGCACCTATAATAACTACATCATCCTGAAGGTAACCAAGAAGTTCCTGGGGGTATTTTTATTTCCAACCCTTGAGTTTTTGAAAAAGTCATAAATTCAGTCATCTTCACATTCTTATAGAATGCAGATTGGATTTTCTACTATCCAATCGAGTCCTGTTTACCTAGGTCTGCTGCTGACCATTTAAAAGTAAACTGCAATTTAAAGCTAGCAAATAATATTCTTCTCACCAATGTCTGAAATATCTATATTAAAAAGAAAAATTTTTAAAAAGACTTTTTCCAACTTATACCTGCTTCAGGAATTTTGCTTTTCAACATTTTTTTTCTATCTGTTTATCAAAGGACTTGGCCCTGTGTCTCAGATAATATTTAACCAAATTTAATCTATCCCTCCAAAAAATAGTCACCACTCCCCATTTCAGCCTTTATAGGCCCAATGCTATAACTGGGAAACTTGCAGTATGGAGAAGAAGATCAGATTGTAGACTTGCTATGTGACTATATACATGATTGGTGTTTCTCCCAAACTCACCAATAAAGATAATTCCTTTTCTTCCCCTGGGGATGAGAGAGCTAGTGGGTAGCAGATATACTCTGCTAAATGAGATCTTTCTACTTTAAAGGACATATCTAGAGTAGGGCAGAAGCATCCTGACTAAAAAAAAAAAAAAAAAAAAAAAAGTTAAATCATTAGAAGTTATTGAAAATTGTTTTCTCTTAAAAAAAAATTTAAACATGGCAAAGTTCTTTTATGACAGCCAAAAAATTTTGAAGTCTTAAAGGAAAAGATTGATGCATTTGACTAGATAAAATATATTCTACGGGAGACTTTCTTAATGATAAAAAGCACCATAAAGTTAATTGATAAGTAACATATTGAGAGTAATTTTCCAAACCATTGACCATAAAGGCTCTTACAAGGCAATAAAAAAAAAAGAGCAAATGATCCAATAGAAAATTTGACAATTGAGAAAAAACAAAATGTTCATTAAACAAATGAAAAAATTATTACCTTCACTTTGACTTAGGGAAATACAAATTAGAACTATAATGAAATATGTTTTGCCTATCAGAGCAGCTAATTGGAGGCTCAAATCTATTTGGGAAGACTGCAAGTTAGAGATACCTTTGTCAAGGGCAGTGTGGCTAAAATGAAGCTGGGCATATCTCAGGCTAACACCTAGAAGATTCTTTTATGTGTATTTAAGAAGTATGTACAAAGAAAACTCATGTTAGCATTATTTATTTTTTTGAAAAATCACTCTCATATAATTTAGCCTTAAAAAAACATTTCACAGATATGTAAGTTCAGATATAGACAGATCTCTAAAACGTAAGTTTTTTCAAAAGGTTATGTAAGAGTATGCAAGGTATCCTCTCATTTTCGCAAAGAAAAGAGGAAGCAAACTTTGTATGTAAAAGTACAAACTTGTATGTAAAGTACAAAGGAGAGCTTGAAACATGCCCTCCAATTGCTAATGATGGTTCTCTCTTGAGATGGAATCTTTACTAAAGTATATCCCTAGGTTATTGTATTTGAAGTTTGTCAATATGAGTACTCTGACTCATAAATCCAATATAAATAACACTTTACTGCAATAAACAATAAAGGAACATAGGGACACTTTAGGCTAAGGTGAGTTAAAAGAACTAATTACTCAATTTTCTCAAATTGCTCAAGGAAGCTACTCTCAGCTTGGTGATGATGTTGTTTTATGGCCCTCCTATCTAAGATAATTATAGATTAAATGAACTTCTAAATGAGTACTTTGAAGACATGTTATACCCCTAACCACATCACTTTGAATTCCCAAATGCCATTTTTAATTATTATTGACTCTACTATATTTAAGTGGCCATCTGATTATAATCTGTGTTATGGGTAAAAGCTTTTGCTAAACTACAAATTCCATTTTATTAGATGGTCCACAAATGCAGTTTTCTCTCATTTGGAAGGATGACCAGACAATATAGTTTGTACGATCTGTGATATCAGAAAAAGACTTTGCTTGGCAGGACTAAGCCAGACTTACTACAGAATAGCGGGAAGGGGGATGAAAGGAAACTTTTAGGTCCCACAGAATTTACATATTCATGTCTTACTCACATAAGCCTCTCCTAGAGCCATCAACCTCTAGATGTGTTGAAGAAGCTGATCTATGTTTCCAGCACTTCCCTCATCTAATGCAAATTGGGCTCCCCTTCTTTAAATAAGTTTGAAAAGGCTGCAAACTATATGGCCCCTCTTGAAGTTTTATGAAGAGTCTCTAATCTAGTGCTTTTCCTCAAACTTTCTTGGTTTTGAGTAGGGGGCAAGATGGAGGCTACAGGGACACAGATCCAGCCCCATCAGTTCCAATACATTTTCCTCCCAAACAGTTCCCCTGTTATATTTCATATGCTGGGTTTCTACATATGATTTTCCTGTGGGCAAAAATGGTTATGCTGAAAAGAGTCTGAAAATCACTGTTCTTTTTCCATCCCTTTATTTCACAGATAAGCAGACTGAGACGCATAGAATTTATGTGACTAACCAGAAATTACAGAGCTAGTTATGTCATAGTTGCATATACCTCTACTACACTTTTGCACATTCTCCTTTCATTTCTCCTGTTGCTGCTCTTAAAAACAGATAAATTGTTTGATGACTCTCTGGTTAGATGTGCAGAAGGTGTGTATCCCTCAGAAATTGTCTCTCTGTCATCTTTAAAGAGGCAAAAAAAAAAAAAAAAGTAGGTGTTTAGAGAGATTGTGTGACTGCCAGCAGAGGATGCAGTAGGCAAGGTCATCTGATTCCCATCAAGTTCGCTTATAATGATATCACATGCTCTGTTTATCACACAGAGAGTTCCTTTAAAAAAATTATGTTCCCCAACTATTCTAAGATCTTTGCTTCTAATAGGACTGAGAGGCAAATTTAATCTACAATAAGTCAGAAAGAAAGGCCTCTGATTCTTCTGAACTGTTTCCAGAAACAGTCAAACGCATCTGGGAAAAACATCCCAAGTAAGGCTGCACCTTTTTGGGAAATGCAGAAGTGAAGTAATAAGAGGTATATCTCATTTTCACATGTGTCTAGGCATGCTATATGCAGTGATTCCAGCCAACAAACATAGCAAGGCGAACACCCAGGCCTCATATATGAAATAAGACACCAAAAAGGATTTCAAGTATTAGTGTATTTCTCATATACTGTCACTGTTGTTTGATGCGATTATTAGTATTACTATTTGAAATCCTTCAGTGTGCTAAGAGTAGGTTACTAAATAAATACGATAGTAATTTCAACTAATTATACTCAGTATGTACCAAGAGGCTTATTTTGTTTAGCATATTGTGACATGACAGTCTAAACCATAGGCAATTGTTGCTGTGATCTTGCCTCTTACTTCAGCAGTCAATCATGAAATGTCCAAAATGAGGGTCAGAAGGACAGCTATAAAATCATACCAGTGTCCTCAAATATATTAATTTTTCAAAAGTGCACACAGCAATGGAAAAATTTTAATTCATTTAATTTAATTCCAGATTAGTTATAATAAACAATGCAATAAATAGCTATTAAAATATTTACTTATGGTTTTAAAAAATGTATTATGTAAAGTAGAAAAGAGGAAATCCTTTCCATCTTTTCCGTTATATTTAGTCCTTTAAAATCTGTGTAACAATCTGTTTTTGAAATAATTTTTTTAAAAATCAATGCAGAAATCCTTTTGGCGAATTGTGTTTTGGCAACCTCTCTATAAGAGCCGTCCTGGGCATCCTTCACCACTTGCCTGTATGCATTATCTGTAATTGTCTTTTAATAGACTCAGACTAAATTATTAGAAAAAAATTGCATCACCAGGGAGTAAGGGTTGTCAGATACTACTGAGATGTAATACATCAAATGCTCAGGTGTTCATCTTTATCTCCTAGGCTGTTTGTTTTCAAAATACATATTAAAAAAAAAAGTTTTCAACCTTTCTAACCTGTTCTGATTTCAAATGAGCAAAGTAATGAGCGTTAACAACAAGGAGAACAATGGAATTAATGAGTTCTGGACAAGAGCAACATATTAGATAAAGGATTTGTGACTAAAACAAAGATAATGCAAACCCTTTTCTTTCTTTCTTTTTTTTTTTAACCAAGGAACAAACATTTTGTTCTCAAAACTAATTAAAAGTTCTCAGTGAAGAGTTTTCTTTAATAGGACTTAAAATGGCTTCATGTTTTTTAAGAAAATATGATATTTTGTAAATGAGAAATTTTGTGATTATCAAAGATCTACTTTTTTAATCTTACTCATATCCTCATGAATGTAGTATAATCGTGGATATGTAATTCATTTCTAAAGCAGCTCTGCATAGCAAAAAGTGAATAAATATGAACAGTTTGATATAATAACTAATAATTATAGATAATAATTTTTAAAATTAATTTATTTTAAATTCCAGATTATTGTTCTTTCAGTTGAAGTCTGTCTACCTTGACAATATTTAACCTTGGACATTTTTTGCTGTTCGTGTCAGGTACAAATACCTGATGACTATTTCTTCCTCTATTGTGTATTAGAGTGTCTTTCAAATTTTTCTATTAATTTTTTTTGTTTGATCTAACTCTGTTATTTCAATAACTAGAATTGCTTCTTTGCCTATACACAACTGACAACCTTCTTGTCTTTTAAGACACAGATCATCTTTTAGCTACTCAATCTTGTAATTTTCCGAGTAAAGACAAGGTAGCATGACCTTGTTTCTGATCTAAATGTAAGTTGTCTCTTCCAATCCACACTCTCTCATCTCTGCTTTAAAAAATGTAAATTTGAAAAGCCTTAATTTTTATTTTCTCCTTGAGCCAGTAATTTCACTTTTTGGAGTTTTCCCTATGAAAATGCTGCAAAGATTTTATTAAAATGAGATTTATAACATGGTGTTATGAAATAGAAATCATCAGGAACCAAATATTTAACAAATAAGGATGGGCTAAGTAATTATGATGGCCTGATTTATTAATTTATAAAAAAGTAATAAAAATAATTTTAAAATATCTAGCTGAAATATAGTTTAAATGAATAAAACTAAATAAAAATCTTTTAAGCATTATGCTATTTTTGTTTAAAACACAAGTTTTCAAATACATGTATATTCATAGAGAAAAATGCAAAGTATTTTATCATACTCTATGTATCATTTTTGTTTAGTGAGGTAAAATGGTAATTTTTTCTTTTGTTTTTAAAAATATTCTAATTATTGACAATAAACATATTTAAGTGAAAAGAAAAATTATATTAAAAAACACACATATTCCAGGTTAGTTTCTTTTTTCTGTTTTGAAAAAAGCATTTATTTTTAACCAAGGCCCATTACTACATCAAAAACTCTTGATGACTTTATTTTTTTCTTGCAAAGGACATAAGTAACATCATGGATGCATATTTCTGTGCGTATTAGTAAACTTAAGTCTATGTTTGAACTCAAAACCTTAGGGAAATTGCAATGCTCTTAATTTCTATGTTAGTCATGTTTTCATCATTATAAATAAAATTTTATCCAAAGTAATTTTCAGATTATTTTCTAGATCTACCCACCTGGGGAAATTCCCAAAGATCAACCTGTTTGTTCCTGTGCCCATCAAATTCTTAAAGGCACGGACTTTTGTGTTCATTCTCATAGTCAGGCTTATGAGTACTAGTATGTGTTCAATTAAATACATTAAGAATATGATTAAGTTTATGTCAGTGTACTTTCATTATAGAATTATTAGAGAAAGAGAGAAAAATCATGTATAAACTCCCATCCTGAGTAATTTCTTTTAATGTTTTGGTTCATAAATTTTCAGATTCTTTTCTACATCCATTTTTAAAATTATGTGCACAATATATAAATACTTTTATAGTGTTTAAAATATTTAAACAGTGAGGTGTTTTTAATTTTTTTTTGTAGTGGAATCCATTTTTCTATCAATTCTACAGGGAATGAGATCATACTTAGAAAAAAATATATGTATGTCCCTATATGGTTTATTACATTTGTGTTAGTTTTAATAATAAAATCTGTAAAAGTTTATGAATGTTTTAATATATAGAAAGTAGATATGACAGTTTACTTTTTATTTTAAAAAATTTTCTTACTAATATTCATTGAAATATCAATCTGCTATGTATGGTCTCCGATCCACCATCACCCTCTACATTCTCAGAAAATGTGCTCCTTTACTCCATCCAAAACAGTAACCTTATCAAAATATCTTTTTCGTACTTTCTCCCAAACCATAATATATGTTATGAATAGACATAGGATAGATATTCATATCATCTTATTGCTTTCCTCCTTTAGTTTCAGGGAATGGGCTATTTAAACCCTTGAAAGCTATTTACCATGAATTCTCTGGCAGCAAGATTATATTTACTCTCCACTTTCCTTCTCATTTACTAGTTAATTTTCAATTTTTATTAAAGCATATTTCTAATTTCCTTGGTTTTAATAAAAAGGAAAAAACTGGAAATATAGCTCTCGAAAAATCTGTTATTTTTTAGAATAAAAAAACATATTTAATAAAAGATTTCTTGCATAAAGTCACCTATGTCTAAGAAGTATAAGGGCAACTAAGTGGCTGATCAAATATACAGCTGAGAATTGTGAACTCCAGTTGGTAACTCAGATGAGTCAAAAACTTCAGTCTAAATTGTCAGGCAAAACCTGTGTAACTCAGGGAAGGTCAGACTATTTCTTTGATTCATCAAAGGGATTTTCTCTCAGTTTAATATCATTTGAAAAACTTACACAGCAAATTATTTATGATAATAGATGTGAAAGAAATAATGAATAAGTTCCTTTCATAGACTACAGAATCTATTTCCTCCTTCAACAATCTTTTCAATTCCTTCTAAAACAATGATAGTTCATAAAATAAGAAATAAGGGAGTCTTTATATTCTATAAATCTTGAGGAGACACCAATGGCAAGTTTTATGAAATTGTGCTTTGGATCAATCATATTAATCCAATAGTTAAAACACACAGAAAGAGGACAGACATATTTCCCCATTAATTATGTTTTTGCTTTTATTTTTTCTTCATTTTTTTTCAGTAAATGTTTAATATAGTTACATCAATGTATTAATGAATTGCTTTTAATTCCTGGTTTTCTGCGTTTGTTCTCCTAACCCTTCTACCAAAATAGACCTTTAAGTTGAAACATTCTGATGACAAATAATCTTGTCTTTGAGAACCAAAATATAAATATATTCTTGAAATTCATAGTAGAGGAAATAATATTGAAATTGTAAAGATTTTAACTGCCAAGAATACTACATTAGATCTCAATAGGCTAAGACAAAGAAAAATCAAGGAATAATGCATGTCCCATAACCAAATGTTAACAAGAGGGTACGAAGATGGAAAGAACAGTAGAAATTAAATTCTTAACACCACTGGTTGTATATTTACTTGAAAATTGCCCCCATACTAAAAAGTGGAATGACAAGAGATGTTTCAAAGCTGAAAAATAGAGAAAGAGAACAGAACAAAGAAGTATCCGTTTTTTTTTTCTTCTGGGTGAATCTGTAACAGAACCAAACTTATTTTCTTTATGAAAGCCAGTTCATCTGTATGCTATATGAATATCAAATGGTTGTATTTACATGCTGTACAACTGAATTGTGTTGACAAATTATAGTTTTTGGTTAAACTAACTAATGCAGTCATTCTGTGTAACTGGAATCGCTTTCCATCACTTACCAAAAGCACAAGTGTTTGATTTTATTTAGATAAATTTACTTGGAACTATTTTTAAATGATTTAACTATAAATGATTTAAGTATATAAAAATGAGAATCGGGAGAACTGAACACATGAAGTTGTACAAAATTATTTTCAATGGTTTCTGCTTTGTGATTCCCTTGAAGCTAGGTATTTTCTTTGAAATTAAGACCCTAAATATAAGAAATTATATATTCTATTAGATTTCTTGCTTTGTCTCTGAACAATTATGAAGAGGAACAATTATTAAGAATCTATTAACTAGATTCTTAAATTTTTCCACAGGATAAGATCTCTGGTCCTCATGAACTATTTGAAGTGTTCTCAATGTTATAAAATTATAAACGCCCTTCACCATTAGGTTAATACCAATTAATCAAGTGCCATCCTCATTTTCTTTTAAACCATTATGCTAGAAAATGAATTTAACTCAGCCAATAGTTTTCTAAGAATTTAAGAATAATCAAACCTATAAGTGTAAAGTGCACTTAGGATGCTCTAATTTGTACTGTCTCAGAAATAGCTGCATGAAACTGAAGTATAAGAATTCATTTTTATATTATATATAATTTCACAATTTAATTTACTATAGATAGGTTAGCATCTATCTTAAAGAAAAAATTGTGAAATATTTGAAAGATGCAAAAATATTTTTTTTTGCTAAGTTATAGGTACATGCTTAGAAAATTAGACTCAACTTGCTTCAAAATGTCTTATAAATTAGCAATTTAGCTTGATTTTTCAAGCATATAATCACCACTTCGTAAACTCTGCACCAACTTCTCTAATTGACTAATTTACTCCCAAGTTACAGCTGATGTCTTGGAAGAATCTGTATCACAATGTACCCCAATGACTAAGTTATGTATTAACAGAGCCAATGATGTGTACATAAGTTCCCTGTTTTTTATTCCCAGCATAGCTATGTTGAAAGAATACGGTGAGAAAAACTATCAATACATCAAAAATTCCTTTTTCATAAACAAATAAAAATATTTACTGACCCATTTTTCATTTCCAATGTAATAAACTCAAATTTTATCATTCTTACAACATATTGCATTATATTTCACATATGTACTAGTTATTTATTTACCTATTTAGTATATTTCACAATTTGTATCTTGGTTTGTTTTCCAATTTTTCTTCCAGAATTGCATTTTATCAAATAACATAGAAAATTCACATTGGTCATAAGAGGCAAAAAAAAATGAGGATATAATTATATAATATATAATTGAAGTATACATATTATCTATTTTGTTGAGAATTTATGTGATTCCAATTTATGAAATTTCAATTTATGAAATCAATTGTAATTAATGCCAATGCCTGATAAAATAATGAAAACAGTGTGTAAATAATTTTATTTTTGGTTTCACATTTCATTGTGAAGGAGCACCACAGTAAATTGTAGCTAAAGTTGTAATTCCAATGATACAGTTGTCAACTGCCTTTATATTCTGGTAATGGTAATTATAATCATGGGAGAAACATTTTACCAAATATTGTCTTAAAAGATTTAAGATAAATTGTCTAATTTAAATGTACAGTAATTAGCTTATAGTATATAATAGAATATAATATTTAGAAGTAAATGAAGTCTTTACCACTTGAATTGACTTACCATTTGCAACTAATTAGAATTCAAATTCAAAATATATTCACATGAGAATTTCTCAGAAGATGACAAAGGTGTTGGAGAGCCACTTTTCTAATTTCCTATTTAAACATTAGGGATTGACCAGAAACTAATAGCTAAAAATACAGAGTACCTATTGCAAGAGTAATCACAAAAAACTAAATATCTAGGAATATATTTAATAAGATGTATGCAGTTAAGTAATACCTTTATGAAGTGACAGAGAATTATTTATGTACTTTACCCATTAAATATAATAAAGCAATTATAAATATATGAAATGTTCTGAATAGGACCTGGAGCTGGAGCAGCACTGTGTTATATTCTGAGCAAAAAAAAAAAAAAAAAAAAAAAAAAATTCCCAGCTAATGACTAATGCTTCAGGCAGTGGCTTGTATGGACTTTGATGCCAGAGAGAGATTTTGATTACATCTAGACTCCAGAATATGACAGCTACATGATATTGAACAAATTAAATACCTTCTCTGAGCATTAAACTTTATCAATATTGGGAATATTTTTCTTCTGGTGAGAAAGTTCTGAGTTGGCAGATGCAATGTGCCTAATGCAGTACTTTAGACACAATAATATTGAATTAATTAGCACCAATCCTCTTTTTTTTTTTTTTTTTTTTTTTGCCTCTTATGACCAATGTGCATTTTGTATGTTATTTGAGAAAATAAAACTCTGGAAGAAAAATTGGAAAACAAACCAAGATAGATACAAATTGTTAAATATACTAAGTAGCTAAATAAATAACTAGTATGTATATGAACATAGATAAGATTCATGACAATGGTACATATATAAAGTAACTTAGTAGCTTGTAAGATATGCTAAAGATAGAATAAATGGAATACATATTAAAACAAGCAAAACTTTTATTCCAGATGAAAAGGGCTAAAAAGACTAAGTTACAAATCTGCCACCTTTGGGTCTCTAAATCAGTCACCTACCTATTGGTAACAAAGAGTATGATTTCTTCTGACTCCATATGTGTTCTGCCCAAAAAGTGTACATAAAATTCCTGCCTGTTGTGCAGGTCAATTAGTAACTCTAATTGTGATCAAGTAGAATTGCCCCTATAACTCTCTGATATTTTTGGCCACAGGAGTCACCTGTATAATAATTCCATCATTTCTATTGAAGATAGGAGCCCCAATGGGGAGGAAAGATGATCAAAAATTATAATAGGCACATTTGTTTTTTATTTGTTTTCTTTTGTAAACATCAAATGTCTTAAAATTATTCTGAATATTTTAGGAAGTTAAGAAAAGTATAGATGTGTAAAGCATTGTGTGATGTCATAATAGATTTTTTTAAAAGATCTATTTTTTGTGTTCACTTATTATTTGGCAAAAGGAATTTTAAAGTGCCTGTGATATAGGTAAAGCTTTTCGGTAGATTCAAAAACAGTTCTAGGCAATATAGAAGAAGGCTATAAAATAAAATATTACTATTACTGTATGACCTAAGTTTTTTGGTAAAAAGACAATTTTTATTTATCTAAATGTACATGTGATCTGTCCTAACTCTATAAAGAACAAAAATGTAGTTTGTGGTTATTTTCTCTACGTCTGTCAAAACCAGCACGAATTAGCCAAGACTTTAGCTCATGTAGCATCTTCACCTACATGATACAGTCTATGAGTTTGTTGGTCTGAAGTAATTAAACATTAAAAAGCTGCTACATCTCAGGAATATACTATCATCCATGTTTTTACATATGAGGAATCTTCTTTGCACTTCCAGTAATGTCAAATCTCCTCTCCAGCCTAAGAAAGCGAACATTCAACTTTATTATCACAAAACAGAACAAAACAAAACAGAACTGGGGAGGAGTGCAATGGCAGAAAGCAGAGAACACTCAAGGCTATGCTAGAATCAAGGCTCCCATAAAGAGCACACTTTCTAATTTACTGGAAGATGAGAAAAGTAGGTACTATGTTTTGCAGGCCATATTGGAGTAAAGCAGGACTTCATTCAGAACTTAACTGATGATATCTCAGTAACTAATGATCTGAGGTTTTAGCAATTATAAAATATAAGTTGCTATGGGAAATAACTGAATGGAACATACAAAACAGCCTCAGTGAGACACAAACTGTCCAAAAACACTTGGTTGACTAAAAGGGGTCTTTCCCTACTACATATTCCAACTCTACCTTCTAAATGATAGTAGGCACAATGTAAGAAAGTTCTTTCTCTTTTGTTCTAAATTCTCAAAAAAACTCTTTTAGTTATTTAATGAAATGATTTACTAACTCATTACTTTTCATCTGGTTTTCTTTTCTTGAACCAGTTCATTTGCATAATCTGTCTGATTTTTTATTCTATTCTTGCCCTTATGTTCTTTCCTTTAACTCCCCCCTATGCCTTCAGAAAAAGATATTCTCTATTCCTCATGTCCATTTCTCTCACATATCTTTCAATCTATACTTGGCATCTAGTGAGTGAAAGCTTCAGAATTCATAGAACTCTTCAGAAGAGTTCTAGCACTGCTTGCTAGAGAGAGATTGACCAGGAGGGTTATTTTTGTGGGTCAAATCCTGGACTAGAAATGAGACAATCTTTGTTTATGGCCATGCCACCCTGAACAAGCCCAATCCCGTCTGATCTCAGAAGGTAAGCAGGGTCGGACCTGGTTAGTACTTGGGTGGGAGACTACCTAAAAAGACCAGGTGCTGTAGGTGTAAAAAATTACAAATAAGGAATTGTAAACTGACAAGGTCCTTGCAATCTCTGAGGTCAACCAAGGGTTGTCTTACCTAAAAATAAAATGAAAATGAAATAAAATAAAATAATAAAATAAATAAAATAAATAAAATAAATAAAACAAATAAAAAAAGAAATGAGACAATTTTTTAATCTTTTGCCTAAAGTTTTCATAAATTTTAGGTCTTATTTTATCGACATTTGTAAAATAAATTTTTAATGATTTTAGAAAAATATATATATCTGTTCTTTTTAGATTTTATTTATTATAAAACATAGAGAAATGCACAAAATAAAAATATGTTGCTCAATGAATTATGACAAATGGATACTCCTCTACCTACTATACAGATTAAGATTTTGAATACTGTCAGCACACCACATTCTCCAAAAAGCCTTTCTTTTCTCCGAAAGTAACCATTGTCCTGGTGTTTATACTAATCACTTTCATACTTTAATATGTAGATTAATCATCTAAGCATGCATTCATAAGTAGTTTTACCTGCTTTTTGCACTTGGTATCAGTAACATGAAATTTCTGTGGTTCATCTCTGTCATTGCTTATATTCAAGTCTTTGTTGTTGTTGTTGTTATACAGTTTTTTTTATTGCATGGATATATCACAATTTATTCATTTTCTTGTGTGCCATTGCTGATGCACACTGGGTTGTACACAGTCTGGATTTAATATAAATAGCGCTGCTCTGAACATTTGGGTGCATCTCTCTTGGATAACATATGCATATGTTGCTGCTAGATATCCATAAAGTAAAGTTGCTGGGCCAAAAGCATAAACTTGTTCAACTCTAATAGAAAAATATTAAATTTTTTTTCCAAAGTGGTTGTACCAAGGGAAACCAACCCCTAAGCATATGTAAATTCCTGTTGTCTTACATCTCTTCTAACGTTTTGATTCAAATTCAGAAAATTTGAGTAAAACAGAAATTATAAGAAAAAAATAAGTTATTGATACTGACAAAAGACCAAGTTGAATAAGTGAATAATGTCATAGCTATTAAAGAATACATCTAAGCTTAAAATCTTCTCATGCACACATGGAAATATTTCAGTTCACTTATGAATTCTGCTTCACATTTAAGAGATACATAACTCCACACAAACTCTTTTAGAGAATAGAAAGTGAGGAACTATTCCACAACTCATTTACGACATAAGCATAAATTTGATACTAAAACAGACAAAGTTGGCTGTTATAAAAAAATTTCAAGCTAATCTTGAACACAGATGCAAAATTCTCATGGAAAAAATATTAGCAAATTGAACCCAACAATTTATAAAAATAATGTCATACCAACACCAGGTATAGTTTATCCCAAGATTATAAGTTTGCTTTAACATTTGAAAACCAATCAATATTATTCATCATATTAAAAGAGTAAAGGAGAAAATGCATATGATCATCTCAAAAATGCATTTGATAAAATTTGATATTCATAACAATTTTTAAAACCTCTTAGTAAAATAAGAATAAAAGAGAACGTCACTAACATTATAAATAGTCTAAACAAAAATCTTCAACAAATCTTATTTAATGGTGAAATACAGAAAGCTTCCCACTGAGACAGAACAAAATAAGAACATATGCTCTCACCGCTTTTATTCTTCATTGTGTCAGAAATCCTCAGAACTGCAGTAAAGCAAGATTTTTTTTAAATATGAGGATTAGAAAGTAATACATAAAACTCATTTACTGTAGATAGTATCACTGTGTTATTTAGAAAACCCCAAATGTTCATTAGACTTATTCCTCTTATTCCTATTTCGCTAAGAGGTTAAAGCTTAGAGATATTATTCAGTGTTATTATCCACCAATATACATGGTGCATCATATCTAACTATTGCAGCTAAGAATATGATGCCCGGAACAGGTAAGCAATACTCATTTATCTTATTTAAATACTTTCTTATTTCTGCTTTGGAATGCAAAATGTTTTGAAACTGTGCAACAAAAAATGGTTTTATTTAATCTTTATCACTTTTGTACAAAGAAGACAACAATATTAGTGGTAATTTTTAAAGGAGGAGAAAATTAATGACAGTGCCATAATTTGCAAGATTTAGGGTGACATAATTTATTTGTTTAACAACAAAAAACATTTCACTAACTCATAATAAAAAGCGCAATTGTCACAGAGATTGAAACAATTGAGTCAGCATGATCAGCACATTTTCTCTGTACCAGTAGGTTATATAAATTCCTTGATGAGCACAGATTTAGAACAAAAGAAGTTAGAGGGATTAAATAATAAGTGATATAAATATCTAAGATAATCAGATTCTCTATTTACCAGTGGGAATATTGTCAACAGGACAGGATATAGCTGAAGTGAGTTATATCCTCTGTGTATTGCTATACCACAGTCTTGCTGTTGGGTCCATAAATATTCAAACTCTTACTCCTAAGATTTCTTCTCCCTTCGGAAAGGTTTAGGTATTCCTAGTGTTTGTCTCTGTTTCTCATGTAGATATACTTCTGAAGATTGAAATATATATTTATTATTCATTCTTAATCCTTTAACTAATCACAACTTTTAAACTTTATTGACAGAATTTGAAGTAAAATGGGTTTGCATTTTAAAGTGTAGAGCACAAATTATAATTAAAGTAACCTAGATTTACTTGTATTTGTACTTTTGCTATCTTGACTGGGACTTCTGAATCATGATCTCTTTAAATGTAACAGGACAGGTCAGTCTAGTAGACGCTGTATCCTGAATTTGGATTGTCCATTAGGGATTGGTGGTAGAGTCTGAGTATACTGGATATATTGTTGGTATTGGAGAGAAAAATAATTATTGTGATACTTAGAACATGATGTCAAAGGCACATGAGTTGATGACCAATCCACTGAAGTTGTTCATAACTGATAAAACCTCTGAAAATTATTTAATCTGAAATTTTATCCTCATTTTTGACAAGAATGCTAAAAGCATACCTGCTCTCCTAAGGTGAATGCCACCAAGACCAAGGGAAAGTATTAGGAAGTAGGTTCAAAATGAAGAACAGGTATCCTAACAAAAATATAGTACATGATCAAGGACTATATAGGTATATATTTGTGGCAAGTTTCTATTTGCAACAAATGGCAAGTTTGTAGTTGCTAGAAACATTTTTATAGTTGATAGAAAGAAGGAAAAGACTAGAGTTTATGCGTTGCCAAATTTGCAAAATTACACCAAAATCCTAATACAAATACTTGAAAATAATTTTCTAAACCTAAAATAGAACAACCTTTTGGCATTTTAGTTATCAAAACATGACTCCAGATGAAATTGGAACCCTGCAAGGTGACTTGGTAATACAGCACAGAATACTTATCTAATTTAAATGTAAACTGAGCGGGCTTAGTTTACATGTTTAAAATTAGACCTCATATGTTTTTAACAATGTTTTATAGAAATTTTATAATACATCTGTATAAATGAAGAGTTCACTTCTGTGATAAAGCATAAACATCAGCCAGAGCTGCTTGAACCTAGTAAACATGTATGAATTAATGCAAACCAAATATCATATGAAGAAAATACAATTCTAAGATACATCACCAAGCAAAGCAAAATAGTAAATAAAGTATCTGGAAAACAGTACCTCATCTCACTATAAACTTTTTAATGAAAATATTAAAATATTGAGAGATTAAGTTCATGATATATTTTATAAACATATCCTAAATGAAAATTTAACTAAAGAATGTTAAAAATTTGAATGAGAAAGTAAAATATAGTATTAAATAAATAAACACGTTTATAGTATAGATGACCTTCATGTGGCGGGTGTATTTTAAATAGAAAATATACTTCATAATCAGAAGTATTCGTCCTAAACACAAAAAAAATTGAAAATTTTTATAATGTATATAATAGAGGTTTACTACATATCCAATATCGTAATGGCCATAATAAAAAAGGCAAATACTAAACTAGAAATATCAGCAAAGGACTCAGAAACACTATTTCATAAAAATCACAAATGACAAAAAATAATAAAAATTTTAAATAGTTATAAGATATATAGAAAGGAAATAAAGTACCATTAAGAGTATCAAATTAGTAAATATAAAGAATGATAATAATACCCATGTAAAGAATTGGAATTCTGGAAAATTCTTACCTCAACTTCTATTTGGCAATCTGGAAATGAGTATCCAAAGTTAATAGCATTTATGAAGCAATTGTACATCTAGAAATATATACTAAGAAAGGGTTAAAGTATTATAAAAATGTTTAAACATAGGAATACTCCACATAGATTTTTTAAATCATACAGTTTTTAGTTATTTGAAGGACAATACATTGTTGTTTTGTATTTTTTGCCATGGAATACTATGCAAATACTACAAATGATATTGTAGAAATTTATTTTACTATAGAAATACTTGATCAGAATGTGGTTTAAAATATGTATATATTATGATTTTATTTTATGTATATCTGCATGATATTCTCAAAATGTTAGAGTGATTATTTTTTGGTGGTGAAATTATAAGTAGTTATTATTTTCTTCTTTCTATGTAGCTATACTTGATTTGGGTTTTTCTAAAATATAAATCATTCTTTTCCCCGTTGATTTTTTGTGTTCTATCACATACCAAATTTTTACCCTTAAATAGTTTTTAGACTCTCTATTCTAATTTCATATATATATATATATATATATATATATATATATATATATATATATATTTGTATATATTTGTCTGTTTCTGAGCAAATAATGCCAGGTAAGAAAAGTCTTCTTTTATTATTTTTCACTTAAAAAAATTTCTAGTGGTTTTGATTCTTATTCTTCCAGATAACTTTATGTTTACTTCATGAAGGTTTATGGAAAATTAAATATGCAAACAAAACCTTTCATTTCTAATCTGGAAAAACATTATAAGCATTGGAATATTTACGATGTTTAATATCTTCATATAAGTACACGGACACAGTACTTTTCTAATAATTCACTCCTTTGAATAAGTTTTGTGACTTTTTGTATTTTTTATGGAATATTTCTTGTAATTTTTCCTTATATTTTAAAAATTGTTTTATTCTCATTGCTATTGTGAATGGAATAATTTGCTTTAACATTTTTAATTCATCATTATGAGAAATATATTTGGCTTTAGCTTTAAAACAGTTAAAAAAGAACAATAGTGCAGGGCTATTTTTTTAGAATTTGAGGAAAGTATTATGATAATTTAACTAAATATACTCATTATAAAATGAAGAATTAAGTTCTAGAAAGTTATTTGCCCATTGTCATATATAGGTCACTTCCTACTATAAGTAGATCATAAACATTTTTTCCTTTAAGTTTTTGTAAAATAAATATAATCATTAATACATAACTGGTTTCTAACAATAACAAAAATAGTAGCAGTAGTAGTAGTAGTAGTAGTAGTAGTAGTAACAGTAGTAATAATAATGACAATAATAATAATAATAAACAACCCATGCTCTAATTATGTATGTTCTCATTCAAGTGTATTCAATAAGTTTTTAACTAATCCGTGGTAATAAAGAAAATCTCAAGGTACTTATTTTTAGTTTTTCTAGTCTGAGGCTGTTATAAAAATGTAAAAAATTATTCCTATATCAATTTTAGGAAAACAGAGATGTATGACCAGAGGGCAGAGAATGGAAAAAAACAGAAAAGGCAACAAATTTGTTAGGCTTTCTGGGAGGCCATCACTTCCTCAGCACAACCGATGAGCTGCCACAAGTGTCACAATGAAACATGCTTGTGCCTTCCAGGATCTTAAGCTGCAGACATCTTTTTCATTTGGCTTTCCATGGAATTTTTAATAGACCATTGCAAGATAAATTGTTTGGGTTTTTGCATTTCTTTTTTATCGTTAATGCGATTTTACATTTCTAGAGAAAAAGAGCTTTTACATAACATAAAGTACTCATTTTTTAACTTTTAACTAATGTTTCATCTGTTTTGAAGGCAATTCACCCTAAATTGAGTGTAGAGAGCCTAGAGTTCAAATGAAAATATAATTTTGCCCAGTTGCCAATTAATCTGGAGATAAAAGCTCAGAGACTTGGCCAAATCCTCCAGTCAGAAGAAAAAGGGTACCTTCTTTACCATATAAAATTAAGACATTTCCCACAGAAGAAAAAAAGTCAGTAAAAAAAGTAGGCATTATTGTTACATTACCCAGATCATTTTAATTTTGTTTTCTCCTCTCATAAAATTTGTCACAGAACAAGTAGATGACATTAAATGTATGTGCACCGCTGCTGGTAACTTAACTCTTGGCATGATTTAGAGATTCTTTTATAGCAGGATGTATATTCTGCTTGAATGCTTAAAATATTCAAGCAGAGTCTATATCATTTCTCCTGAGTCATGGTTAGTTGCAATTTAGTTTTCTCTCCTTACTTCAGTTTAGCAGGAATATTATTTCCAAGTTCAAGAAAAAATAGTCTTTGTATTTTGCACTTACATAGAAATAAGTTGGTTTTAACAATTGTTTACAAGCACAACTAAAACTTTGGGTAAAATAAGATCATTTTATACTCTGGGATGAATGTAGCCATGATTTTATTATAATTCCAAATGTAATTCATATTCTGTCTTCAGCAGCTAGTATCTAGTCTGCCATTAAATTCTGTTCTCATAAAATCCAGAAGAGTAGATCTTTCTAGTGTCATAAAGCCCATAGTGGCTTCACTTGTCTCTTGGGCACTTCAAAACTGTTGTTAAATTTAAGTATTAAAGAAAAAAAAAGTCCAAAGCAATGGGATAGATAAAAAGGTGGAAGAATCAATACCTTCTGTACTGCAGTCATTTGTTTTCAGGTAGTTGTTTCCAGTTACATACAAATGAAGATTAGTTTTGTTCTGTTATCAAACAAGTATTTACAGTCTCCTTTCTTTTTCTTCATTTCCAAGATTTATCCACTATGACCGCTAAGTTCTCTGATAGTTTATTGGCTGTTTTGTTCTGATGCTAGTGTTCTGCCCTAATTTCATCGCATCCATTAAACGTGAGTTCTGATAACGGCTGACATTGTCTCGGGTTATAGCCTTCTGGGGCTACTTTTGCCCGCCCCACCTAAAGTAATTTTATTTCATCTGTAGTAGAGCAGCTGTTTATCCTTTTGTTATCTACCCCCCACACATTAGCACAGTTCTGTATTTCAAAGGAATAAAAAAGTGACTTTACTGCTAATAGAAAGGCTGTATTCCAAAAATTCATTTGTTAAGGAATCTACTTGAAACTTAAAAATATTAGAACTTTGCTTAGAGCTTACAAAAGAAAGCCTTCTATGTTATGCTAACCTTTGCATCATCATCATCATCATCATCATCATTAATAAACATCACAGGTGTATAATAGAGCAGTTACTTTTTTTTTTTTTTGGAAGATACTGAGCTAAGACATTGAAGAGGGCATAACCATCTCATGCATTCAGTAGACATGTTTGAGTGCCTGTGATGAATTAAAGTTTAGATACAGAATTTTCTTATGAGTATAGTAGCTTTCTATCTACCTCTATGGACAGGTTTCTTTTCACTGTCATTAGTACAACTGTGTTTGCAGAGTGGTATGTAATCTAATAATTCCTCATTAAGTAAATGTTACACTGACCACATCAGCAATAATTGTTCTCTTACAGAAGAAGTTAAATGATTGTGGAAAACGTGTCATCATCAAAGTCCTCAGCAGGATTAAAATGAAATTATTTAGCATTAAAGTATCTTTCTTTCAACAAAGCACATAGATGAAATATTTTGAGCTTACATTATCCTGATTTATTTTGTTGGAAACAAAGAATGAGCCAAATGTAAATGAATTTGAAGGGAGGGTAGCTTTATGATATATCAGAATATAGTGAAGCTTCTTAGTTGGTTACAAATCCCAGCTCTGCTGATAGCGTCAAAAATTCTGGTAACTCATATTGAATCAAATGTGGATATCTATGTGGAAGTAAAAGGTACATTTACACAGAGAGATTATAAAACATAAGGAGCATATTTAATGAGTAAAGAATGCTCTCTAATGTATAAAAAAATCATTTCAACAATCTTACTGTGATATACACCATTCTTTATAATAATAAAAATGGAATTTAGATATTAATGCTAGATACAGAATCACATCTATTAAGTTTAATATGATGGCTGTGCAATTTCCGTACATTTACATTTAGAAATACTAAAATTTATTTAGCTATTTTAAAAGATTAATATAAAAATATTACTTTAAACATTCACACTAATCTTTCTTGCTAACCATCATTTATTTTTTTAAACTACTTTGTATAATAATCTTCATACTTTGGATAAGTAATAATTTGAGATAAGAATACTACCATACTTAAATTGATGAATAATTTTTTACATTTCTTTTTTTATGTGTTTTATCAAATAGATATATGTTTCAGATTTTGAAATGAAGTTAGTTTAAATAATATGATTAAGAGAAATTTCAGTGGTTTTAGAAAATTCTCAACCATTGTCTTTTCAACACTGCCTCTTTCTCTTGAAACTCCAATAAGGTGGATATTAGACATTTTATTCTCAATGTCAGTGGACAATTTCCACTACTTGTTCATCCAACCCCATACTGAATTATGCTTAATTTCTTCAGATAAATCTCTCTGTTCAATAGTTCTCTGTTCAAATGTGTCATCTTCTGTTTAATCTATCTGTCGAAGCTTCATTTTTAATTTCAACAATTACAGCTTTTATTTCTGAAGATTCTATTTGATTCTTTTTATATATGCCTGTTCTTTCTTGATAATCTTTGTTACCTCACATGCTACCTCACATTTTTAATATCATTTTATATGTAGCTATTATGCATAGAAATTGCATATTCTCTGACACTTTCATCCTCAAAATTGTTTTTGCAGTCTAATCAGTT
Organism: Macroglossus sobrinus; assembly: GCA_004027375.1. NCBI lineage: Eukaryota > Metazoa > Chordata > Mammalia > Chiroptera > Pteropodidae > Macroglossus > Macroglossus sobrinus. The sequence goes on along the minus strand of PVKZ01000910.1, from coordinate 255,236 downwards.
GTTTAATGTTTGTGTTGATGCTCACTCTTGGTGACTTGCCTTCCTGTGTTCTTGGTGATGTTTGTAAGATCATACATGCTTGTTCTCAATCTGTGTGAGTAATGAGTAGCTATACCACTAATGTTCTCTTTGAGAGAATTTTTATGTCCATTTTTGCTAGAAGTTGGGGTACTTCAAGTCAGAATACTTGAAGAAGAATGATGGCAGTACTTTATCCTTCCTCAGGTGCTTTAGCATAATGTGGGCTTTCAGGTTTAGTCCCACTTTTGGCTGCTGACCTAAGGCTCAGTGTTTGGGGGGGACATTGTCAGTAACATTTGCCAACAAGCATTCTTAGTTCCCTAGCATCCTTTTTGCTGGCCACTACCAATCTAATTTTGACATGTAGTTTGATTCCTATTTTGTTTATCTTCAGAGGAGGTCTTTGGAGATTTTTCCTATGAATTATCTGTCTTTAACGAGAGTCAATGAAAAATTTTCTGGTCTCCATTTGTTAAGCAGCAGAATCCTTCTGGAATGACACACCCATTGGCTTAGATCCATAAGTCACCTGTGAACCACTGGACACTGCATCCTGAATAAATGACTAACCTGAAAAGGCAAGTCCTTCTGTAGGAACAATTTCTCCATGCCTTTACTAGTCTCTTTCTCATTTTCTCTTTGTCCTATCCACCCATGTTTCCTTGTAGCTGAGACTCAGTAAGTCATGACAATACACTGTGGACTAATAGAAACTAGTTCTTGCAATAATCATGATAAAGCAATATTTCTATTTAGCACCATTCCACTGGTCCATATTTCATTGGATCTAAGTTTCCAAAAAGTGTGTGGCATAAGCTAAATGTGCTGACATTGGCGTAATATTACAATATCACCTTCTGGTTTACACAAACCACATTACCTACCCAAGAAAGTACAGGCTATCTATTTTTTTGGAGTACAGAAATACATGAACTTTTATTTAGATTATGCTATTTCAATCAGGATAAAAGGAACAATATATCTAATGCAAGGTTGGAAGTATGTTTCTAGATTTCTCATGTACCTATTTGAGAAAATTGAAATTCAATGTCATAAAAATGTCATATTGATTTTATATTCAATTATATACATACTGTTTTCATTTATTTGTTGTCCCATGGCATAAAAAAACAACCAATAAAATTAAAAAGCAGCCTCATTGAAGATTACCTAAGAGAAAAGCAATTATTTATAACGCTGTAGAGATTTTCAGAATCCTCCTTCTTTTTAATTTTTTAAAGTTCTGAAGATATTAGTTTTGCAACATGCATTATATCTTGGTAAAATAAAAAGTTTAATAAAAAGAAACATATATTTCTCTGAAGAATGGTAACAAATAGGATATAAGTTAATTCTATCTAAGAATAAAGTAAATAATGAAATACCCCACAGATTATGAAGGTAATAAAGACATTTCTGTAGTGATTCATAACATAGTATTAAATTAGTGAAAAGTAAAGAACCAGCTTTGAATAAATGCATATTCTTTTAAAACAATATCTATAATACATAAAGAATATATACATTCTTGTCTCAAATAATCTTCCAGTATCTAAACTATACAGATACATCTTTTTAGAGATATTCATGTTTCCACTGGACATTTTTCACAATTAATAAGACAGTATTTCATGTTATTCTCTATAGAGCTGAAAGGTATAACTGGGCAAATGATATAGATTAATTTCTTTCTTTGGAAAATGTGGTACCTCTCACCAAGTGATTTCTTTTAATCACTTCTCATAGTACAGAACAGTGTTTACTACCATGGGGAGATGGAAATGCATATGGTGCTGTTAAAACCAGGAAAGCCGAAGTATATTTTATCCTCTCATCTCTGAGGAGTTCAGGGCCTGCAGATGGAAGTGTTCTTTTTATCATATGAATGGAATTTAGTGCTAGTAAAATGGATGAGAAATCACACGCACAGGGCAATATAAATGGTGAAAATCCCGAAAGACAGAGGCTTGAGAAACTTGAAATTAAGACATTAAGGAATGAACTGGCAAAGAAACCAGTACATGCCAAAGTTGTTGATGAAACCATGGAGAATATGGTGTTGCAGAAGTAAAAAAAAAAATGTTAGAAGTGTTAGACTGTAAAATATTCTAAAATTACAAATACAATAATGACTAGAATGTTTGAATAGAGATGGGATGAACGTAGGCCATTGTTGACGTTGATGAAAGACATTTAGATGAATGATGAGGATGAAAGCCAGATGAGTGGGTTTCAGAGTGAAATGGAGGTGGAAAGTAGAAAGCATGCCTATGTCTTCAATTCTTTTTAGAAATTTGAATCTCAATTGAAAGAGAGAAACAGGAGCATGATAACAACAACAACAACAACAAAGCACAATTAAGAAGAGCTTTTAATTTCATTAATACAGTTAACAAATATTAGTTAGTTGTCTTCTAGGTTTCAATCCCTCTTCCAGGTAATGGAAATATAAATCAGAAAGCCTGTCTCCTCAAGGAGTTTATATTCTAGTGATGGGAGACAGAAAAACTAGATAATTGAGTACAATATATAACCTTTTACCTGGTAAAAATGAAGCAGAGAATCAGAGATGGGTAATATGCAACAACAATTGAGATCAGAATGATGTCTCACTGAGAAAGTGGCTTTTGAAGATAGACCTGAAGAAAATGAGAGAGCTACCTGTGGATATTGGAGAAGAGCATCCCAGTTAGAAGAAAATTCAAGTACTAAGTCTATAAAATTCAAGTACTAAGAAGATGTGTGTCTGATGTGTTCCACCACCATTAGCAACAAAAAAATGCTATTGTGGAGAAAGAGGGGAGTAAAAAGATGGAGATTATACAGATAATGAGACCAGGATATGTACATTCTAGCATTCTAGTGAGTCACAGTAGAATATTTGTCTTTAACTCTGAAACAGGAAGACACTGAAGGAATGGCATGCCAAGACTTACATTTTAACGGTGTCACTATGATCATGGCATTATGACTACTCTCCAGAGGCAGGGGCGGAAGTGGAAGATCAGCCGTGAGCCTGTTTCAATAACTGAAGCGAGAACATGGTGCTGAGATCAGAGCAGTGCCTGCTGGGTTGTGAGAAGTGATAGAATTCTGTACTTATTTTTAAGATAGAGCTGACAAAAATGGCTGATGGAATAGATGAGGCTTTTGAGAGGAAAGGAGGAGTCAAAAGCTGACACAAGTTGTTTAGCATCAGGAATGAAAAGAATTGAGTCACCACGAAGTAAGAAGTGAATGGTCGAGAGTGGAGCAGTTTCTGGAAGTGAATAGGGAATGTCGGGACCTCAGACTTTAACATTAAATTGAAGTGCCTTAGACACACAAGACATCTATTAGATTGTTGTTGGATATGTGGGTCTGAATTCAGGAGATATAAATGTAGGAATTATCAGGTTGTAGATAATACTTGAACCGAGGAGATTGGATGAAATCACCTATGGAGTAAGAGTAGATAAACAAGAAAGATGGTTCATAACTGAGACCAGGATTACACTAAATTTAGAGTTAATAGATGAGAAGAAAGTAGCAAAGGAGTCTAAATAGGAATAACCAAAAAAGGGAGGAAAAAAGGTGATATGATATCCTGTGAAGGAAGTGTGTCAAAAACAGCAAAAAGATCAATCATGTCAAATATGGCTGTGTTAAATAAGATGGAGACTGCAAAATGACAATGGCTTCAGTGACTTGGATGTCACTTTAGTCTTTGAGAAGAGTAGTGACTAAGTAAATGCAAGTTAAAACCCGATAGTGTTTTAAACAACAGAGATTGGCTTTTAGAAAAATCTGTCATCTGGGGTTTACAAGCATGTAAAAATAGATAAAATTGAACACAGCTAATAGGAATAAAAAATGATAAACTCTTAAGAAGCTAATTTCTCATTATTTTGTAAATGTGAAGATGAGCCTACATAATCACCCTGCAATTCCTCTCTAGGAAAATGTTTGCAAACATCACCAAGGGATATATACAGGAACCTTTGTAGCTACCTATTCTTAGTAGCCCCCAAATGGACATAGTACAAATGCTCATTAAAACTAGAATGAATAAATGAATTGGGGGGCAAATTTACACAAAGAAATAATAATCATCAAAGAATGAGTGAAGCACTTATAAGAAACAACATAGATGATTCTTAGAAAGATATTAAGAAAAAAAGGCAATTATATAAAATGCATAGTATAGTTTCCATTTAGACATATTTAATAAACTAAAAAAAATAAACTTTAAGGTCACAAGCATATATTATAAAATATCAAATAAAGTGATAAAATTATAAACACAAAATTCATGGTAGGGTTTTCAAGAAGGGAAAAGAGAAGTTATTGGGACTGGGGAAGCACACACAGAAAAGTCAAAGGATAATGGTAATGTTTAATTTCTGAAGCTGGATTCACAATATTTATGACTATTACACCTAACATCTTCCACATAGGTTACAAACTTCAGTGTTTATCTACTCAATCTTTAGCAATATATTAATTGCTATTATTCATAAAATATAATTTATGTATAAGTTAACTCCTATATGTAAATCTGATAGCTTCATGTAGCTTTGCTTTGTAACATTTATAATAGTTGTAATTTTACAATAATCTATACAAATCTCTTATTACTATATACCCTTTTTGATAATATACTCCACAAAATCTGAAACTGTGCTTTTAACCCCCTCTTATATATCAAGTGTTTAGCATTTTAGGCTTTCTTATGAGAGAGCATACTAACTTGTGCAATACATTCATCTTAAAATTTCTCCTAATTTAAATTCTATGTGGTATATTAGGGGATAAAGATTAAATTGTTGGCTTTGCTTAAACCTGGTCTCATCTCCCCATAATCACATGTAGTTCAAGTATGTATAGAAGTTTTTACAGATCCTGCTGAACAAAGCAGTATAATATCCATCTATCCACTCATTTATTCAGCAACTCTTTGCCAGGTAAGCATGTTATGGAGGACCAGGTTAAGGGTGCCTGTGATTTAGCAGTACACCATGTGGGCAATGGCCCTGGCTTCATGAAGCTGATTTTAGATGAGAGATAAAATATTAAAAAATAAGTGGATGTGAAAAGTATAATGAACATTAAGTGCGGTGGAAAAAAATCAACATGGCAATGGGAGAAAGAGAGCCTCAAAAGTCAGGGGTGGGGAACTTAGATTGTCACAGATTCCTCACGTTTGAGGTGATACCTGAATGGGGAAAAGAAGCCAGTCGTGGGAAGATAGGGGAGAACTGCCTGACAGACAGAAGGGATAGGAAGAGATGTGGCAAAACTTAGGTTGACAAATTCAAGAAGTGGTCAAAGGCCATATGACTAGAGCAATTGTAGTGACAAAAATAAAGATAAGAGAAACACAAATAGGTTTTACAGACCTGGTTAAAAATTAGGAATATGTCCTAATTGCAGTGGGATGCCATTGAAGCATTTTAAATAAGAAAAGGATGTGAGCAGAAGGGACTACAAAAGCATAAAAAAGGAAAGAGTATTGTTGTTATAATTTTGGGGGAAAATATCAGCAAGAAAATGAATCTTGATATGTTAGAGATCATCCTAGTTTTATCCATGTTATTTCAGAAAAATTATTATTTCCCATGTTAGATAATAAATTTTCTGGCCTTTTTTTTTTTATTACCAGCTTATGTATTAAAACATTGCAACAAAAAATATTTTCATTTCATTTTATTTTGCAAAAGATAAAAAATAATTTTGATTAAGATGATTTAGGCATTACTCCACCTGGATATATAACACAATACTTTGTACTAGACCTCTTTGCCAATTCCACTCCAATGTTAGGATTTTATGAATTATATTACTTTACATTAGGTTGAGATGTATGAGACAGTCCTAAATCTGCTTCAATAAATTATTCAAATAAATTATACATTATATTTTTATTATCCTCACAGTTGCTACTGAACTGTTTAGATAGGAAAGAGGTATCAAGCTTTTTTATTAGCTTGGACAAAAGTGGAAAAGCAATAAAATGCCCAGAAAAGTGCCACACTGGGACAATAAAGTCACTATAAAAATGACTAGGATTTTGTCATTTATATTTGCTCTTTGGCATCCAGTGCTCAGAAACAGACAAGGGGGACTTATTTTATAGACAATAAATTATTAAAAAATGTTGGGTTGTAAAAGTAAAAGCACTGAAGTACTAAGTATTACTTCATTTCTGCTCCTCTTTTCCGCTTTTCTTCACTACTATGCAGCTAGGGCTGTAACTATTTAAAATGTAATTTGAGAAGAATAAGTGAATATAGCGTTTAGCAGCTAACTTCTACCAGAGCAATGAAGGCAACAAAACTCTAGGCATTAAAATCTAGAGTTTCATAAAATCTCACAAATCCAGTCCTATTAAAATTTTCTAGGATTCAAGCCACATACTTGTTCTTGGCAATTGTAGATGTTTTGCTATTTACATATCTCCTGCAGTCAGAATAACTTAACTTTTCCTCTGAGTTTTTAATAATTTATTTGTATTGTTGTAAAGAGTCATAAATATAAAACTTATTGATGTCAGGACTAAAACACAAGTTCTGTGGAAATGAATTGTGAACGTTATTGTAAAGAAAAAGGAAAGTGTAAGTATCACACTCAACTTGCACATCCTACGAGTAACTCGTGAATGTTACTTGGAAATAATTGTTCTATTCCTACTTTTGATACATTAACACCACCATTTTCTTCCCAGGAAGGCACTTTTTCAGGACTCCTAATTTAACTTCTGTGATGGCTGTACCATTAGGAAAATGACTGACTCTAAATGATTATTTTTGGCAAAGTCAACCTGAAGTGGGAATTATTTCTCAAAATCATTTTCCTAATCGAGTCATTGCTATCATTAAAAAAAAGGAAAAAAGAAAGAAAGAAAGAGAAAGAAAGAAAGAAAGAAAGAAAGAAAGAAAGAAAGAAAGAAAGAAAGAAAGAAAGAAAGAAAGAAAGAAAAAGAAAGAAACAAGGAAGGAAGGAAGGAAGGAAGGAAGGAAGGAAGGAAAGAAAGAAAGAAAGAGAAAGAAAGAAAGTGAAAATGGAAAGAAAAAGAAAGGTTAATAATATCCAGTTACCAAAAGGTAAACCCTCTTAATACACGCACGGTATATTATAAAAATGTCATTTCACAGAACAGTCATTCTGTCCTTTACTTCCACCACTATCCCCACAATCAACTCTATATTCAGTCAAATGTACTTTGAATACATTATAATTTTGCTCATTTTATTTCTCTTGTGATGCTTTCTTTTTAAGACCATATTTAATGTCCACCTTTGAAACTTTCCAAGACTGTGTGAATCTTAGGAAGACTATCTCTCCTTGTCACTTTTTAGATTTTGTTTCTACTATCTTACAGGTAAAGCCATTGAGACTGTCACAGAGACACAGAGCATTCGAACAGTTAAACAGAGCTATTTGGAGGAGCCGTAATTCACAGGCAGTTTCTACTGATTCTACACTCTGAAGTTTCCATTATGCAGTTCTACTCTATCATATTTTATTATGGTTCTTTTTCTGGTCACCTCAGTAGGCTCATTTAACATTTGTGAGCACAAAGGAAGAGGCCTGTGTATTTGTATAAAATATTTAAAATTCCAAATTATCTCCAATGTCCAGCTGAACTTTCAACCTAGGACCTTGAAGCCCATTCAGGCAGCATCAGTCTTGTCAAGCCCCAGGCTGAATTTCATCATCCCTCCCTCTTCAGCCATGCTGCCTGAGAGCCTGGGGCTACTCATTAACTGCTGTAAATGGGCCTCAACTCAGGACCAGAACTGCCTGAACCAGAATAGGGGACTGGGGGATGGGTAGTTTTCCCTCCTTAATTCCCCTTTTTAAACAAGGAGCAGGATGATTTGAGAACAGGTTTGCTTAGACATTGTGTTGTGTAATTGGGGTGGGCAACTGTGAAAAGAACAATTAGTTTTCCTCTGGGCTGCACTCCACACCCACCTGGGTATATCCTCATAGTCCTGAACTCAGTGCCCCATCCTTTTGCCTGGGTGGGGTGGGGGATGAGGTGGGGTTGCGGGTGAGAGGTGTGTACTTCTGCTCACTGCAATTTCTCTTGGCTCAATAGGTTGCTGAACTTTCACAAAACTTTCTCATAAGACCAAAATCTAGGGGGAGAAAAAAAGTCTTGTGTTTCAATGTTTGTGTAAATGTGGCTCTCTAAAGCAAAAGGGTCAGGGTGGGAGCCCTTCATGACTGGCCTGATGGTGGCAGTGCCCAGAGATAGACAGTTATTGCAAGGACTGAGCTTTGTTCATCTTTTTACACTCCCTGGAAAAATTAGGGGCTAAATGATTGTTTGTTAAATGAATTTTAATGAGGTAAAATATGTTTTCTATTTTAATCATCATTAACAGAGAAGTTGTATTATCCTCTGAGACACACACATAACAGATACATAATTTCAGAGAAGTGTAATAGTCAATTAAAAATTTACATGCTGCTACTGCTATTTCATAAGCCTTGTAAATTAATGGTGTATTATTAATTTTCTTCCTCTCTTTTCCATATCTTTTGTATATTTTATCAATATGAGTGTTAACAGATTGTTCAAATCACGATTCCACATCTTTGAAAATATTCATTACTCATGCAACCCGAAGATATATATGAATGATGCACTTTTAAAAACTGTTAATTTTTAGACATATAATTTCACAGATTCCTCATAGCTATCCTTTGTAACCAAGGAATTTATTAATTTCTTCATTTTACAAATGCTGGGTTCCTATTATGCGCTAGCCACTGAAATACGGCAGTGAATAAAAGTTTTCTAATTGATCTTTGTTACATTTTTTCTCCCTTTTAATTTATTCTCAGAAAAGCCAAGAAGAGACTTTAAAAACATAAATCAGGAAATTCATTCCTGTATATAAGCCCTTCAGTGTCTTTCTAACGCTCTAATCCAGGCTTTTGGCCAACGTTTACTGGGCGCTTCTGGGTCTCTGGTTCTTTCAGTCTCTGCTACAAGTGTTACCATTTGCTCATCATCCTCCAGACACCCTGGTCTTTAGACCCTTTAATACACCAAGCCCATTCCTAACTCAGGGCCCCTCACATGAGGTTTCTCATCCTGAGGGCTCTTCTCTCAAACTGTCACAGAACCCTGGGTCTCAGCCATAAAGTCTCCTCCTCAGAGATGTTATACCTGATCCACCTTTCAAAAGCTGCTCTCTACCCACACCTCAGTACCCTCATTCACTCAGCAACTCTTCCGTCCTATGTTTTGCATAGCAGTTATGCATCTATGACAGTATTTTACTTATTTACAAATAATGTTATGTGAATGGCTTGTAGTTTCTTCTATACCTTCCTTGTTTCTAATTCCAGTTAAAAGAATCTGTGGCATTGGAGCTAGCTATGGAATCTGGCATTCTTCTTACTTAATAACTAAATTTTGAGTTGAAGACTTCACAGTGAGACAAAACTGAGGGTGCTTTTACAAAAATGTGCGATGATGTCACTATGGCAATTGCAGATAATGGCATTTTTATATGGTTAAATGATTTCACCTCTTATTTCAGTTATTCTGAATATGGGGTCCTTTTTTCCCTTTGTAATTTCTTTTGTTTCACTTCCTTTGTCTTGAGGTGCTAAATGCCTTTTTTAGTTATTATTTGAGGATGTATATTAATCTAAATTTATAATATATATATATAATATATATAGTTTTAAAACTTATTTAGACTACAACTTAATGTATATTTAAAATGTTATTATCTAACTTTCAAAATACAAAGTAGCCTTGCTGAAGATCTCTAGTATACATTTAGTGTTATCTGTTGTGGTTTATTAAAGAGATATTTCCTCAGGGAAGGCAGAAATACTCAGACACAATAATGTGCTAGGATTGTAAAAGCGAAAATAGTTTAACTGGTTTCCCAAAGAGAATGTTACATGCTGAATTTAGTTGCCCTTGGTTATGTTCTTTATTTTTTCTTTCTGTTTGTAATCTCTAATTTACAGAATGCTGTGTTGTTTTTTTTTCTTCCCCAAAAGGCTTTGCTTAAGTATTTGTAAAGAGTTAGTCATGGATGATCTATATCTTTCTATTTAACAACGTTTCTAAATTTCTTTTTGAATACAGTCCTTCATATTTAAAAAATACATAAAAGTGAAATAATATATTTCAAAAATATAAAAATATTTGGTAACTTCATTAAAAAATAACTATTTATGCCTGAGAACTAGTGAAAAGTTCTTAAAAAATGTCTCATTTAAAACCTTCAGGGAAATGTTTGTATTGATTGTATTAGTTTGCTATTGGTGTGGCAAAAAATGGACCACAACCTACGTGGCTTAAACTACAGAAATGTATTGTCTCCCAGTGCTGGAGGCTAAAGTCTAAAACTGGGACATCAGCAGGGTTAGCTTGTTCTGAGGGCTGCAGAAGAAGTTCTGTCCAGACCTTTGGACTATGGATGGCTGCCTCTACCTCTGTCTTGTCTTTCTCTTCCCCTTTCTCTCTCCAAATTGCCCCTTTTAACTGATATTTTTTTTAAAAAATTTTTTTAATAAAAAATATTTGCCCCTTTTAATAAGGACACAGTCGTATTGGATTAGAACCCACCCAATGACCTTGTTTTACCTCGATCACCTCTGTTCAGACCCTATCTCCAAGTAAAGTCCTAATTTTTAACATCAAATGACTTTTCTTAAATTATTAATGTGATTATGCTATTTTAGATATATTTCAAATTACTTCATATTTTGTTTCCTGCATAGACTATCTGAAAATAGAAACAAAATCCCTGCTAACTCATTACCTTCCTCAGTGGTTCTACATGGAAAGAAACTTTGTTGAAATAAGAAATGTGACATGAACGATTTAGTCAGTGAGAAGTTAAGCTGTCTTTTCCACTGCTCAAATTGTTTCACTCCATTACCCTTTATCTGTTCTTGTAGTTATCTTGTCTGTTTTAATATAATGTCTTTCCTATCTACATGAATTATGAAAATTCATTTGCTAACTAACTTTGTAAAAATGCTCTTATCAGTGACATAGTAGATATATGAAGATTCGGCATCAAATTACTTTAAAAATCATTTCACAGGGTTTGTTTGGTTTTATTTTTCAATCACAAATTGAAAAAATTTTAATTTATTAGAAGGCAGAGCAAGCAGCTTTAGATCTGGAAATTGGGATTCACCTAAAGTCATCTTATATCTTCTTTTAGGTTTGAATACTTTCACAGAAGTACCTAATGAAAAAAATTAATTTAGTATTAGAGTTTTCTTTAATATTTTTTATATATTATATGTAAAATATTTATTTTTTTCTGGTGAGAAAACATTTATAGTTAAAGCGCATAGTTTTGTCTTTATTTTCTTTTTACTTTAGAACCTTTTTGCTTTTTTTTTTACTTTATATTTTATGTTTCAGTATTTTAATTAAAGTGATTTAAATTTTATTTGCAAATGTATAGGCTAATGTTAATGATGGAAGTTTACCTTACATTTAAAAGAAGAGTTAGAATCATTCTAAATCTACAGTCAGACATAAATACTATTAACATTTGGATGAACATAATTTCAGATATTTTCTACTTATCTATGTAGTGTCTCTCTCTCTCTTTCTCTCTCTCTCTCTCTCTCTCTCTCTCTCTCTCTCTCTCTCCTCTCTCTCTCTTTCTCTCTAGCAATGTATCTACAAAATCCTAATGGCTAAGAATATACTTGGCTTTTTTCCCCTTACAATATGCCATGAAAAAGGTTGCATGACAATAAATGTACATGCACATACAAACATATAAACATATACATATATGTAGAGATGTATTTTTATTTTAACAATTGCCATATACACATATATGCATGCATATAGGTATATATATGTACAGGGGCATATTTTATGTTAATAATTGGATAACATTAAATATATAATAAATATGTAATGATATATATAATAATAGAGTTTAAGTGATAATAATAAATTATTTATACACTCCCCACACACTTAAAAACTAATTATTCAAAATTACCAAAAGTTAGAAACAAACAAGATGTCCTTCAGTAGATGAATAAATAAATAACTATGATAAATTCATACAATGGACTGTTGTTCAATGATAAAAATAAATGAACTATCAAGCAAAAAGACAGGAAGGGACTATAAATGAATATTGCTAAGTGAAAGAAACTAATCTGAAAAGGTTGTATGCTATGATTCTAACTGTATGATATTCTGGAAAAGGAACACTACGGAGACAGTAAAAGCTTAGTGGTTGCCAAGGGTTCAAAGGGAAGAAGGAGGGATAAATAGGTAGAGAACAGAGAAATTTTTAGGACAGTAAAATCATTCTGCATGACTATAATGATGGATACGTATCTTTGTGCATTGTCAAAACTCATAGAATGCACAACACAAAGAGTGAACCTAAGTGTGAACTATGGACTTTAGTTAATAATACTGGATTAAAATTGGCTAATCAATCCCAGCAAATACACCATATTGATGTAAGATGTTAATAATAGAGAAAACTGGGAGAGAATAGCAAGGTGAGATGGCCTTATGGGAACTCTGTACTCTCTGTTCAATATTCTGTAATTCTAAAAACTGTTTTAAGTAATAAAATCTATTAATGAAAATAATGTGTATCACCAGTGTCTTCAAAATTCTCTTCTGTTTCCCTGGATGTCAGGCTAAATTTATCCATTCATTATCACAAATTTTGATTTTAATTCACTTGTTTTACTTCATGGTTTTGTCAGTATCTTCCAAAATAAAATATTGAGTTTTTCTAGGTTTTAAATAGAATCTATTTATATGTATCCATTTAGAATTAACTTTTTTTTGCTTGACATGTTCCTAAAATTCATTTATACAGATCAGCTTTTGCCTATTTATTTTCTTTTATAGTATATTATTAAATCAGTAGAACCATTTTAGATATTCATTCTACTGTAATTGGATATTTGGATTTTTTGTTGTTGTTTGTTTTTGCTATAATGAACAATGCTACTTTTAGGAGTCTTATGCATGCTTTTTTTCTAGTCTATAATTTTTTATATTTTCCTAACAGTGTCTTTCAAAGAACAAACATTTCTAATTTTGATGAATTCCAGTTTAACAATCTGTTACTTTATGAATTATGTTTTTGTTATGCATCTTAGAAACCCTTATCACCTCCAAAATATTAGCAAACTAACTTAGCAGCCTAATGACATAAAATAAATTGTTAAGAATAAAGTTTGGTTTACTCTAGAATTGTAAGGTTGTTTATCATGAGAAAATTTATTAAACTAATTAATCAAATTAAAAATTAAAGTGATAAATTATATTATCTTAACAGACCCAGGATAATAGCATTTGATACAGTTTAACAAATTTATGATAAAGACCATTAGCAAACTAGATACAGAGCTGAATCTTTTTAATTTCATAAAGGATATCTACAAAGGACTCAGAGAAAACATAATTGTGAAATGTTAAAAGCATTCCCTTTAATATCAGAAACAAATAAGGATGCCCCCTATAAGTTCTTAACATTCAACATTGTCCTTGTTGACACTGACAGCCCCTCAAACAGAATAAAGGTATGTATTCTAAAATATTTTAAAAGAAGTAACAAAATTGTCATTAATCACAAGTAGTAAGTTTCTACATTTCTACATTTCTACATTTCTTCTTTACATAAGAAATTTGGTTGTAAATGCTGTGCCAAAGGTTTTATTTATAGTAACAAAAACTCAGATATGTTACTTAGGAATAAATTTAATGAAAGATATGCAGTTATCTATGGAGAAAATGTAAACCTTCCTTAAAGATATAAAATAGGTCCCAAATAAATAAATGGAGAGACAGACAATGTATATTGAATGGAAGGCATAGTATTTTCAAGGTGTTAATTCTACACTAATTGATCTATAAATTTAATGAGATTCTACTTAAAGTACTAACAGACCTTTTTTAAAAAATAATTTATCTCTAAAATTTATATGAATGAGTGAAGAGTCAAAACAGCTACAAGTTTTTAAAATATGCATGAAACAAATAATTATGCTGTGCTGAGCAAAAGAAGCGTAAAGGAAAGCACATACTATATAATACCATTTATATAAAGTTCTAAAAAATGTAAGCCAAATTTAAGGACAGAAATCAGATTACTGTTGCCTAGTAATGAGAGAAGGGTGTGGAGGAGGGCAAGAGGTGGGGCATTACCAGAGGGAATGAGGCTGTTCTGAAGGGTGAATGATATGTTCTTTATCTTATTGTAGTGATGGGTTCATGGCTTTATACCAGTGAAACATATTAACTTTACACTTTATATGTTTGTAGTTTACTGTATGTCAATTATGCCTCATAATATTGTTAAAATAACTAAGCATATATATATATATATATATATATATATATATATATATATATATATTTTTTTTTTAAGTAGATGACCTTATTTGCTCTTTAGGCTTTTTCTATGCAAGATGAATGGCCATGGAATCATTAAAGCAATATAAAAGTTTTAAAAAAGGCACAATTAATCCCAGTATTAATCCTCATATACTTGAAATGTGACTAACAACACTTCTGTTTGTCAACAAGACCATCAAAAACTAAAAAGGTCTTGCTGAGAAAAGCAAGACCTGAGGTAGCTAGCAGATGAATCCATTGATCTGTTGCCTAGAGCTCTGTATAAAAATCATTGGTTATTGACTGAAATCTATTTGCATTCTTATTTTGGATTTGCATGCCTAGTAACTGAAGTAAAGTTCTAACTTTCTAAGGGACTTCTTAACAAAAATATTATTCAGCTTCGACCCCCTGGTTATAGATAATTGTATCATATAAATTATTTACTGTAGGTGCAATATCACAGTGGTCTTATCACAATATCCCAGGCTAAGAAGCATCCTATAAAATGAACTTATCATATACCTTTCCATCTACAAAGAAGTAGACTGATTAAAAATTGGAACAGGTAGTTTGAAACATTTACTAAAACATGTGGGCAAGAAAAGCCTGAAGGAATGGCTTGCACAACTGAAAGACTGAGTATTAAAACCTAATATAGTGGGAAATAAGAGAAATCATTATTGGTTCGATTGTAGAAATATTCTGGAGAAGACAAGGAAGAGTATACAGGAGATGTCTCAGGAACATACATAAACTTTTTTCTTGTTCCTACTTCTTTTTTTCTCTGCCTGATCCTGTAGTGCTGGGACCTAGATTGTATTTATAAATTCCGGATGAAAGGATTGGTTACTAAATATTATTCATGGCATGACCTCAAAAATTTAATATTTCAGTTCTTAAGGGGTGATGGAATGGGTTTTTGTGTTTTTTTTTTTTTTACCTGTTTCAGCTAGGATCAATGATTTCTGCCTTTCTCCTATGTAGGAGATGAGATAGTCCTACAAATGTACCGAATCCAGATTAGCCAGATTCACATTGCTGCCAATGCTGTGGATCAGTCCTTTGGTGGAACCTAAAGGCCCTTCCCTGAGGCTCTGAGTTGTTGAACATACTCAAAGAGAGTCAGAAGGCTTTAGTCAGAATTTGGTGACAAAAGATTATTCAAGAGTTTTAGGATTTGCAAACTGGAAATGTAACTAGGCGATATCCAGAGTATTACAAATAAGAAAGAAAAGCTAAGAGGTCTTATAATAAAAAGTACATTCTTGAGAAGAATCTGTCCTGTGTGCTTAACTTCTAGATTGATCCAAGATGGTATTCCTCTAGATGGTTGGTAGTCTGGACAATGGATGTCAGGCAGTCTGGATATGAGAACATTCTTTCTTTTCTTTGTCAGGGAGGCAATTTCAGGGTTATTGGGAGGTTTGTCATATATCCAGATATCAACACAAGACTGGAAAAGTCGAAGGTCTAAGTTCCCAGGCTAGTTAACACAAGAATAGAGTTGTTTCCTCATGCCCCAAGCAACTTGATTTTAGTAATTTAGCATCTTGACTATAGTGACTCCATTTTATTTCTTTACTTTATTCCTCTGGGTAAAAATTAATGATGAATGGAAAGAAGAGGAAGTGACTGCTCTTGGAAAGGAAACCAATAAATAATCATTCAAAACAGAAAAGGCTACATTAATTGATGTCTTGCAAGACACTAGGAACAAGAAAATGGTATTATCTCTTAGCTGTATTTATTGTTGCCCACTGAGATGAATGAAACTAATCACTTATAAAACTACCTGATTTGTTTCAGGCTGAAAGTCCAGCATGGTCTCCAAATGATTTAAGACACATTCCACCTGGAGTCATCTATCTTTATGTGTCAATAACACTAATAACACCTCATGAAAGAACACTTGAAATAATTCTAATGTTGCTTCATCTGCCCAAGGTCAATGGCCTGAGATCATGGTAGTAAAAGTACAAGAAATAATTTTATGAGAGATTTATGGTCTCTCTCGCTTGTAAGAATTCATAAATGGACAATGAATTTGCATAGGTGCTCTATGTCAATGTCCAGAGAGCACTTATAGTCAATATATGTGTTCAATATTCAATAGTGCAATTAGTTGGAATTGGAAATCTATCAAACTTGACTAGGATTTACCAGTGAAGGGAAATGTACATTACTTAAAGATAAGGCCCATTGGGAACTCATATTAATACAACTTTGTAGCATGAAGTAAGGCATATGTCTATGCCCATAAGAGATTTGGAATTAAAAATTAGCTGAAATTTCACTTTTGATTTATATCTTAATTCATGACATTTCTTATTTGGGCAAGGGCTGCTTTTGTTGAAAAGGCTGATAAAATGCTATTATATTTAAAAATGATTAATTTGCTAATAATCTTGTTCTAAATCATAATGCAACTGATTTTTTAGCATAATACTGGTGTAGTTACAATTCAATTGGATTGATAATACTGATATCAGTGATCAGATGTAAAGAGAGATTTAATTAAAACCTCTACAGAATGTTCTTCTATTGCAAGCTGGTTCAATATAGAAGCAACTTGATTTAGTTAACAATTAAATAATTATTTCTTAGTTAATCTATTTATATTATTGCCAAGATTCAAATTTGGTGGTGAAAGGAAGCAAAAAATGTTGTCATGTTTTTCAAGATTACAAACAAGTTTGGTTTGGAATATTAGAAATTGAAATATTTCTTTGAAGAAAATACACTTCATTGAATGATACAAGTAATAAGTATTTTCATCTTTGCCTTTTTTATTTTATAAAAGGTGCAAAAATGCAGAAAATATAATAATGGACAGGTTATAATTTTAAAAGTTTGAACATGAGTCAAAGTGGAGAATGTATAAGAGGAAGTTACCTTACAGCTGGATTGGGGCAGCTCTATGCTCATTTGTGGAGATGTCTGGAATTCTGGCACTGGCCCTTGGCCAAGATGAGGGTGAGATGTGCTAACCAGTGATTGAGATAAGCTGTTTAAATTTCAAAATTATCCCAGAAAGACCAGGGTCTAGCCTTTCTGCGTTATTTTAGATATATGAAATGATGACTAACATCTGGTTTTACCAGTTTTAAAGCCTGGCTTCTCTATCTGACCAGTGAAGAAGAAAAGATCCCATTGGACATTTTTTTCTCAGGCACTGGTTCACATCTGCTTTTTTTTTTTTATGAGGATACTAACCTCTGAACCATCAACATTCACTTCACTTTCTTCAGTGAAACAAATGTGGTATGTGATACTACATAAAAATAATTGTCCTAAAAGGCTAAACAAAAAATAGCGAGACATAAATTGATATTTAGTATATGTTAAAATTAAAAAGTTTTTAGGAGGATAAAAACGGACTACACAGGCCCCCTTTGGGGAAATGCTGAGCTCCTTTTCTGTTCTGAACTCTCAGAAGCATCTCTTTTAGTTCATTCAAAAAATAAATACTTTGAATTTCCTAAAAAATATTGTCAATAATTTCTTCTTTGAGAAAGGTCAAATGAGAATCTTAATGAATATAATTAGTGTCATTTATTAAGTATGCTTTGCTTTAGAATGCTAGTTCTTAATAAGTTAGTGATAACCTTGGATGGCATTCAATCAGGAAGCTAAAGCATTTCTGATGTGATTTAAGAATCAATAAACCAGTGAGATTTTAGACCCTGAGGTCTTATATAATGTTCTCGCAGGAGATGGGCTATTCAGCGTGGAGCAGTCCCAGTTTGGATTAGGACTGCAATTCTTACTTTACTGTATTCACTCTATCTGGATAGGACCCAGTCCTATTCTGTTCACTTTGACTCTAATGGAAGCCACAAAGTGGCCAAGGAGGCATGGTCAAATCATGTCCAAGATGAGCCATTAGCATCACACTTATCTTTATTTGGACCAAAAGAAAAAATACTTAAATCATAAGAGTTTTCTGTCTTATTCCAGGTGAGAGAATGGTGCCACCTCTGTCTTATCCTTTGTACTCATAATAGGCTTGTTTGTGTTTTAATTTTTGTTTATTTATTTTTTAATCTTGATTGTTCCTTAGTAAGAATTTAACTATTATAAAGGCCTTCCTTAGAATTTGATAACTTCGTTTTTAGTATTTCTTACTTTTTAAAATTTCTCTTACTCCCTTTTCCTCAGTGTTTATCCCTACTTCAGTAAGGCTTCTCTGGACATACACATCTGGATTTGTTTAAGCTGTGTTAGGATGCCTGACTTCACTTATGGGAAGAAGACCGTCACACCATTAAATATTCCTGCTCATGAGGTCTAGCAGTAAATGCAGGATTCCGCTGCATAGCTTAACTTTCACCAGCAAAAAAAAAATCCATTTTAGAGCTGGGCTTATTTTCTCCTGGGATCCCAAGTGCTTTTGTTCTTAAATTCCATCTCCTAACACATTTCCACAGTTTGGGACTCCGCTGGCTTTGCTTTTAAACTCACATCTACCTATCTGTCATTGTAAATCTCTTTCAAAAGCACTTCCTTTCCTTGCCAGAGGTCCAAGTTTTTGATTCTCAATCTTCCTCTGCAACTCATCCATCTAGGTTGTCTCATGCCACCATAATTGAATTGATGTGAGACCCTCAGTAGCAGCGTGACAAAATTCTCTTTGTATGCTACTTCTGATTATCTCTCCTCTTTCTGTGCTCATTTGGCCTCATACAGCAGTAACACATTTTTCTGGAGTAGCTTGAGATATTCTTTAGACTCACTTATAGATAGATGAGTTATAAGGCACGCCAGTGGAAGAAGGCTCTTTCTCTGGCGTAGTCATCACTCTTAATTGTCTCTCAAAGGACATCTAAAAATGTGAGTCTAGAACAACTCTCATTACCAAGAAAAGGGTAGAGTTTCAGATCAGTTCAGACATGAATTTAATTGCTCAAATATATTTCTCTGTGACTTTGCCAGCCTCTGGACTAATACACAAGAGGAGAGCTTTATTCTTTCATTGTATTTCTGAGCAAGATGTGACATTGAAGGAAGCTTCATTAAAATCCCCATAGTAATTCAGAAGTTAATAATTTGTAAATAGACTCTGGAGCCACCAATTCTGAGTCCCCCACCCACATTGTTATCTGTGGGGACCTTTATGAAGTACATCTAGGACCTTAGGGGGTAACTGTAGGAGAAGGAAGATTCATTCTGATGAAATTTCATGCCCTGGAGTCCTTGCCACAATTCCAAGGAGAGAGTTCTAGAAAACTTGCTCTCCAATCTAGAAATTAGAATGGAATTAACTCAGTTTCCTTGTGATAGGAATGCTTGCTTTCTCTCCCGACCTTCATCCCTCCCCTCATACACATAAAAGTAGACATTTGTAAAGATTCGCTATGTTCTGCTAAGCTCTCTGTAGGCAAGATTCTAAAGGGCTCCTCCAAAACCCCTATTTGACTGATATTATTAACACTTCTGTTTTAAAGACG
Source organism: Macroglossus sobrinus (assembly GCA_004027375.1). Taxonomy (NCBI): domain Eukaryota; kingdom Metazoa; phylum Chordata; class Mammalia; order Chiroptera; family Pteropodidae; genus Macroglossus; species Macroglossus sobrinus. The sequence continues at coordinate 235,400 of PVKZ01000910.1, read as the reverse complement.
AGGAAACTGATGCTCATGGAGAGAGTGTCTCCATTGTCCCAAATTCTAATTTAGAGTATAAAATGATCATCATCAAGAAGTTAAAAGTAGATTTTATAATATATAATGGAATTTTTTTTTCCACATTAGAGCACTTCAAAGTACTACATTAGATGTGAGGGAAAAAAATAATTACCATTATAAAAGAATTCAGGATCATGAGATAAATTTTACTTTGTGCTTGCCCCTTTTTTAGCTTCTGTCCTAGCAAATATATCTGGATTCCAATGAACAGACTTAAAAGAAATCTATAAAATTTTACTTGATTAGTAAACTTCCCAGGGAAAGGATGAGAGCATATTTTTTCTTCAGTAATGATAAAAAATTAGGCAAAGAGGAGGTAAGACATTTTGATTTATTGTCTTCTCATGACTCTGAAATTTAATCAGTATTAATCCTGAAAATTAGCATGTTTTCTGCTCCCAATCCATGACCATCAGTGGGACCATTAGCCAAAATTTAGGGGGATTCAGTTCATGAATATCATTACCTCTTTTAAATATGGCTGCACAGTGCCCAGAAGAAAATGACATTGAATGAGGTGAAAAGATTATGATTCTACTCTACTTACCAAAGTGTTTCAGAGTGACAAATCCAATGATTGTATAAGCAGCATTAATACCTGCCTGCCCTCCCCACCTTAATTCAATTTCCTACACTGTCTGCTGAGTTTACAGGTTCCACAACAGACTCTACTTTGGGTTAAACCACCCATGATTCTACCTATACTTTAGTCAAACAATAAGGTGAAGCAATAAAGGAATCTTTGTCTTGGGTGGCCTTGTGTCCAATGTCTGAAAAGTTTTTTCCTTTATTTTATCTAATTGTATTATTATTTCAGGCAGGAGGAGAAACTTAGTTCCTTTTACTCTATCATGACTAAAAGTAGAGGTTTTATTTCTTTTTTCATCTTAGAAAAAAATGAGAAAATTAAAATTTACATTAAATTTTATATTCATATTAAACCTGGCAGTTTCATTTGGTCTTTGTGTTACGTGTCACTTAGGAGTTATCTTGAGATAAAGGTCTAAGTTTCTTAATGCAGTAGTGGCATCGTTTTCTTTTCAGAGTATGGAAATTAGCATAATATATCTAATTAGACGTATTCAGAGTTTCTAATATCTAGTTTTAACTACAGTGAATGGTCAAGTGTTCTAAAAAATTCACCAAGGCAAACTGTATGTTGAAAATAATTAAGAACAAGAGAATAATAATAAAATCGTTTATTGTCATGTCTAAGTATGAATTCTTCATCAAATAAATTATGAGGCAGAATCTTGGCAACTTAATCGAACATGAGAAGTTGCAAAAAAAGAAAAAAAATTATTGAGTGTCCTGAAATACAAAATTGCATTTATTATTATGTAAAATAAATCGTATTATAAATGGAAATGAGATGTTAGCTAATAACAGTGAAAATGTCATAATTAACAATACATTTAAAGAATATGACAAAAAGAAACCACTAAAACAGATTAAGAGCCCAGAAGTAGACCCATACATAGAGGATCATTTGATTTGTGACATGGGTTACAGTGCAGTGATGTTGGGAAAGGAATGTGTCTTTTTAATAAGTTGTACTGGGTTAGATATCTACCTGGAAGATGTTTAAAATCTTCAGAGAGATAAAGGGAAAAATAGTATCCATAAAAATAAGATAAACAAGAAAATGTGAATAAAAATTTCAAATAGAGCTCATATGTATTTGTTTACTTATTTATTCCATACTTATGTAAAAAAAATATGGAAAAAATAAAACACTAGAATTATATAAAAGACAAACTTAGAAATTTCAATATAAGTCTAAGAATAGTTCCAGGAATGGAAAAGCAGTTTTCAGGGCTAAGTTAAAGATTGCCAGAAAGAAAGAAAATTGTGAGTTGTGCAAGAACACACCAAGTAATAAGAAATTGATATGTGTGAGTGAACTCTCAGAGTCTACTTTCAATGTTTACATGACAAAGGAATTAATTTTTTAAAGAGTAGGCACAATGTGTAAGAAATCCTCAGAAGGAAAGAGAAGCCTGAAAAAACATTAATACCTGAGCAAAAATCAGAGCTTAAAAATCTTATGATATAAAAGCAGGCTGGGGCAAAGCAATTTCAGAAGCTAGGGAATTAAAACCCGACTTTTGTCTTTTAATCTCTGTGCACACATCTGCTAAATGTTGAGCAAATGCTATAGCGGTACCATGGGAAACTGTCAATATTGATATTGCTTATAGATAAAAGGAACTCACAATGTAAAAACAGACTAAGCAAACCAACTTAACTACATCAAAGAATTCCAATTAAATCAATTTTTGAGAACTATGCCATGTGACTAACTCTTCACCATGCCTTTGAATAAGTGTTCATTAAATCTGTGTCATTTTAATTTAATTATATATTATTTGATTACAAAAAAGATGTGTTTATATTTAGTTTCTTGATCATGCTATTTTAGGTCACAACTTATAAAATGATATCTTGCTGGGAGAGCTCAAACAGTACAGTGTGTTTAAATAGAAAAATAATATTTTTCTTCATGTAAATTGCCATTATCATATCTTCACTGCTGTTATGTTTTCACTATATTTACAGACTGCCAATTGGGTAAAACATTATTTTAATGTCTTATAAAAACAGCCACATCAAGTATAGGCAGTTCTCACTTTGAATGTTAGTGTGGGACAGAGAAAACAACTCTGCCAGTTGAAAATATGATAAGCAAATTTAGATAATAAGAAAACTTACAGTAGTTCCAATAACTTCAAAATAAACTTTGTCCAGACATTAAGAACTCTTTTACCATAAGCTATAAGTATATAGAAAAATGAAAACTAATAAAATTATTTTTTAATATACTGTAATTAAAAATGTTAGAAATGGATAAATAAGAATTTGCTCAAAACATTCTAATGGTTAAACTTTTCCTTTGAATAATCAGGAATGATAAAGGCAATAAAGACTAAAAAAATGAAAAAAAAATTAAAAACCAAGGATTGGATTGTCTGTAAAGGAAAGAGAACTTGTGATTGGTCTTGGGTTAGCTTGAAAATTCTTTCTTTCTCAATTTCAACTTCCTAATGTTAAGATGTGCTCCATTTTTACCATGAAGATCCATCTTCTGAAACATTATAGAATTTTTTTTAAACTTCCACTCATTCGTATCTAGAATGTTTACACTTGAATTATGAGATTTTTTAAAATCAAGGCCCTGCAAATATTGACAGTATTCCCAAATTAGAGTAACTCACATGCAAGTATAGTTAAGTTAAAGACAATTGTCCTAATGAATTGTGAAAGAAGAAATGTAGAAGTTTTCAACTCTCTAAGAATTAAATGAAAACTCAAGACATGATACTGCATTTAGAGAACAGCTAGATTGTTTTTGTTTGAGAGTAGTTAAAGGTAACGATAATGAACCACACGAAAGCCCGTTTCTTTATGTTGAATTATAAAAAATGTATTCACTTTTCTCTTTATTCTAAATTTGGAGTTTCCATGACTTAAACAATATTAATAGTCATGCTGCTAAATTTATAATATCAATATTATAGAGTTATTTTACTTATGGATGATTTAATTGTATTCCTCAATATTCATGTATATGTTTAGATTGATGTGCATGTCAAATCTGGTTACTATTCACCTCTGATTTAAGAAACTTTATATTTATTCTGTCAGTGATACAAATGATTATGTCAACTGGATCATACACAGCTATTAACTTTATGACTCCTAATTTCAAAGTTAGCAAATTTTTAGTTTGTTTTTCCATTTCAGATAGATTTACAATTTATCCGAGTAAGATTAGGAATTACTGCATTCAGGCAAGAAATATAAAATTAAACAATATTGTTTATTAATGGATTGCAGAAAAATTAAATTATAGAAATATATCAATGCCCTTTGCAAAATTAGTACATAAATATTATTATCATAAGTATTTCTATATAATTAAAACTGTTAAAATACTTTTTCTTAATGAGATTTTATTCCTATATTTTAAAATATAACAATAATACACATTATCTTTCATAATTTTAAACTATCTGGTTTATGACATGACAAAATTTAATATGTTTTGATATAATCACATTCAAATGTTTTCAAAAACATTTACCTATTAGTTTATTAATGTTAAAATTTGCTAGTTGGTTTCAGTAGAAATTTAAAATAGAATATTCTCTTTAGAAAGACTCATAGTTCACTAGCTTCAACCTTGACACAAATGTAATCTCATAATAATGATAACCTTTTCTTCTTATATCCTGTTTTATTAATAGTGAAATTCTCTCCTTCAAATGAGAGTTTCAATTTCACAAGTTCTAGCTGAGCTTGTATTTTCATCATCAGCTAAAATTTTAGTATCAAATTATTACCAAGGAATCATTTAATTAAAATCTACTTTCAAATTGTGTAATTTAAAAAAGATAATTTACTGTTTTCCTTTACTTAGAATGGATTTATTTCATATATACTAGATATTTTTTGGTGATGACATATTAAAGAAAGTTGTGAAGGAATTTTTTTTATGTGTCCAGAATTTGTTTTCATTGACTATCACAGAACTATGATTATTTGGCTCACTACAAAATTACAATATCTGACTTCTTCGCAGCAAGCACTACATCTCTGAAATCTTTTATTTTCCTCCTGACATTTTGATGATTCCTTTCTTGAATCCTCTTAGCAGCTTTTTCAAATTTAACTATTGCATTTTTTATAGCCTTATTTCTAAATCAAATGCTCTCAAACACAAATATAAACTCATTTAATTTTCACAATAAACCTGTAAGATAACTCCCTTTTTAATCTTGTTTTAGAGATGAACAAAACTGAGGCACAGTGAGGCTAAATTAACTGCCCAAAGTCACATAGCTAGTAAGAGCAGATCTGGAATTTGAAGCCAGTTTGCTTCGCTCTAGAATCTGTGATTTTTCCCATGATGTTATAATACTGGACTTCATAAGCAAATCAGTCCCTATGATATATATAACAAGAATCTTCCCAATCATTATGTGTTAAATCATTAATTTAAATGGCTGAATTGTCGAGGAAAAATAATTCTATAGGGAGAGAATAAATAAGAGACTAGTAAATATAACAACCCATCTAGTTTACATCAAAACAAACTGCAATTGAGTTTACTGGGTAAAATAGTATGCCAATATTAAGAATCAGTTACTGAAAAAAATATTGCTAATTGGTTAATATTTCCTGAGAGATTGTTTTATGGAAAACATTGTAATATTAATGAAGATGATTCCATGTTGGTTTTACATTTTTAAATTTTAACATTTCAATTTGCTGTACGCTTGTAGAGAACTACTAGATGCATCCTTTACAAATAAGAATTAATTCAAATCTAACAGATTATTTTTTAAATTCTTCTTTTATTGCTGAAAAACTGAGGTAGAATAATTTTCTTAATTATCACAGCTAGTAAACTCTGGAGGCAGGATCCATTCTCAGCAGCCTGTATTAGCATCTATACTTTTTGTGCCATTCTATTTAAATAAGAATCTTGTGTATAATAATGAGTGGATTATCATAAGAAAATAAAAATATTTAGTTTCTGGGAAACATTAGGATTCTGTTTTTCTTAAATAACATTGTGCTTCTTTACTGAACAGTTTTTTGTGTGTTTTTTTGCTAACTGGTTTATAGTCTAGCATTAGAGGTCTCACCTTGCTCATTTTTTTTTATGCTGTTTGAATGTAGAAAGTGATTTGGATGCAAGGAGTTTTTTTAGAGACATAAATATAATAATGTCAGTAACTAGTTTTCTCACAATTCTTTTTAGTCTGCTAGTGAATATTTTAAAATGTAAGAAATAGAGTGTTTTGGGTAAAGGTTTTAGATACAAGCTGGAATATTTGATTTGCCAGTATCTATTGCAGTAAAGCAAAATAAAATGAATAAACAAACAAAATCTCTCTCATAGGATGTAAAAACAGCCAAGGAAGACTGTTCCTGTTGTTTAAGATCAATGCCATGTGAAGTTTGTATAACTTTGTTCTAAGCATTAATTCAGATGGGAGAGAACACATTTAAATTTCAAAAAACATTTGCCTTGCAAGGAATTTTCTTAAGATAATTTGTTTCATATCAAAATTATAAAAGACTCAAGAATAGCATTGCAATTGCCATTTATATCATAAAGAAAAATGCAGTTTTGAGCAGTTTACATTCGTTCCATTTCTTCATTTTTTTGAATCATCTTTTCTTTGAACTATTATTCAAAAGATGGTGTTGCTTTTTGTACTTTGTGGGGCATTTTTCACATTGGCTAATGATGAAAAGTTGTCATTGTCTTTCATCCTTATCATCATACTCACTGTGCTTAGTTGGATGTTTTCTGGATGACACCTCATCCTGCAGAGAGCTGCGGGACTCCATTAGATCCAGTCAGGCGTCAGCCTAATTAACAGAGTTCTAACTACTCTGCTTATTGTAGATTTGGTAAATTAAGGTGTTTATTTGTAAGTCATTCAGGATTGAATATTTTTAAATGGAACATTACTAATGATCACAAAATACATTTCATATTTGTATTATGTATCTAATGAAGAGAAATAGAATGTGACTGATTATGTAAGAACCAGAGAATTTATTCAGACTGCCCATGATTCTACAGAGATAGCCTGCCATTTATAAAGTTATCATTAGAATAGTGTAAACTATTAAATTTTGAACTCCTAACAATTGGATTGTACAAGAAAGAAAAAGTTCTGAACGATGGTGATTCACCAGAGAAGAGTAATCAGCATTCTTGAGACCATCTGGTTTCTGAAACATCAGCTTCTATGTGGTCACCTCAAGTATCATGACCACTGTAAGAGTAAGAACTCTGGTTACTGTAAACAGCAAAGAAATTTACTGAAGGCCTATCTGGTCCCTCCCACAATCAGTGTGAAGGCTGGAGAACCCAGCTTGAGAAAAGGGCAAGAAGTAAAAAAGGTTAAGCACACAGGCCCGAAGCCTCTTTCACTTAAGGATGATGCTCACACCACCAACACAGGAGTCTTCATAATAAATCTTCCTCTGGACTCATTCCTACCATTGCTATTGTCAACATAAGACACATCTAAACTTGTAGAAAATTTTAATGTTTATTTGAGCTATACCGACGACAATTGCTATAAAGCAAAATCTCAATGGATTGAGGAAATACTCTGGAGAATCGTACTTTTGCAGTTTATTTTCTACATTAGAATCAAAGGAGGACATGTAGAGAGGGTAACATGAAATTTATTGGTGGGTAGATTAGGGGAGTGGGAGAAAGCAAAGTGGGGAAATTTCTTGTATTGAATAAAAGGTAAAATGGAGAAACACATACTTCTATACTTCTTTTACATTGATTGGCACAGGATGGTTAACAATTAACATTTAAAACACATAGAGAGAGTATTCAGGGAATGACATAACAAGGAGGGGCTCTGTGGTCTCCTGCTCTGCTGTGGTGGGTTGTGCCCTGAGGGGTCTGGAAAAAGGGGACTACCCTGACTTTCCAATGGTATGCTATTTTAGATGCAAAAAGACAATAGACAGGCTCACTTAAGATAAAGATTGACCTCTGTCAAAGAAGCTTCAAGCCTAGGATGTGACGACCTGCCATGACCCACTTTAAAGAATTTTTTATGGTCAGACCATCCCGAGTGGTTAATTTTGGTCTTTGAGTTTGTAAGGCCCGCCTTGCTGTCTTCCCCTGAGTTTGTCAGGTGTAGTATATGGTGCCTTTTTCATCCACACTATGAATAATTTCTCATCTATCTTACCATTTTTGTCTTATTTTCTCAAGACTCAAAATCCAGGCAGGATTAAGTCATTGGCCTGGCCTAAGTCACAGCCTGAACTCTAGTTATCAAGGGACAGGAAGAGAGAAGTGCTGAACTGCAGCCTCATGGACCATGCCTCCCCAAAAGATACTCATGGTGAGGAATTTATGAAAGACAGGAAGAGTCAAAAGACAATGGCCCACTTCAATCATTATTATCATATTCATAGTACATGTTGCAAAAAAAATAATCAGTTAACAAACAAGTGAGGTTCTAATTCAAACTCCGTATTTACCAATCTCATGATCTTGGCTAAGGAAGTTACTTCCCTGAGCCTTTGTTTTCCACGAGGATAATAAATATTGAGTCAAGTGTAACCAGTATGCCACCAGATGACTGGTTCAGCCACATAAAAAAGTTTCAGTTCTGTTGACACATTGAAAACTCATTAGCATCAATACCCCAATCATCCTTGTTGAGCTCAGAAGCTACTTCCATCTCTGTGGAAGGATTACTTTGTATATGTGGTAGCTGGAGGAAGAGACTGGCTGGCTTTGACAAAAGAAGGACATTTTGTCAACCAGATTATTGGATAAACTTGGCCAAGATAGTTCACCAAAAATGGAATAATTTCTGAGCCTGTCTCATAAAGCTCTATAATTTACCTAGGTATATTGCCTCAGGACCCTCTGGAGATGGCATCAAGGGGGGTTTATGATATAGTCCTTGCTATCAACTGAACTGTGTTTCCCCCAAATTCATGATAAAACCCTAAGTTTTAGTACCTGAGAATGTGACTGGACTTGAATATAGGGCCTGTAAAAGGTGATTAAGGTAAAAGGAGACCTTAATCCAGTATGACTGATGTTTTTATAAGAAGAAGAATTTTGAAGGCATAAAAGAGACAACAGGGATGTGTGAGGACCAAGGGACAATCATGTGAAGAACAAGCAGAAGAGCAGCCAACTGCAAGGCAAGGAATGAGGCCTCAGGAGAAATCAAGCCTGCCGATGCCTCGTTCTTGGGCTTTAACCTCCAGAACTGTGAGAAATAAATTTCTATTGTTGAAACAACCCTGTGTAGTATTTTGAACGACATCCCTATATTAGTTTTGCACTACTGCCTTAAATCAAATTTAGTGGCTTAAAAGAACACAAGCTTATTTTCTTATAGTTCTATAGGTTAGATGTCCAAAATAGATCTTATTGGGCTAAAATCAAGTGTTGGTAGGGCTGCATTACTTTCTGGATACTCTAGAGGGAAATCTGTCCTTGCTTTTTCCACCTTCAAATGAGCACCCACAGTCTCTAGTCTGTGGCCTTCTTTCTTCATTGCCAAGCCAGCAACCTTGTATCTCTCCCACCATTCATCCATCAGCGCATCACTTTTCTGAGTCTCTTCTACCTTCCTTTCTTACTTTTAAGGATCCTGGTTATTATATTGGTCTCACTCAGATAACACAAATAACCTCCCTATTTTAATGTCAGGTAATTAGCAACTTTAATTCCATGTACAACTTTAATTCCCTTTTGCCCTATAACAGGACAGTGTTCTGGGAATTAGGATATGAATATCTTTCTGGGGAAAAGCATTATTCTGCTTACCATAAGTCCTATCACTAGGTTGCTAGGTAGTTCCTCAAGGGCCCCATCACTCAAAATGTAGTGGATTTTTTAAAAATATCACAATTCTGGAAATTGTGGAACTGTGTAAGATATTAAAATCCCCACAATAATGAGACTTAGGTTTCTGTCTACCAGACCCAGAAATTTTCTGCTAATATGAATCAAGTGGCTCCTTAAGAGGCCACCTAACATTTCTAGACAATAAATATTTATTTCATTCCTAGACAATTAATATGAAGAATTAACTCTCCATCCTGTCACAAATCTCCTGCAGGGCTATCCATTTACCAGAGAGCTAATTGAAAGCCAGAGCTCAAGAGAGCCATTTATTTTAGTCCAAAAAAGTTAACCTGTTGGGGAAAATAGAAGGGTAGAAAGAGATGGAGAGTGAAGAGTAGATCTGGCATAGCAAATAAGACAATGTCAAGCCCACCATCTGTCACCATCAAATTCATTATCAAGTCCTATTAAATTTTCTTTTTAATATCTCTCTCCACTTCTTCCCATTACCAATAACACCACTCAAGTCCAAACTGCCATCAACCTTTCCCTACACTAGTGCATTAACTAGTAACTAGTCTACTTACCCTCAATCTAACTTCCCACCTCCTATTTATTCTCCACATTGCATTGCAAATACTCACCTTTAAAAATCCAAATGTGTCTCCTTCATCCTACTTCAAAATCATTAATGTCTTTCCACTATTTATAAGGTAAAAACTTCTCAATCCTTTGGCCTCCTGGCTAACTCTCAGCCTTATCTGGAACCTTACCTGCCACCTTTTGCTTTTTTTACCCCAGCTGCATTGGCCTTTCTTTGGTCATTGATGCTTTTCATGTTCTTGTCTTCTTCAGGCATTTGGATGTATTATTTCCTCCACTCAAAATGTTCTCTTTCTTTTCAGCAAGTCAGCTTCCACTCTGGATGGTAAATGTCCTTTTCTGAGTTCTTGGACTAAGTATACAGTATGTCTTGTTGCCTTGCTACACAGCACCACTATCCTGGTTTCACTATCTTTTCTGTGCTCTTGAAGAGATGCCAGGAATTACATTGATCAGAATCATCTTCCCTTTGTGGAAAGATGAACTCTGTTCAGAGTTCATCAATAGCGGTGCTCTCAAGAAATTTGGGAGGCAAGAGAGAAAGAGCCCTTTATTCTCTGAAAGCCATTGCAGGCAGATCAAACAGCAAAAGCCAGATCTGAAATTTGGAAGCACTTCTGGAAATCATCAGCAGTAGCTTCTGAAGACATTAGGAGAGAAAATAGAGAAGTATAGATAATTAATTGTGTATGTTCATGAAAGCTAAGTACCCATGTGGCATGGTGGAAAGAACATCATAGAAAATAAATTTTAGTTCATGCTCTGTAACTCTGTCACTGTTTAGGTGATCCTAGATAAGTTTTTTGAAGAGTCTTTAAGTTCTCTCATCTTAAAATGAAGTTTTGCTATGAGAATGATATGGAGCATGTGAAATTGCTATAAAATAAATGGTATCCACTTTGCTACAACTCCCTTGGCTATAGTTTGAGTCATTTTCTCTCCCTGAGCATCTAGGCTAACATCCCATAATGCTTCCAGGAGAATTCTGGATAGGAATTCGCTTAATGAATTTTGTTCCAGATTAACACTTTTATCAGTTTTAAGCTTATTTAAACTACATGGTTCTGTTCCTTTCACTCTGAAGCCACACTTCCCTAAGGTCAGTGCAAAGTGCAGTCATGTTTTTAAAGTATCATTTAAAAATAAGCTCACATTTACTTTTTTCTTCACTGGCATTTTTGTATCTTTTTAGTAAGACATGGATCACAAGGAAAGGGTGAATTGTTAGTGTTGCTTCGGGGAGGCAGCTGAGCTAGCAAGAAAATTAGTGACTCGAATTTTGTGTGTACTCTACCCACTCCACTTCCCTAACTGTCCAAGGAGTGTGACTTTTAGGGCCTAGTATACACTTTCCTGTCTTTGAGCATGCTTTGTAATTTCATGTTGAAAGTGAGAAATGATGTATCAGGTAATAGGAACTGAGGTAATTAGGCCTCAGGGTGAGATTTCATGATAACCTGGCTAGGAGTTAGACTGCGTTTAATGTTTGCTGTTAGCTGTGGCTGTCAGAAGTGAAAATTTCCTCCAGTGTCCTTGTTTTCATCTCCTCTGTTGTCATGTGAATTTCTCTACCAACTTCCTCTAAAAAAGAACACTGCAACCCTGTCAGCTCTAATCTACTGTTATCATATTGGAGCCCTCTTAATGGAGTGGTAAGGTATGAGGGAGGAAAAATGTTCTATAATTTTGGGATTAAATTTCAGCTCTTTATTGGGCCTGAGTCCATGGGCTGTGGCTTTCACAGTTCCTCCATTTCCTGCCACCCCCTCTAGGGAGGACAAGACTGAAGGTGAAGCTGAAAGTGGCTAACTACCCTTCAGCTGCCTCAGTGTGATAAGTATTTTTACCGGGGAAGCTGACATTTTTGTGTAGAATGCTCAGGTTATATATATAAGTCATGACTTTTCTCCTCCCCTCTATCAGAGGCACACGGTGATTTTTTTTTTTTTTTTTTTTTGTGGCTCTTTACTGTAAGGAACGGGTGCGATTTCTGAAGATAAAGCCCACGAAAGTTTGGCGTCCCGCTAAGACTGCAGCCCCCCAGGAGTCTCCCACCCTTCACACTAGTCCTCACTCAGCCTCAGGCAATTCAGCAAAATGATTATTTAAGTGTTCTCACCAGTTTATGCTCTGTCAGCAGCTTCTGCTCCAGGTAAACTGATCTTACCTGTGAGTCTCTGTAGTCACTTCTCAAAAATTTGAGTGGTGGTTTGCCCTGAGACCCCAATTTTCTAATGGCTCCAAGAAAATTGTTGCTTTTCAGTTTGTTTGGTTAATTTTTCTTCTTATAGATAAGTGAGTGATGACTTCCAAGCTTTTTAGATGTTGGGGCTGGAAGAAGAGGTCTTCTGTGTACTGTCTTTTAGAAACCAAAATTCTGGTAAAGTGCTCAAAAATAAATATGCATATTGGTCCCTCCACTCCTCTGATTGTCAAAACATAAATTTAGGCCTAAATTCTATAGGTCTATAGTTTCTAACCTACTTTTGAAATATGATGCATTTGAAAATTTTAAAAATCCCACAGAAATACTAAAAGTTTAATTAAAAAACATCAATATAAGATTGTGCAGGTGAACCAAAACATTTTCTTTTTTTTAGGTGAGGCAACCCCTGGTTGACCTTGCAATTGCAAGGACCTTGTCAGCTTACAATCTCTTATTTTTTTATTTTTTAAGCCTACACCACCTTGTCTTCCTAGGTGGTCTCCCATCCAAGTACTAACAAGGCCTGATCCTGCTTAGTTTCTGAGATCAGATGGAATCCAGCTTGTTCAGGGTGGCATGTCCATAGACTGAACCAAAACATTTTTGATAGGCTTAGTAGAAGGAAGATATTGCTTAGTTCTGATACTATATTTAGTCTGTTTTTATATTTTAACGTTAGTAATACTTATATAGGAAACTTCTATTCATATAAGATTATAAAATGTTACTGATAGCAGCAAGGTTTTTCTATTTATAATCATCAAATAAAAACTCTGCTAGAATATCAATATCGATTTTAATGACTTATATTTTGATAGTTATATGAATGTCTTATATTCACATAAATGTGTTCATTATAGCACGAATAAAATTTGTATTTAAATCACTAGTTTTTGCTTTGTTCAGAATATTAAAAAACATCTGCAAATTTATCACATAAATATTTGGTATCATTAGCTTATAATTAATGACCTGTTGCAATTTTAAACATACAAAAGTATTTCTTAATGAGGATAAATATATCTTCCTTTGAGTTCAGCATGCATACTTTCACCACAGTAAGCCCTATGAGACTCAAGTCAGTTCTTCAAACTCATTTTTCTATTTGAGTTGTGAAACGTATTTGCACACTGGGCATAATGTTATAAAAAGCCTTCATTCTAGACACACATGTCTGCAGGCAGCAAAAATAAAGTCATTGGACTCCCATGGCAGTAACTGATAGTGACACCACTATTCAGATGATCTGGAATGTGCCCATGTTTGTGGTTTGTTTTGCAATATAACATTTCTGATGGACACCCCTGATAATATATACACTGATCTTAAATTGAGAAAAATGTATATTTTGTCGAGTTTTGAAATCTGACTTAACTAGGTTTGCAAACCAGCTCTGAAGACTCATAGCTACATGATCTTGACACATTTGTTTAATATCTCTAAACGTCAATTTCTTAATCAGGAAAATGACCTGGCAAAGTTGCTGTGAAATCAAATTAAACAATGACTATAAAGTCTCAACTCCTGAGACATTCCCTGTGTTCTTTCAATTACTCATTAGATTAACTTGAATATATTTTCTACTTCATTTCTTAGTAAGGCATCCTACATGTAGTAAGACCTAACAGATAATCATGTGATATAAAATATGATATGTTATTTATAAACACACACAAAGAGACAGAGGGCTTTTTTTTTTAAATGAACAACTAGATTTTTGAAGAATGTGGAGGTAATCATATAGAGAAGTGGTTAGCATTGTGAAAGTAAAGATATATACATAACAATATTACAGAGACATTCTAGAAATATAATCTACTCTGACAGAAATAAATCTCATTAGGATAGAGTTTTAGAAAGTTGATGTCTTAGCTTGTTATTCCCAGTATGATTTTCCTAATCATGTGTTGACAAAAGTATTAGCATTTAAAGATTTTTAAACTCCAGATTTTTTAAAGACTCCCAAAGGACCATATATATAACCTGCATCCACCTTAGTAATTTTACTTCTTGTCTAAAGCTACTTGGCTAGAATTCTCACTGCTGCTTCAGTGCCCCTGTTACTATGACCATTACTTTAAGAATGTCTGGGTGATACTGTTACTTTCTGACTCTCAAACACAGTTCCCTATTCCTGTATTCTTTCTACCAGGCATATTGTTTTCTGATATTATAGTGTTCTCTGGTGCTTGAGCACATAGCAAAATTATTTTGGCCATTTATGATAGGAAATCTGATTCCTCCCTGTTTAGAGTACTAAGAAGTGCCTATGGAATATAAACCAAACACCTTCTCCCAGAAGAATTAGATCTAAAATTTAGCTCATTAATGTAAAGTATGTAAAATGCTTTTTATGTGCATCATACTGTGATCAAATAAACGAGATGAAAGTTGTAAACTCTGACAAGGTGATAGGTGAAGGACATTTCTTTCCTCTGACTCCATGCCTGAGACTCCTTTTCTCCTCTCTACTGGGGAAATAAACAACTGGTTAGGTGCTCAAAAGAGATATGTAGATAATGCTAACATCAGTATAGATAGAGCTGAAGTGAGCATTATTAGATTATTACTTTACTTGGTAAGTATCCATATTGTTTCCTCATGTTTTATGTTTGAAGCTAGAGATAAGAGATATAGGAAAAAAGATTAAGAAAAACAAATGACTTAAACATGGAATTTTTCTCAAACTTATTTAGTAAAAGAGAAGAGATAATGAGAATCAATATAAGATAATGGGATTAATAGATGATAATAAATAATGGGAACTTATAGGAGGCATATATATCTTATAAAAAGAGAAAAATGAATCTGTCACATATTATGGACCTTATTATAATAACCTCATTTCTTTTTCTCTCTTTTTTTTTGTAATGTCATAGATGGAAAGAGGAATGTTATCAGACAAATTTAGATTTTGCAAACTTGTGCTTTTGAGAGAGTACTATTGAAACTCATTGTTAAGAAAGATTTTCAACACTCAGTATGTCATTTCCTTTCTTCATGTATCAATGCTGAAATACTATGTAATAAAGATTTTAGGTTTCAATTGTAAAGAGAGGGAAGTGGATAAATCAGTTCAGCCTTCTTTAGGACAAACGGTAAAATATGTTTATTTTAATGTTTTTCCAAAATTTTTTCTGTTTATTGTGTCTACTTTCTGTATCTGTGATATATTCAGTATTTTCTGGTAGAATTTTAAAATCCTATTTCTAATAATTTGGTTGAGTTGTTTTAATGTTAAAAAATAGAGAATTTTGTTTTTGCTAGGTTTTCTGTGAATGTAAAATGTGTGTGTTCATAGGTACATATGAAATATACTAAATATTTTGTAGGATAAGCTAATGATAAATTTATGGCATATAACTGTTTATTTTGATTTAAACTAATGGCTTTAAAAGATTAAAAATGAAAATATTGGTTTTATTCACAATATGATTAAACATATTTTAATTAGTTTAATATCCTTCATTTTCATATTATACATTTGGCTTGAACTTAATACGTTTTATTACCTTTACTTGTTAATATAGGAAATATTGATTGTGCATCTACATATGCACATCACTGAACTATGTGAGGAAGAGATTCAAAAAGTAAAATACAGTCACTGTCTTTAGAAGTTCATGATATAAATCACATATATAATTTGAGTACCTTAATATAATATAAAATAATGTGTAAAATATAATTTGAGTATCTTAAGTAGTGTGAAAGTACTACAGATAACTACTATGGAAATATAGGAAAGGTCAAAATCACTCCAAAAGAAGAAGGGACTATTAAACAAATCTTTATGGATTTGTTAGAATTTAGGTTTATTTGGAAGAATAGGTAAGATTTATTCAGCATAGAATGGGGGTTAGCGTCTCATTGACCATGAGAGAATAGTGATGGAAAAGTCATAGGACTGAGATTTTAAATGCTTTATGAAGTAATTAGGAGCCAATAATCAAGAAGTACACTGTCTACATTCAAATCCAAGCTTTCCTGTTCCCTAGTTCTTAACATTATCTGGTTAAATATTTTAGGTCTTTGTTTCCTAGCCTTGTAAAATGGAGACAGTACTGCTATATACCTCATGGAGGTGCTGTGAAGATAAAATAAGTTCATATTTAAAAAACTGGTATTTTAAAATAATGATGATTCTTTTCTTGATGGTTGTCTGTATACCAGTCAATTTATAAGAATTATTTTTAATCCTCATAATCATTCTTTAAATTGATATTGTGATCATATTTTACATATATAAGAAAACTGCGATAATATACATTATTTGTCAAGGGTCGTATAGCTAGGAAATGGCACAGCCAATAGTCAAACCTAGACTTCAGATTCAAAAATTGATGTTCTCTCTCCCTTACTACCAAGAATAAGCATCATAAGTTTCAGGCACAATATGGATGTTTCCATTACTTACTTAATCCCTTTTATGGATATATTCCTTAACTGTTGAGCTATTGGTGTCACAAATATATTAATTTTATTTTCATTTTATATACATTTTAACTGTTCATGCAAAATCAAATTTTCTATTTTTATAAATTAAGAAAGGTTACAAAGTTATTATTTACTTCAAATCTTACAAACAAAATTAACTTTGAGAGTTTGATGACAAATCTGAATGGGGATCTATCTGCCTTGGAATGAAGAATGTGCATAAAATATATATTGCATATAAAGAGTTTATTCATATCTATATAAAGAAAAATTCTCTGGGGATGTATAGATAATTGATATGAATAAACAAAACCCAAGAAGAAAAAGAAATAATTACATGGAAATATCTCCTCTACACTAATAAAAAAAAAATGCAAATACAAGTCTCCTTTAGGTATCATTTAACTCTTTTCAAAATCTAAATGATTCTAAAATAAGCATTATTACTGAATATTGGTAAATTTGGTTTAAAACTGCCAAATTTACATATGACTAAAATTTTTGTAAATTTGAATGATTTTTTAAAAAGAGTAGTGAGGCAAGAAGGTATCAGCAGATAGAATTTTGAAATAGTTTTCCTGTTAACTGATAGTTCAACATATGGTAATTAATCCTAAAGAAACAACTCAAAAAAATAAATAAATGTGGAAATATTTACTTTATCATCTATATTAGCAAAATATTGCCTTCTAAAGAAGAGGAGGAAAGTTTTAAAAAATTACATTATAGGAAAATAGTTAAATGAATAAAATACATATATTTGATGAGTGATTATGTAGCCTATCATTTTAAATTTAAAAATATAATTTAAAGTCTAAAAATATTGATATAATTTTAAGGAGAATGTATAAGACCAAATAATAATGTACACTATGAATCAACTATGTGACATGGATATGTAGGTACACTCAAATTTCATATAAAAAGATGAAAGTATTTTTCTTATATTTGAACAAGGAGACAACATTTGCCCCCAATTTGTCCTAATATTATTATAATGTTTTTTATAATAAAAACAGAAAAAAAATAAAGGGTATATTTCTAAACAAATTTTGAAATTCTTTCATATGGTTTTCCTGTTGTTGCTTCTGTAAACTTTTCACGTACTTTATAAAAAGCTGATATTGCAGAAATGTGATTCACTTCTCTTGAGAACATACTTTTAATAGATTATACAAACTCAGAAGGTTTTACAATCCCTTATCAGTGCATTGACATTTGTTTGGAATTGTAACTTTATGTGAAGTTACTTTTTCTCTTACCTTTGTAAATGACATTTAAAGGCACATTTGAATTGTGCAAATCATTCTCTGGCTACTATCAAAACTTCATATGTATCTGTTCTTTAATGTTAGTCAAAACTGCAATAATAATTCAAGTAAAGAACTGAAGTAATCTAGTAATTCTAATGAATGCCTTTGAGGCAAAATGGGAACATCGAGGGTGAATTTTTTTGTTTCAGTTTTCTATTAATACACAATTCAGAGAAAAACCTCTTATTTCCCAATGTCTAACAGAAGAACTTTTAGAATTTCCATGTTAGTGAAATACAAACTTTTCCTGAGGTATAACACCAGGTAAGAAACCCAATCATTTTGCAAAAAATATTGTCTTCCATTTACTTATGAAATTTCTTAAATTATATTTATATATGTAATGGGCACCTGTTAAGTACCAGAAACTTTCTGGTCATTGAACCAAAGAGATGAAAACTCCTGCATCCTGGATCTAACTTGTTGGTAGAAGGAGACAGACAATAAACAAGATAAATAAGGAAAAGTTATTTCAAATAAGATAGTGATAAATTTTGGAAGAAAAATAAAAATCAAGCACGGAAGGAGTAGAGAAAGTGAAAGAAGTAGGTTATAATTTTAAATTTGAAGCTCAAAAATGTCTGTCTGAAAATGTGGTTTTAATCAGGACCTGAATGAGATAGGAAGGTGTTCAGAGTTTTTGAGCAGTGGAGTGACATGATCTGATTTACTTTGTAAGAGGAATACTCTAGAGGCAGTGTGGAGAATGAATGAATGAATGAATGAATGAATGAATGAATAAAATAGAAGGAGTAAGAATTAAGCTGAGAGACTAGTTAGGGAGCTAGTCCAGGTAAGAAAGACAGAGGAGCTCACACTAGGATGGTAGTAGAGAAGGTGATGAGAAGCAGTCAGTTTCTGCATAGCTTTAAAACAAACCAAGATCTGATAATAGAGTAGATGTGAAGAATGAAATAGGGAAGACCCCTAGATTTGGGTCATATAGGAAATTCAAGTAGTGATGTTAGGCAGTTACATAGACAGGTCTGGAGTTAAGGGGAGCAGTCTGAACAAGAGATACAGATATGAGTCATCAACCTTTCAGACTGTATTTAAATCAGAGAGGCTAGTGAGAACACCAAGGGAGTACATAAAGATAGAAAGAGGACAGGAGCTGAGACCTGGCACAACCCATGAGTACTAATGAGTTGGGAGATGAAGAAGAATAAGCAGGGAAAAATAAAACTCTACTCAATGAACTATCATAGTGCAAATCTTCAGGATCTCTTCTCAACAGAAAAGCATGAGCATGACTAGATTTGTGGTATACATTCAAGGCCTTTTTATTTTTATACATTCACTGTTCCTTGATCTCTCAAGAATCTGTTTCTGTTCTACCATACAATTAAAACAGCCCAAATTTCATGTAGCAAGTTATGAACGTCTTCGCATGTCTTGAAATTCTTTTTCTTTTCTATGATCCTGACTTGTTCTATCACAGCAGCACAGGTTCTTCCTTATCTTAAACACTAATTTTTCTTCCTTTACTTGCCCATTAAATGCTCTCAAGTTTATGTCCTCCATATTTTTTCTTGAAAAATGTTTTGTTTGATCATTTTTCCTTTTTATTAAGTGCTACATTTTGATGATTGTTTATCAATTATTTTCATTTTCTTTTCTTTCTTAATACCTTTTGACTTCTCCCTGTAATTGCAACCTCACTGCTACTAGCCAAGATGACTGGCTAGGGTAGAGGAAAATGAACTGAAATCAAAAAATTAGGCTTAGAGTGGAAGGAGTGGCTCTGAGGAAGTCAGGAGTTGCTGTGTAATCAGATATGGGTCTACCCGGGGGTGAGATTGATCTGTAATAAACCCCTGAACTCTGGTTAAGTGACCATGCTTTGCTACCATCTCTATATTGCCTTAATATCTGACTATCATGTACATCTCACTACACAAAAAATAGAAACAAATTCTAAATGTTTATAATAAACAGATGATAAAAATGGATGATATGACAACATCAAACAGTCTGGCAAAAAAAAAATTAGGTTGATGTGGAAAATACACCCTTGTACTAGTTGTAGTACAAAAAAAATTACTCTGAGGCATGGGAGCTGAACAAAATATATTGGCTTTGTCAGTGTGTATGCAGTAGTTCAAGCTATGGAAATAAATGAGATTCTCAGAAAGAGAATGAAAACTGAGAACAAAAGAAAATAATGACAGAAAATGGTGGCAATCCTATGACAACACCATCTATATTAATCAATCCCTGTTATGCACTGCTCCTGAAATCAAGCTAAACTTCCCATCGTGCACAGAGAGCAATGTTTTTCATTCCTCTTTCCACTCAACAGACTTTAGTATACATCTTCCTTCCCCCTGTCAGGGATTTTATATAGCTGGTATACGGTTAGTTAGGGTAATCCACTTGAGGATATTCATTAGAGTTTTTTCTTTTTTAAAATTTTAACAAGTTTACACAAAGAAATCATAGTTTGAAATGCAGTAACCTATAAAAATTTTATTATCATCTATACAAGTCCAAAAAAGATAGCTCAAAGCTTAGAAGCCTAAAGAAAAACATATTTGAGCTTGATCTCTTTTTCAAGTGAAAAAGAAATAATCAAAATATTTAATGGCCCATAAATATTTTATTTCTAGTAATATAAACCAGGTCACTACGTCAAAGCAAAGAATAATTTTTACATTTGATTTGTGTAGGTACATTTTCTTCATTATTTTTTAACATTTCTTAAAGTTAAAGAACATATTTCATGATCATTTTGGGTATTGAGGCAGTTGTGCATCAACTGTTTCTTGGTGAGAAATGTAGCAATATGGTTGTTTAAGAGCATTCTCTCCTATCTCGATAGATCTGATGTTGTTTAAATTATATCATGGTATTAGCTAAAACAATAAAGATACAACAAGAATCCAGAATGATGTTTTTAAGGTACCCAGTCTGTTCATGTTTGCTTTTGTTTCTTTTGCTTTTGGTGTCAGATTAAAAAAAAAAATCATTGCTGAGGTCTATGGCGAAGGACTTACCACCTATGTTGTTTCAGGTCTTAGATTCAAATCTTAAATTTATTCATTTAAGGTAATTTTTGTTTATGGTGTATGGGTGTCTACATAGGTACATCTTCAATATTCTCTTTTGGGTAGGTTGTAAAAGCCAGATCAATTTATGCAATTAAAATGAAAGAATAAATGGTGAGTAGGATGCCCCCAGCGACATGGTTCTCTGCTGGCCCTCTGTCCAGAGCTCCCACTTCCATGGTGCTGATCCCAGTTCCCATGTACCTCTTCTCTTCATGCCCTTTAACGTGGTTTTCATCCCTGAAATATTTTCACCCTAAATGCCTTTGAATTTTTTCAAAACTTTGATAAAATGTCCTATTTTCTGTGTTCCCACCATAACTACCCATTTTCTTAAAAGAATTAATCACTCCATTTTGGACTATGCCTGTGCTTTGTATGTAAATACATCACATTATCTGGTGATAATTTATAAAGAGTTTAGCCTTCTGTATTAGTGCATAAGATATTTGGTGGTTGAGAATATTCTATACACATTGATTTTGGCATTTAGCAACATGTAAAGTGTTTGATAAAATGATACATAATAGGAATTTGTGGAACTGGCCTAATGAAGAAATAGGTTTTTCCATCTTAATGTCATTGATTAAAAATATCTCAATACTTATCATCTACTTTTTTTTTTAAATGATGTGGCATCTAGTATTCTAGAGCCATGTTTAAAAAAAAAAAAAAGTAGAATTCTTTTTCCCAAGAGAAGCTCTTTTAGCCAAACACGCCCTGTGGATTCTAAATTGCAAATTTATTTGAAAGTACATGTAGTGCTTCCAAGCAAGCACATGGATAAAAATAACATTCATTATGATTTACTGAGGACAAGATTAAATCACTGGATTATCATTCTGCATTTGCCACTCTCTTTTCTCTTTCAAATAGTAAGATGTTTAAGTTTTCTGTAAGAAGCATTCAGACAAGCTTAACAAAGATCTAAACGTATTTAAAGGGCTAAACACACGGGGAATGATTTGAGAGATATCCCAAAAACAGTTTGAGGAATCTGTATTGTTTGCTGAAGCTCATTAAAAAAATATATTTTTAGTGAAGATAAATCTCCATTAAAAGCATGTTAACAATCAGATTGCCCATGACAAATCTTACAGAGAGAAAGTCAGGAACTTTCTCTCTACATTGGAGATGCAAGTTGAACAGTGGTTCTTAAAGAGGGATGGGTGTGTGAAAATGTGTAGGGATAAAGCTTTTGATTTTTTAGCAGGAAGAAAGCAGTAATATAATGATTAGGAGACATTAGTGACAATGGATGGCCGTCAGGAGTGATAAATATCCTATACAACTAAGACAGTTTTTTACAAAAAAAAATTGTCCCATTCAAAATGCTAGTAATATTCCTCTGAGAACTACAAGGGGTTATGGCCACAGCTAGTTGCCAGTTGGACCTGACAAAATGAAAATGCATACTGAATAGAAACTAGAGTTTCTAGGCTAGAGTGAGTGGCAGTGTCTCAACAGCTTAATATAGTCTTCCAGCCCTAAGATTTGGTTTATGTTCAAGGATGTTATAAAAAGAGTAAGAGTGTAGAATAGTAGGGAAAAAATATGAATTGAGGACAAAACCTATTTACCAAGAAGTTCTCTATCAGAATAAGCATGCCTTTTGTGTCCCGTGTCCAAATATCCATCTTGTTCAAAACAACAGCAGCAGCAAAAACTAATATATGAGACTAATACCTTAGAAAAAACAAAACAAATTCAGTCAACAAATCTTTATTAGGTATATTCTATATTCCAGGTTTCCTAGGCTCTGGTAATGAATACTTAACCAAATCAGACATAGTCCCTCCTCTATGCACCTCACAGTCTGGAGAGATTTATCCAATTCAAAAAGTTTCAGCTTTTTACAAAAATATTCCCTTTGTGGAAGATTAAGTAATATAAGATATTTTCTTTCTTTTTAAATGAAAATGGAGTCATACTAACTCAAATATTAGGACTAATATTTGACTATAGTCAAACACTTTTGAAGGGGCTAGTAAGCAGCCCAAAAAGAAATTTCTAGTGTCAGAGCAGGTGTATCTAAATGCATACTTTGTGAGCCCAGTCTTTATAAACTGAGTTCAAAGTTAGTTCCCACATAGTTCCCATTGCTTTGGACAATAGTTTATATTTCAGCTCAGCTTTATTGTTATTTCAGTTTTTAAAATTATTTATGTATTTGTTTTGCTCGGCAAGTAAAACTATCATTCAATTTAAATAATAGAGTGAATTAGAAGGGGGAAATGTTACCGGAGACTAGATCTGAATTATCCAATTTGGTTTTCTATAATGACCAATTTTCCCAGGTAATTATTTAGTTCTTTTACTTGGCCTCTGCCTAAGAAAAGAGGATGTAAGTTCAATACCTTACCTTTTTCCCCACTCCCTTCCTCCACAGTAGCCAAATCATTTAAGAATACACTCCTTGGATAGATCAACAGGATTTATGGAAACTAAGACCACATTGCAGAATGATTCATGAACAAAAATTGTCATTGCAAACTCAGATAAAGAATCTTCTTGGTAACATTTAAAAGAATATAATTACAGGGTCGAGTCACATCCTCAATTGTCAATATCTCTTCCCAAAGCAGGATGAACGTTTGCATGTGAATGTTTGTCCTTCATTTCCTGGTCATGCTATGAATTTGGTGTCCTGGAGCTGCCAGTGTACTCAATTAAACTTTGGCTGTGCTAAATCCATAACTCAGCATTAAAGAAAATAAGAAATGGCCAGAAGATCTTGACTTTATTCTAAATTTATAATCAAATGAATTGAACCATTTCCAAGAAAAAGTCATTTAATTTCTTTTCATGGAAAATATTCTTAAAATGTGGTCCTCAGACTGGATGCAGTAGCATCACTAGAGAACTTATTAGAATTGTAAATTCCTAACTCCCCAACCCCAAACATCAGAAACTCTGGAGATGAGGCCCATCAATCTGTTTTTATCAAGCCTTTTAAATGACTGTGATGTATCTTAAAGAGACATAAGTGTAGATTGTATCATAGAATATGGATTGTGCTTAAAAAGGTATAAGACATATTTGTGATGCTGCCAATATACAATGAGAATCTCTGAAAAAATAGATTAATACAAATAAGAAAAGAAAAGAAAAAAACTAAGATTTTCCGGTGACTCCTACTCTAGTGACTTGATTTGACCTTTTGAAAGTGATAAACAGATGCTTTGGCAACAGAAAAACTGGCTCATGAAGCTCCAATAAAAGATAAGGAAATATTTACTTCAAATTTTGCACAATTATTTGTTCTAAGGGAAATTATTTTTTTCTTTTCAGCCAAATAGTTGTTTTTTTGTCACTTGGGAAAGTATTTTTTTTTTAACTAAGAAAGAAAAGCTCCCTCGCTCTCAAAAAAACATATAACTACAAATGCATATATGTGAGTGGGTTCTATGTAAGTGTATCCATTACTATTCAAATTAAAACTTATGAGTAGGAATAATACATTGGTATATATGGCAGATATGTAAATCTAGCTAATGATATGTGTTTCCTTGCTAAAATTGAATTTTAATTATAAAATTTATTTTGAACATTATGCCATTAGGTCCTAGCCATTTTATGTATAATTAGTGTATTTTTCCATGTGTTTGACAGAACTATGGAGCGGTGGGAAAGCTTTCATAATCAACAGGAGGACACTGATAATGGTTCAGAATCTGTGAAGTTTGATGCTCGCTCAATGACAGCTTTGATACCTCTGAGTAAGTAGAAGAAAGGAGGGGTGCCCAGGAATATCCTTAGAGTTATTGACATTATATAAAATTATAATCTTAAGACTTAGTTTAAATGGCTATGAATGTTAAAATGATACTTATTGGATAAATAGGTCTTCCCTTCTCTTGAGAGAGAATAAAAAATTAACTTAAATTGAAGTAAGAAAGTGTTACAATAGATTAAATTAATCCACAATATCGATTGAGTTCTCTGATTTCCCAGCCACTGGACTAGGTCCTGGAAATAACTATGATCTTACAATTATAAATTAATTTTTGAAAATCATGATTGGTGAGTGCTTGTAGGAGTTTCCTAGGGATATTATTACAATTACCACAAACCAGGTGGTTCAAAACAACCGACATTTATTCTGAAGGCCAGAAGTCTGAAGTCAAGGTGTGTTTGCAGGGCTGTGCGCTTTTGAATGCTCTAGAGGAGAATCTTTTCTTACCTCTTTCTGGATTCTGATGGCTCCTGATAATCCTTAGTGCTGCCCCTTAGCTTGGAAATGTAGCAGCTCCAATCTATGCCTCCATCTTCACATGGTCTCTTTTCTCGTGTCTCTGTGTCCTCTTCTCGTAGGACATCAATCATTGGTTTACAGCATGACCTACTCCAGTATGACCTTATTTTAACTTGCTTATACCCACAAAGACGCTATTGCCAAATAAGATCACATTGACAGATACCAGGTGTTACGATTCCAATATTTTTCTGAGAAACACAATTCAGTACATAACAGTGCTAAAACAGATGTTTGTACAGGTTACCACAAGACCTCAAAAGAAGTAGTGTTTGGCTGTTTCTAGAAAGATTCATTTAAGGCATCAGGATGGAGGCACTTTAATTCTGCTAAGCCTTACATATATTTCACTAGGGGGAACATAGTAGATGGAAAGGAGCTATAAAAATATTTGTCAGGGGAAGCAGCTAATGTAAAGTTACAGGATCTTGTATACATTTTTACGTAGACAAACCTTAAATACAGACCACAATGCCAACGCATGATGGATCTTGTGTACTGTGCTGCTGGTGGATGGATGTGGCACCAGAGGGACAGAAAGATAAAGCATAATAATAAAAAATTTTAAAAGTAGAGATATTGAAAGATTGAGGGAAAAGGACAGATGCACTGTGGACAGAGAAAAGCAAAACAAAACAAAACAAAACATTTTGAGAGCTATTTAAAAGGTAGCATACAGATAATTTGTCATTTTAAATTGGAGATAAGGGAGAAGATGACTCCTGGGTTTCAGGCTTAGTCAATCTGGCAGATGGAATATCCTACCTTGTTTATATTATGGGAGTTTTTTTTTCTTTTTCCTTAGAACTTTCATTTTTTTTTCCTTTCCTTTACTTTTTGCTTTATTTCTTAATAATTTTCTCTCCTTTTTTTTTTTTATTCCCAAACAGAACATAATTGAACAATACCTGAACTTCTGTTTTTAATTTAGGACTTTACAACATGAAAACAAAATTTACTTCTTTTTAATTGAGCAATAAGAATAATGGCCACAGGGGTTAGGGAAATAATAGATGTTTTATTCACCTGATCATTGAAATGTCTTCCTCTTCTACTAAGATTCCCTCTACATCAAATTATCTTTTCCACAATTAGCATCCATTATGTGAATTGCTATTAATTATAAATGGATAGTACTAAAATGTTAATATGTTCTGAAATATACAGAGGGTAAACTTCATTGATCCAAAGTTTAGTCAAAACATGAATAATTTTATTTCTTGTTTTATATTGTATTCAAATATAAGAAATATTAAAATATAAAGTTATTGAGATATAATTAGAAAAGAAAATTTGTATAATTATCATTGAAAATAAATGTTTTTCTTATCTTAAAATCAGAAAAAAATCATAATTATATAGTTACGAGAGAAATTTTATTTTTACTTTGAATATATCTACAGATAAAACAGAAAAATAAAACTTATGTTTGCATATTTCGGTATAAATATTAAAATTTATCAATTAATGCCACCAAATGAGATAAGTACAACTTGTAGAAGATAGACATTTTTTAATGGCTATTTAGTTAATGGATAAGTAAATCAAATGTTCGTAGTGACTCCTGTTTTGATGATTCTTTCTGTGATTGTTTCTTATGCTTCCTACTGAATAAATGAGGACCCATTTTTTTTTCTATTTTTATTCCAATGAGCTTGGTAGTAACAATATAATTGTACATTATAAAAATTCTAATTAATTATAATTAAGAAGATTAAGTTTTCTAACAATAGGTTGGGCTTTTGTTTTCTTAGATCCTAAAAATGGCCCTGCCCTTCAACAGAAACTGAAGTCCTTCAAAGCTGCGCTGATTGCTCTTTATCTCCTGGTGTTTATAATTCTCATACCTACCATCGGAATAGTGGCAGGTAGAGTATTCTAGAGTTCTAAAACCCAGCAACTTACCCTGTGGATTAGTTATTGTAGAAGCAAAAAGAAACATTAGGGGTTTTTTTTATTTTCTTGGCTATGAGAGTCATAAGGGAAACTTTATATCATAAAGTGTTCCTCAAATTTATTAAATAAAAATATAATGTTATTATGTAGAAAATAGTAAAAAGAAATAGAATATAAAATGTAAGATTAAGATAAATATATAGATATGTGAAGGTTAAGATGGAAAAGATCAGACTATTTCAAAAATATGTTATTCCCTGAAGTTCTATAGACACCTTGTAGTTGATTACAAATTTCATGATAGATATTCTAGTTGCCAATGTGAAGCAATTAATATAATCATTTACATTAACAATATCTAAAATATAAAAACAAGCCCGTTGTTTTTTCTACTCCTAGTATTGAGAGCATAAAGAAATCTTCCTGTAAGTCTTCAAAAAGAGACCTTATAAAATAATGTCCTATACTTCAGTAATATCTTTACAGTTTATATGACCACATGTTTTATAAGACCATTATTTAAAACATCTCTAAAAATAGCTTGATAGCGTTTCCTTAAAGAAAAAAAAATAAAACACTTTACTTGGGCTCAACATGAGGTCAGATACATATTCCTTTGGGGAGTCTCATTGGATATAGAGATAGATTTGAAGGTTTTCACAGTGGTGACTTGCATATAGCTGTCAAATCTGTAAATATTATTCCCTTCTGTAACATTTTTGATTAATTTAATTGGCATTTAACTTAATATACCTTGTTGCTCTTCTCTGTGACTGGCAACATGTCTACATATATACTCTAA
Organism: Macroglossus sobrinus; assembly: GCA_004027375.1. Classification (NCBI taxonomy): domain Eukaryota; kingdom Metazoa; phylum Chordata; class Mammalia; order Chiroptera; family Pteropodidae; genus Macroglossus; species Macroglossus sobrinus. Next base: position 207,411 of record PVKZ01000910.1, on the reverse strand, counting down.
CAAGTGAGGCTGAGGGTAAGATACATTTTTATGTGCATACTAATCAGCGTAACAAGTAAATGCTCCTAAATACAAGAACAGACTTCCTCTGCTAAGAGGCACCCTACAGGAATATTCTAAGACAGAGCCAACATTCTGCTAAGAAAGAAATGATGATAATACAACAATTGCAACAATAGCTATAATTTTTGAGCATCTACTGTGTTCAGACACTGGGTTATAAATTTTCCATAGATTATCTTAATACTCCTTTACAGTTACCCCTGGGCAGACATATGCTTATCCTCATTATACACACACACACACACACACACACACACACACACAGCCAAACTGAGACTGTTCAGTAGTGGAGCTGGAGTTCTCATCCATAACTTTTGACTTCTAACCTCTGTGGTCCACTGTCTCCCACTGTAATTGGAGTTTTAGAAAAAAATATGGTTGACCAAGAACAAACGACAACCAAATTTGCCATAATTTTAGCCAGGTAAAAACCAACTCCTATTTTGACCATTAAAAGCAAACAAAACCAAAACCTAACCACAACATACTAAACCAATCATCAAATCAAACCAACCACAGCCATCTGAATGAAAGAACTTGATATATTTGTCATTAAACTAACTTTCTGATGAACTGAGGTTATCTGCATGTTGTTTATGTATCATGCTTATCTATAGTTTAAAGTGCAAAGCTGAAAGGTGCTTTATTATTTGTAATTATTAGCTATAAGCCAGTTCAAATTTGAGTAAATTTCATCACCTTCACAAACCATAGCCTCTAGAGCCAACCTAAGGAACTGCGACTTCTTTCTAATAAGTGCATGCAAAAAGTGGACTCAAGCCTGAAAACAATTCAGTGTTCTACCCAAGTTTAAAACCTCTGGGCTATTAGAAAACATGGTCAAGTCAACACATTTATTCTAAGGTTGACAATGATTAATTTGAAGTGATTTTGTTTCCTAAAAATACAACAGATACCTATCAATATTGACAAGAAGTTAAAAATGTTCAAATCTTATAAGTCTATTAGCACCTAAATATTAGCACCTAAATTCACCAGAATTTGGAATAGATCTTACTGTGTCTATTATACTTGAATAATAAACAATTGACAATTCATTTAAAACTTAAGCTGTATATCAGAATATTTTCCAAAAAAAGTAACTAAAACATAATAGATAACTTTACTTAGTATAAAAAATTACAATTATAGACAAAATATAGCCCTAAAGTGTTTTGGCAAATATGAATTGATGGGTGAAATAAAATATTGTACATAAAAACCAATTTAAAGTGTTTTATACATTAAAAGATATTTCTTAATTATAAAATCTCCATATGTGACCTTTATTTTATTTTATTTTTTATTTTTTAATTAAATTTATTGAGGTGATATTGGTTAATAAAATTATATAGGTTTCAGTGTACTGTTTAGCAACACGTCTATGTATATTGTATTGTGTGTATACCACTTATAATTAAGTTTCCTTTTCTAACCTTATATTTGACCCCCTTTTATTTTTGCATACCTATCCACCTCCCCTTTTTCCCTGTGGTAACCACTAAACTGTTGTCTCTTTTCATGAGTCTCTTTTTGTTTGTCTTGTTTGTTTGCTGCTTTCAGTTTTATATCCCACATATAAGTAAAATCATATAGTTCTCAACTGTTTCTGTCTGACTTATTTCACCTAGCATAATAATCTCTAGATCCATCTGTGTTGTCACAAATGGCAGTATTTCACTTTTTCTTATGGCTGAGAAATATTCCAATGTATATGTGTACCACATCTTCTTTATCCAATCATCTATTGAAGGGCATTTTAATTGTTTTCATGTCTTGGCCACCATGAATAAGGCTGCAGTGAACATTGGTATGCATATATCTTTACAAATAAATGTTTTCAAATTTTTTTGGTAATACCCAAAAGAGGGATTGCTGGGTCATATGGTAATTCTATTCTTAATTTTTTGAGGACCCTCCATACTGTTTTCCACAGTGATTGTACCACTTTACATTCCCATCAACAGTGTATGAGGGTTCTTTTTCCCCCCACAATGTCTCCAACATTTGTTATTACTTGTCCTGTTGATGACAGCCATTCTAACAGGTGTGAGGTGATATCTCCTTGTGGTTTTGATTTGATTTCCCTAATAGCTAGTGAAATTGAGCATCTTTTCATCTGTCTGTTGGCCATTTGTATGTCTTCTTGGGATAAGTGTCAGTTCATGTTCTCTGCCCAATTTCTAATTGGATTGTTTATTTTTTCTTGTTGTTGCTGAGTTGTATGAGATCTTTCTGTATTTTGGATATTAACCCCTCATCAGACGTATTGCTTACAAATACCTTCTCCTATTTAGTTTTGGTTGCCTCTTTGTTTTGTTGATGGTTTCTTTTTCAGTGCAAAGGATTTTTCATGTAATCTTTTCTTAAAGAAGCTACTGGATCACTGTCATAACAACATACTAAGGTCTCTGGACAATAAAGTATAATCTAGTATTAATGTATATAAATTATTACTGAAATAGTGAAGATTCTTTAGCTCAAAATAATATAAATTTTTGATAAGATGAGTTACTATCAACATGAAAAAGCAAATGTTATCTGTAGAATCAAATATAGCTCTTTCCCTAGGTCTATGCACAAATCATAAAAACTTGTTTCCTTTCAAATGTTAAATAGAAAAATAAAAAAACGTCATTATCTCTCCAAAGATATTGAAAAAAATGAACATATCAAAATATAAACTCTGGCATTTTTTCCCTAGATTTATGATACAGACTTAAACATGTTAAAGAAAGTAAGGATTAAAATAGTGTTCATTCAGAATTTGAGACAAGTGATGTGTTTTTAAATCTATGCAGCTTTTATTGTTAGTTTATGTTGAACTTGTTGAATAAAAACTCTTAGTCATATGACATTTTGTCAAGTGGGGTATTCTCTTTCATACTGTGAAAAAGAGTTATTTTACCCATATAAAATAGAAAGTGTTTCTAGTGAAAATAAAATTATATGGTTGAGAAATTAGATCAATTTGCCTAGTAAAATAAAGCACAGAGATTACAGTGTTCATCAGAATACTCAACTTGTCCCCTGTTTTTTATACTACACAATATTAATTTGCCCTGATTATCAATATTGGGCATACAGATAGTGAATTTAAAATATTAATAACAAAAAAGCTGAAAGTTATCAAATGCTTATTATACGCCAGAAAGTGATTTAAGCACTTTACACATGTTAGTTCATTTAATTATTTAAACACTGACTATTGTATCCATTTATACAAAAGTGAAATAGAAGCATTGACAGATCAACCTGCCCAAGGCTACAGTTTATGAAGGAAAGAATAAGAATTTTTAACTCAGGCAGTTCTAATTCAGAACCTGAATTCTTAACTGTTAACTAAAAGTAGCAATAATCATCATCATAAAAGGAAAAATTTTAAGGGGCAACTTTAAGATAATTTTGTAAGAGTTGCTAATTTGGGTTTCTGATTTTTAAAATTAAAATTCATATTAAATCAGTTTTATATTCCCAGAGTTGCTTAAACAGTGCTAAATAAGTAAATCATAGAATTGATGAATGCATGAATGAGCCTGTCAATCCAAAAGTTGCTCCTCACATATAACTGAATAAATGTGATGAAATCCAAATCAAAAACATACTTTTTTGCCCAATTTATTGATAAATTAAGTATAAATTAATATACTCTCAATATGGCTTCTGTTGTGGATCATATCAAAATGTAGTCCCACATATTTTATTAATTCAAATATGCTAATTTTAAAGAGAATGTAACTAGGAAAATATGATATAAAGTGTTAAAATTGAGATTTAATTGCATATGTACTTTAATACTAAATATTAAAAAAATGACTATAATTGCAACCGTCATCAATTCTTTACATAAAGGTGGTAAAAATAGTTTTCTTTATAACTAAGATAACATCTTCATGGAAAAGACACTTAAATTGGAATATAATTTTCAAATGTGACATCTGTGTGCTATGGGATTTAACATGCCTTATCTTACTCATCCTCAGTACCACTGTTGAGGTAATTACTACTTTTAGATCTTTGAGGAAACCTAAGCAAGGAGATAAGTAATTTGTCCAGAGTAACCCAGTTGATAATGAGGAGTACAGTGAGATTTCAGAATCAGACAGCTTGATTCTTTTTTAAAAAATTATTTATTTATTTATTTATTTATTTATTTTATGGTAACATTGGTTAACAAAATCCAATAAGTTTCAACAGTAAGGCATATATATGTTTACATTGTGTGTTCACCTCCCATAGTTAGATTTCTTATGTAACAAACACCCTCAGCTAAGGGTGGAAACTAAATGTTTTTCATGTGTTATCTCATTTCATTTCAAAAGCTTCTAAAGCTGGTACTATTGCAATATCATTCTTACTCAAAAAACTTACAGATTAGGTATAACTGATTATGTAGATCTATTTTTAAACCAAATGAAGTTATTCTTTTTTATTGCTTAATATTGGTCAAATATGAGAAATCTTATATATTCAAACAAATGTAAATAAGAGGCTGATATATATATGTAGATAAAAGGTATAAATAATAAAGATAAATATATAGAGTTGGAAATACAACAAAATCTTAACCTTCATTGATTAGTGATAAATAATGTTTAGCATTTTCTTCATTGTGCATAATTATGTATTATTTTTATTTACAAAGTTAATGTTTATGGTTTTCATTTTTTTTAAACTGTAAATATATTGCTCTAGGTCCTTTCAGAAGGATAATTAACTTGTTTAGAGAGCATAAGCCTCTTCGGAAGTATATGTCAAGCAGTTCTGTATGTCCACAAAATGCCATTTAATTGAATTCTTTTCTTTAGAAAAAAACACAAGGTTGTTTATCAAAACATTAAATATACTAGTGAAAACAGAAACAAACTATATGTAAAGGTATTGTTAAATAAATCTGGTAGATGCATAGAATACAATGTAGTTACTAAAATTATTTTTGGAAGACAATACTAAATAATATGCACATCTTTATAATATAGTATTAACTAAAAAGTAGTTTCCAGATTGTGAATAAAACATAATTTTGCTTTTGTAATAATAATATGATAATAAAGACAGAGATAGATTTGGTATATATAGATACACCAAAATGTTAGCATTTAACTCAGGACAAAGAGATTAATGGTAAAATTACTTTTCCTTATTATCCATTTTTCTAAATTTTCTGCTTTGAATATATATTTTATGATAGGAAGAGAGTAATCTTATAAAAACAATATTTTTAAAGTAAAAACAATTATTTGTCCAGTTTTCTGGACCACTAACTATTAATTAGGCCTGTGTGAACTGAAAATGACAATTCTCTGCCTGTTTAGTAACAGATGAGGAAAACAGACCAACAACTTACTTGTACAGTGAATAATACTAATACCTCTACTTTTAGTGCATGTTTTTTTTGTCATCATTCTCATTTATCTGGATAACAGCTAACATATTCAACATGTTAACTTCAGATGCTCTGTTAAGTATTATGTCCTTTTATCCTAATGACCCAAGGACTAGGATACAAAGAGCTTTATAATCTATAGAACTTCTCTTACTGGAAAAGCCAAATGCAGTGACCGAGAAGATTCCTATAAGCAGCAATTCAGAAAGAATGACTTAATCTTGGAATAAATTTTATGTAAAGTGGGAAGAGGAGACTGTCATCTTCTCAGCAATATGCCTACGGTGGTTTATACATCTTATAATTAAAATAAATACCTGATTTAGGATAGCATTTAAAATGTTAGGATGGAATGGAATGAAATGACATGGAATGCAGTAATACAGAATGAAATAGTATATGCATTTAACAAGACAGGCCATGACTCTGTTTATTTTCACTTAAATATGCAGCTCAACTCCTAAAGTGGGAAATGAAGAATTGCACCGTTGCTTCAGTTTATGCCAATGAAGTGTCTCAAAGTCTCGTGGGAAAAGGAAATGACAGTAAAGATAAAATAAAATTTCAAGAAGTTATGGAAAACATGGGCAGCATGGAGAAGAGAATTCAGTATATTTCAGATATACAAGCTAATTTCGTAGATTCAGAACATTTCCAGAATTTCAGTGTGATGACTGATCAGAGATTTAATGATGTTCTTCTCCAGCTGAGTACCTTGGTTTACTCAGTCCGGGAACATGGAACTGCAATGGATGAAATCTCCAACTCATTAATAAGTCTGAATACTACATTGCTTGCTTTGCAGCTCAATATTGAAACACTGAATAACAAAGTCCAAGAGAATACATTTAAACAACAAAAGGTAAGAGTTTTTGTACTGAAAGATCACATGCTGGCATTGAGTTCATTCAGATCCTATCTCCTCAGATAATCAGGAAAAAACATTGCAAATCCTATTTGAACTTCATCATACCCACCCTGATTCTTCTGGTGAGCTTACCAGGTTTGAAATGGATTTACCTAATGCTTCTGCAGATTCCCAGCAAAAGGGAATTTTTTTTTCCATTGGAGAAACTTCTCTTATGATACTTTAATTTTATAAATCCTGGTAGAGTAGTCTCTTGAGATTGTCTAAAGAATTTATGATTTTTAGACTCTTAGCAGATCTGGAAAGGTGGACATTGTGTATTTATAAATTTTATAGCAGACCCATTTTTTTTTTAACATCAAAGGAATGGAAAGCTTACATGAAAAAAACCTACAAAATTTTAAATTTTAAAATAGTTTATTTTGTCAGTTCCCAAAAGTATACATACATTTTATGTGTAAATATAACTATCACTTAAAAATTAGATTTTCAATAATGTATAGAATGTCTTATTATCATAGGTCAAATTCACAAGAAAAGAAAACAAGATATGTTCTAGATAAGTTGTCAGCAAAGGTTTTGTAAAGAGCCAGATATTTTAGGGTTTGGGGACCACATGGTCTCTGTCACAACTACTCAACCCTGCCATTGTAGTTCAAACACAGCCATAGGCAATATCTAGGCCAATGAATGTAGTTGTGACCCAATAAATATTTACGAAAACATACTTTAGCTCATGAATCAAAATTTTATTCTGTTCTAGATTATTCTGTGGCCAACTCTCTGGATTACTTTGTATTGATGAAAATGAAATTAAGAAGCAAGTCACTTATTTCAAAATTGTATTTTTTGGGGGGGGTTTGAGTAATTATACTTGTTCTTTTCCATGAAAACATAACTAAAACTTTACTACTCATATGAAAATCATCTTTGTATTATAAAATATTTAAAATCTAAGATAAAATGTGAAGCCCATAAAATTTCCATCATTAGCTAAAAAATGCTGGCATCTTTTTAGTAAATTTTACTTGAATAAACCCATTCTTAATTAATGAGGTTGTTTTCTATATTGATGCAATATTATACAGTAGTAATTTTTAAAAATGAACATCACTTATGGAAATCAAATAGAAGCCGCTAAAGTTATAACATCTGATGAAAATAAACTAAATTATTGACTAGAGAATAAACAGATTAATAAAGAATATTCTGTGCATTTATTATTTGTAAGGTGCAATCATCCAGAATTTTTTAAGTTTACGTGGTCCTTGTCTTAAGGTGTCAGAAGACAATTGCATTGCTCTATAAATATGAGGACTCTGTTTTTGAACCTCATTTCAGCACCAACCTTTATATTCTATTTCTATTCCATGTCTAATTTTCCAAATTCTGACTGTTAGTGTTTCCCACATGATTAATAAGTATTTAATCATATCAAATGCTATTGACATATCAAGGACTAGGGCTATGGAGGGGTTAGAGAAAATGCACGAAGAAGAAACTATGCATAGGAATTGAGGAATATGGGAGACAGAGAGAAATAAAATGTCAGTTATGAGTAGAAATTGATTAAGTTAGAGAGAAAGAGGAAGGCAGGGAAATATTACTTTGTGTAGAAACAGAATCAGAGGAGCAGTGAGACGGGGTTAGGAGAGAAAGAACATGAAAAAAATGAAAGAATAAAAATATATGTGATATTAATAATTCCCCAAATCTAGCAAAGACTATTGAATATTTATGAATCCACATAAATGAGGGGTTAAAACCCAATTGGTAACATGGTAATAAATGTAAATAAAATCTGGTGATCAGTGAACTGTTTGAGTTTGGATAGATTGCACTTGTATTTTGGAGGGGTCCCAGCTTTAGGCATGGCGGTACAAAAAAATGGAGAAACCACCAGTGCTCATTTTTTAAAGGCAGTAGTGAGTTATAAAGACTTAGAATCTAGATAAGGGCAAGTGTGTATATGTGTGTATGTGTGCACATGCACATGGGCTCACAGCAAACAATATTTGAATGTTCATCCTATTGCTTACACAAGTTTATTCATTCAGATTTGAATCTTTAGCCAAAAAAGGAATATGTAAATTAAATGAATATGTGTGTTAATAAATGATGTTTGAAGAAAAGGCTTAAAAGTAATACCAGTATAATACTAATCAAGGACAGATCAAACATTCATTTGAAAAAAGAGAAGAATATTGGCACAAAATAAAAGAGAGAGGTAGAAATGTATCATCTTCATTGCACATAGAAAGGACTGTAAGACTGCAAAATTAAATGCCTGTTTCCAGCAGAGCCGCTGATAATTGGGAGACTATAGAAAGTGAAATGTGGCTAATGTGAGCACCACATGCAGTTTCCAAGAAGGAGAATTAAGTGGCGGCCTCAGTTTTAGTTAAGAAAAACATTGGTGATTCCTGGATGTTAATCAGCGAAATCACCTGCTAGTCCCCTGACCTCTGCTCTGTCGATATCTGAAACTACATGGCATATCTACAGCAATTTGTAGTCACCTAAATTAAGTTGAACATATTTATTATGTTGCTGTGCTCTACAAACATCTGTGTTCATGCTTCATCTTTAATACCATATTGTATAAAAAACGCCAAATAGGAGAAGAGATGGTAGAGGGTAGAGATATTCTAATTTAGAACAAGGTTTTGGGTGAAGGAAGGCACAGTTAGAGCAGTGAAAACTGATAAGCCTCTCTGCTTGATTGTAGTACCACTGAAGGCTAATCTGGATGTATGTTCATTTCTTTTTAAAGTTTTACATCCCGACTTCCTTGACCCTCTCATCTCAACTTATCCAGTCCAGTCAAGGAAAGTGTAATTTTCTCTTCATACCTAGATTAGGAACAGTACACCCCTGGTTTATTTCCATGTACAAATAAAAAATGAGAATTTATCACCAGTTAAACATAAAGAACTTAGTAAAGTGTAAAACACACCACAAAGACAGAACATATGATAAAAGTAGAACAGAGAAATAGAAGACACCAGAATAGATGAGAAGGTTTGCTGCATCTGAAAGAGAAAAGCCAACACCCAAAGGAAAACCAAGCAAAAGACTTAAAGAAAAAGTAATAAAGAAAAATATCATCAAAAACTTTATGACTGGATACTTAACCTTATCACAGTTCTAAAAGCAAATCAAATAACAAAAATTTATTATCTCTACTCTTACTCTGCAAACTTAAATATATTGGTGGTATGTATCTAGTATTTTGGTGCAAAACATAGGCACTATGTATAATTAATAAGATTTAAAAAATGGTACCGTGTATTTGGAGGGTGGTGTGTCAGTATTGAACAAAGATATTAATACTTAGTTCTTTTGATCAGATCCACTTTCAGGAAACTGTTCTAAAGAAGCACTTATATAAATATTCAAATTACATATATATATATATATATATATATATATATATATATATATATATATATATATATATGCCATTCATTACAACATTATTTAAAGTTGTAAAAAATGTACAGCTCAAAACTCTATCAATAGAAATCAAATACATTATGAAAATACATGTAATTTACTAAATTATTAAAAATAAGGCAGCCTCTAACTATGTTAATAGGTAAGTATACCCTTAAGATATTATTGAGTGAAAAATAAAAGCATATTCCAGATCAAACAAGTATAATCTCTTTTGCTCACAATCTCTCTAGATACATGCATGTATATAAATACACATAAAATATATATGCATTTGAAAGCATAAAATAATAATGAAACCTGAAATACAGAGGCAATAAAATGGAAAGTAAGCTATTGTTAATATGCTAGTTGAGATTTTATTGAATTTGAAAAGCTATCTTGAATCGTCATTACTACTGGGAAATATGGTATCAAATTTTGTTATTGCTATAAAACAATTTAATATACAAATCTATCAAATTCACAGAATTGGAACACTATGTTTCTACTCTAAGCACAGTATAAAAAAATTTTATTTCAGATAAATTTAAAACAATACCAGAAGTTTTTTAAAAATTATTATTTTGACATCTAAATATTTGAGAATGGAAGTGTACCTATATTCATTAGTTGGGGGTGGGGAGCAGAGGGTGTGACAATACAGCCAGTCAAAAGAGGAAATGCTTTAAAACCAAAGAATTACTGTTTTAAAAGAGTTCTCTAATTTCTACATTATTATTTCATAATATTCACATGATACTATGTCATTTTAAAACCTGGTTTTCAGGATTTCCTAAATATAATACTTGATAATTTAGAGTATAACAAAAATTATGGATGCTTGCTTATGTTTCACAGGAAATGAATAAATTAGAGAAGCATGTGTACAATGCATCAGCAGAAATTATGTCTCTGAAAGAAAAACAAGTGTATTTGGAAAAGGAAATGAAAGGAGAAGTGAAACTATTGAATAACATCACTAATGATCTCAGACTGAAAGATTGGGAACATTCTCAGACATTGAAAAATATCACTTTAATTCAAGGTAAAATATCTTTTTATTCCTTCAGAAAATGATATATTAAAATGTGCTGATATATGCAGAGATTTAGTATTCAAAATCCTACAGTTTAAAATAGCACACATTTACTACAAATATCTAGAGGAAGGAATCTTGAGATCATACTTGAGACATGGTAAGATAACTATCTTGGTGTTCTTTAAAAAGGAACGGATAAAATAGTGAAATGTCCCTTAAGGTATAATGAGTCATTGTTTCAAATATTTCCTATTACTGAAGACCAACTATAGCCCAAAAGATATATTGTATAAATTAATGAGAGCTTCGTCATTTGTGGCTTGTAAAATCAGCATCATTACTTTGTGTTTCTTCGATTTATATTAACAAATTTTAAGTAGTCATGACGATAAAAGAGATAAAGATATTTTAATGTATTTCTCAAGTAATTATAGTAATTAGAGTCTAGAGGACCAAATTGTTGAAAGGGTGAAGCAGAATTTGGTGGAGAGTATGCTCTACTGAGCAGCCTTTAAGGCCTCTTTCGTATTAAATATATCTAAGTCAGTGAGCATGAAAACTCAAAGAAGAAAGGGAAAAAAGGAGCAGGTTAAAGCAGAAATAGCCTAGATGATTTGGCAGATTTTTTATGATCTAAATATGAGACAAGATTCAGAACAATGTAAAAAAATTTACGATCTTAATGAATAAGCTATGAAGCATAGCTCTGGAAATTTAGGCAGATATTATTAGTGCTATGTTATCATCTGAAGATCTTAGTATATGTGCTTCCCAAATGAGCATGTCATCTAAGGACTTTAAATAATAGGATATGCCTGGGCTTACTCTGCCAGTAAACTGGATAATTTTGATCAGATATTTATGATTACTAAGTATTCTAAATCAGTACAGTTCTTGGGGCTATATAGAAATCTTAGTTTTCCTTCAAATAAAATAATCACAGGGAGAGAACTAAATTGAAGGTTTTGTATTTGTGTTTTATAATAGGAATTGTTCATGGAAAATTTTTGCTATAGCATTTATGAATTATTCCTGTAACTACAGTTAGGAGGTATTAAAGATAAAGAAAAAATAGTGTGAAGTCTTATGGCTTCTTGAAATAGAACAAATCACACATTTTGGCCAGTATTAATTTAGTTTTTTTTGACATATGTTAGCAAGGGAATTGACAGTTACTATTATGTCCATTTATTGATACAGAGGTGGTTATTGATATGATTATAGAACACAATTTTGAGAGGCTAAATAGTAATTCAGAACAAAGAAGACAACTACAGTAGACTCTAAGTATCCTGAAAAGTCCTTCATTCTTTTTTCCATAGCATAGCAGAATAGCTAAGAGAATAGTGGTTTATGATCTGTATACTTCTACCCCCTCAAAATATCTAAAAGATACTGAAAACATTTTTTGAGATATTTCCCACATTTTGTTCTAGGTAGTAGAAGGGTTATAATGATGGATAAAAATGAAACTATATATAATAGCTGAGATTAAAGTTACATGAATAAAAAAATAACAATAAAAATGTAGCACCCAATACACCTAGTTAGACTTATGTAAGGAAAATATTTACCTCATTTTAATACTCTGGGATTCAGATGCCTGGTATCAGTAATTTTGTATAAAAATACACAGAAGGGGATTTTTAACTCTGAACATTATGAAATAACAGATGTCTTTGTTATAATTGAACTAATAAACCAATATTAGAGCTATATACAATTACTATACACAGTAACATGCAAAATAATTGAAAAGATAATAATTAGGAAAAAGTTTTGTTGCTTACTTACTAAAGAAAACGTAAACTCTTGATCTCAGATGTTAAGAACCTAGATCTAATCTGTGTGTCCCTTGCTTCTGGTCTCACCTTCTAGTTTTTCCTGGAATGTCTGTCTTGCTTTAGAGCCCTAATTACTAAATCAAAGTCCTTGCTTGTCCACTTTTTAAAAAAAACACCATCTTTGATGAATTTACTTCTTTTCAATACACTCCATCAAAACTGTGTGGAGATTGAACTGCTGCTGTGTTCTTGATTGTGGAAGAACTGCCTTCACTGAGAAGAACTGCATTCTGTATGGAACAGGAGATGCATACAGATTTCTACGGATATAGAACCATGACATTTTCTATGCAATGCCTAAATATGTGTCTCTAACATTAAGTTGTAGAGAATTTGCTAGTTAATTACTTAATAATGCTCAGTAGTCTGTAGTTTGCATGATGGTTATATGAAAAAATATGCAACAACGCACACATGCAAAAAAAAGGGGGGAAATAAATGTTAATGGCTATTCTCTTTTTATGATAGAATTATAAATTATATTTTTTCTCATATTTTTTCTAGGCTTTTATATTTCCTATAATAAGTAGAGTTGCTTTTGTAAAGACATGCAATAAATGCAATAAAACATTACTGTTTAATATCGTGTACGAAGAGAAAGGGACAGTGTATGGTTGAGAACAATAATATCTTTAAAATTAAGTAACCAGGAAAGGAAGCTTCTAAAACTCGACTTGGGCCTTAAAAATGAAATAGATCAGAAAAAAAAATGAGAGAAGCAGAGACAAAGACTTCAAAATAAACAAAGAAAATGGACAGAATTTACTTACTCAGGAGATAATCTTTATTTATGTGCTCCCTCTTAGAATTTTTCTGATGTTACATCTACCCATCTGATTAAAATTTCTCAATGAGTGCTCTCTAACCAGTGATGTTAAATATAGTTGTGTGTTGTCCTTGGGCTATGTATGTGGCTGAACCACAGCAATTGAAAATGCCTCTTTTAAAATATTGGCATTTGATCGTTCTATGATGCATCCAAGATTGTTTCTTCCTTTTGGAGGTGAAAAGAAAATTGTTCAGTGTTTTGCTTTAAATGAAGAGAATAATACTTGCCCTGTGCATTCTGTATAGAAGAGGGAATACTCACAGGATTATCTTTAATTTCTAAAGAAATGCTCAGTACAATCATTCTAAAGTTAACACCAAATATCTGTTTTTATTAGCACAGAAAATTCAAATAACGAACAGTGCTGATCCAACTTAGAATTCAGGGGTACCTGAGAAACTGTGAGACCACATAGTCAAAATTTCCCCTGCAACCCCTCCAACTTATTTTATAATATCTATATTTATCTAGGGATTCTACGTAATATTTTATTTGAAAAAGTATTCCTTTATTCATTTTTACCTGCATGTCTTTCTCCACATCTCTCCCACTTACTCCGAGTTCTCTTTCTTTTCATTCTACCCAACCTTTAAACTACCCTTTAAATCCCACTCCCTCAATAAAATCTTTTCAGTTATGGCTACTTGTGCTGATCTGCATCTCTCTAACAAATATCTGAGTTTGTCACTATCAACCGTATGGCTTTCAGTTGTCTACTATGCATAGTTTTGTTTTCCTTGACTGTATTACACGTGGCTTATGAGTCCGTCCTTACACATTTTCCACACAGCATCTAACTCAATATAGTGAAATCTACCTAGTATGTTCACAATACTAATGTGAGTTTGTGCCATCTTTGACACAGTGTCTTTTCCCTGCCCTCAGATTCTGAAAACCTAGGAAAGTGCTAGGCACACAGAAATATACATAATTAGATTGTCTAATTTAGAGCTATCTTATCCTTATCAGCACAGGTCGTTGTATTACTCAGTAGCAAGGTATGTCTCTGTTCAGAAAAGTCAGTCTTATTCATTCTGTTATTTTGTAACAAAAGACTTTGGATTTACTTATATAACTGTCTTAACAAATAGCTCCATTTTACCGATGCTTTAAGAATATGATCAGTAATTGTAATTTATTTTTTTAAAGGTCCCCCTGGACCCCCAGGTGAAAAAGGAGATAGAGGTCTCACTGGAAAAGATGGTCCACGGGGCTTTCCAGGTCCAATCGGTATGGTAACAGGCACTATTTAATCACATATGACAAGGCTAGGTAATACACATGCATGTATGTGTGTAAGGGAAAGAGCTATTTGAGAGTGCTCCGTGTGTGTGTGTGTGTGTGTGTATGTGTACATACTAATTGGTAAGCACTGACTCTTGGTTTCTGAAAAAAGAGAAATGCTTAATCCAGAGCAACAACATAAGGAGAGCTATCTATACCATGGACTGACTGCAAACAGCCACAGCAGACCTAGTTTTAGGTCATATGGAGGGGATATAAAAATCATCTTCATGTTGAATATATTTGCAAGTTATCTGGTCTTTAAGATACCAAAAAAAACCAAAAAACAAAAAAACCAATATGAGTCAAAGGCAAATTGGATCACTTTGCAATTTCTTAACTGAAATATATCTGCCTAAACCTAAGAAATATGAATGTAAATATTGACTACAATGCAGTTGACTTTTATCTTTGCTGTCAGCCATTTTATGTATTTTGCTTAGAGCAAATTGTTTCAAATTATATTCCTCTATATTGTAACCTCGAAAGCAATATTTTAAAATAAGATAAGAGAAGGCAGAAAAGAAGAAAGAGCATGAAATTTCTTTGTTCTCAAGAAAATAAAAAAGGCAATAAAAGAAGACAATGATTGTCATGTTATTCTTGGCTAGAAATCAAATACTTCTTACGCTTTCTGAAAGCGGGATATATATTGCATGGTCTAATTATAACTAGAATGGTTTGTGCTGACAAAAAAAATGTGTAAATACCATGAATTTCATCTTATTTTTCTGTCTTTTGATTATATAAAATGTTATTTCTGATTAATGTATTTGCTAGCCCAGGTTACATCACAAAAACAATTTTTAAAAATGAAAAGCGAGAATTTTATACCAGCTGTCCTTGACATCATTGTACTTAAAAACCAATATATAAAGTTTACAGTATTTTTAAAGTTATTTTAAATAAATATATAACTATTAGGTATATATCTGGTGGGTTGTTTGTGTGCCATTGAAAGCACTGCCAGATAAAATTCTTTATTCATGAAAGTCTTTTTACTGACTAGCATTTGGCAAATCTTAATGTTGCATTAATGTCATAAGCAGGTGAAGTAACCAGTATTATACCTGTTCCAGAGTTGCTATTATCAGTGGTCTGTCAGCTCCTCCATTACAAACTGTAATTTGTCTAAGCTTTATAACGCAACCACAGCAATTCAGACTGGGCCACAACTTTGCCACGCAAAGCTGCATCTTGGGAGAATCTTTTGCAGCTATTTCTGAACTATAGATGTATGAAATAGAAAGAGGAATTTTAAAATTTTAGCTTTTGTCGATACCATAAATAGATGCTGTAGCAAAGCTGCCATGAGTCTCGTATTGAGGGTTTAGCCTGTTGCTATTAGTACTGCTCATTACACAACTAGGCATTATCCAGGCCTTTATAACAGAGAGGTCTCATTCGCTGGGGTGATAAATCGACTCTAGATTCTGAGGTTCCATTTTGTTTGGTGTACTGCAGAAAAAAGTATTCAAGTTATCAGACATCTCTTCTCATGGATTCTTCTCTACTTAAGTGCTGCATTTTGCCAGATAGGATCTCTGCCAGATTGCCTAACTGCCCCGTATTATAGAATCAGGAGGTTAAGAGTATATGATGGATCAATGTGATAATTCTACTTCCTGAATTGAACACATTTATTAAAGCCCTACCCATATATCAACTGAACCCACTAAATTCAGCCTGATAAAGTCAAAGTCACCTAGACTTACAACCATGATATGAAAATCTGAGAAACTTAAGTGATTATGCTAGTGGTCTTAAGTAACCAATACTGTTAAAGTTCTTACTCATGTACTGGGTGAATATTATGAATATTATGTTAAAATATGCTAGACCTTAAAACAATATAATAGAAATTTATTTCAGAGCATCATTTCCTTGGAAGTACACCAGGGAGAATGAACTATTACCTTTTACCTTTTACTTGAAAGAATGTTTATTCTTTTTTTAAGTTACTTAATTAATTGATTAATTAAATTTATTGTTAATATGCTGATATTAGTTAACAAAATATAGTAAGTTGCAGGTGTGTGTGTGTGTGTGTCTATATATATATATATATTGCATTGTGTGTTTACTGCCCATAGTTAGATTTCTTTTCTGTCACCACATATTTGACCCCTTGAGGACTCTCCCTTTACCTAGTGCTCTACCACAAACTCTTGATCCTGTGCACAGAAATATAGGTTTCTGTCTTCACAGAACTTACAGTATGAAAGTAATTATACAAAGAAGATGAATGTCATGATCAGGTGTTCTTCATCTCATCTGAGATCCTTTGGGGCCACTTTTAGAGTTATTCCATCATGATAGCAATGCATCAAAGAACACCTCATTAGTTCCTAAAGAAATTGTCTTGCCATTTATTGTGCAGTTTCTGCCCATTGGGATCACAGGGTAGCCTGACCTGTAGGCACAGGAGGCACTACCTTCATAAAATGCCTTGAGAGAGAACCAAAGACTCCTCTGGTTGTGAAATTTTCATCATCAACCAGTGCTGTTCACTTTTCTTATATAGCCTGAATTTTCCACCATATGAACCATGCCTCTGAAAGAGAAATAAAATCCGTTCTAACTGTGGATATTGGAAGACAGGAACCATATTTTATTAGTCTTTATATCCATGCGTGTCTTTGTCCCACCCTACCCCTACTCTCAGTCTGACCTAGAAAGGCTTCTCTCCCCAAGCTTTATGAAGGATAGCACTTGCTAAAATATATATTTGAGTAAGGAATATTGTACCAATGAATCCAAAAATGTCACTGCTGATTATGTACATACCATTAAACAAAACTAAATTTTGCAGCCTTCACAAAAGAGTGGCAAAAATAATGATTATATTACTGTGAACAAAGCTAAGGAGGAGGAGGGCTAACACAAAGCATTTTATCGTTTTGTCTAAGTGTTTTACATTTATTAGCTCTTTTAATCATCACATCAAACTTTTGATATAGGGACAAATCATATACCATATTACAGATGCACAGAAAGTTTAAATAACAATCAGCAGCTGGTATGTGGCAGAACCAGTATTTGAATCCAAATGGACATGATTATGTAAAATGTACTTGTATTTCCTGTGGATTAAAAGCAGATGCCACACCCTTCCCTCTCGCCATAGATTACTGCAGAAAATTAGCTAATTCACCTGAATGGCTCCAAGAATCTAGTCTCTTGGAATAAAATTCAATAGTTGTATTTATATGTAGGGGTCACATTTTCAAACATTATTAAACAAACAAGTCACATAACTCTACAGGCTATATGGTCTGTTTAAACATCTTCCATTATAGAGGTCAAATAATCAAGTAATTTCTAGGAAGTTATCATATGTGCTTTATTTATAAATTCATTCGTTCACTCATTGAAAATGTAACATAATCCCTGGTTGAACACCTGTATTCTTAGTGTCACTATAATTTACTCAGTGAAACATCACTGAAGATGCTCTTTCTAATCCCCCAATGCATTTTCTATTCATTTCTTTTTTTTTTCTAAAATTTTAAACTCTAAAATTACCTTCTTTATTTATTTGTTAACTTTCCTAACATCTGTCTTCACACCAAAAGATCTGTTTCAATAAGAGCCTTTGTAACTCCAGGAAGGTACAAGAACAATATGTGTGCTCAGTATAATTTTTATGAATTAATGGAGAAATTGGTAAAAATGGTAGTCACCAGTGAGTGGCATTCCATGAAAAGTGGAGTATGTTCTAAAATAAAGAAGAATTTAACATTGATATTTTTATTTGTAATTTTGAGTGACAGATCTTAATAATTGTAAGTGAAAAGGTCTGACTACCTTGATTGGATAATGAAGGAAGGTATAAATATTAAGCTATCAATCTCTTTTGAGAACTGATAGGCTTTTGTAGGCTGTGTGCTCTGAAGTCCAAAATATATATTACAAAATTTGTGTGTATGTATACAAAATATCGATATATGTACAAAGTAATATATATTGAATAATTAAATTAAATGCAGGTGCTCTGACTTTACCAATATAACATAACATCATTTTATTGCTTTGGCTATCTGCTTAATTTCTGTTGGAATCAGTTTTACACCAGGTCAAATAATATTTCTTAACCATTTAGAATAATATATTTCTTAAACAAAATATTTCTTACAGAATAGTTAGCCCAAATTTAGGAGTCTACATAAATAAACCTCAAGAAAATATTTTTTAAATAAATGAAATATATATAAGCCCTGCCTCTTGGAACTTGCAAACTAATGGGGATATATTAAAAGATTGACTTTGGCAAAAGATGTATAATCAATTTTTAATAATGTGCTTCCCAAGGACCTAACTGAAAATTAGCTTAAATAGGATCTTGTGAACTGATAATGACACTGAAAATGAGATTTTTACAATAATTAATCTAAAAATGCTGGATTCCAGAATGAAATATTTTATCCCACTAAAAACTAACTTTTGCTTTTTAAGGCAGTTTTCAGTATGTAAAACCCTGGGTTTGTATCTTTATATGATATATGATTCATTTGTGGGTATATTTATATATTATAATACACATACTCTACACAGCCCCCCACACATGTATACATGTAGTAATGTTATTGTTTGGAATTACAGTGGAATATGTAAGAACAAGTCCATGAGAGATAATGTGTTCCAGAACTAGGATCCCAATTTTTAAAATAAATGCTTTTTGATACTTCTTATTGCTTGAGCTATGCTTTTCCTGGGATAATTCAATTTTTAGCTTATACATTTCAAAGTTATTTCAGCTACAGCAAAATCCAGGTATTTGAAGATTTCTGATTAGATGATATAACCATTCTGTTTAAAGTGCCAAGATTTTTTTGATGTTTTTATTTGTAATAACAATATTATTTATTGAAAACCCACAATATTCATGGTTTTACTTACTGTTTATCAATGGCACACATGACATTTTAAGAAAGATATTATTTCTTCATTTGGAAATTCGCCTATTTTGTGTTTATTAATGAAACAGATTGTTTCATTATACTCTCAAGTCTGTATGAGAAATGAATTATTATCACTGTTTTTCCTCCCTAACAATGCAGGTCCTCCAGGTCCTAAAGGTGATCAGGGATCGATTGGCTTTCCTGGAAGTAAAGGATTATCAGGACCACCAGGGAAGACTGGGAGGCCAGGTATTTTTTTTATAGAATATGTAAAATAAATACCAGATCATAAATTTTTTTCCATCTTCTTAGGTAGCAAAAACAATGGTCATCATAGTATGAATAGTAGCACTCACGTGCAATTTATTTTGTTTGTGGTCTGAAACACTTGAAACTTGATTATTATCCAGTTTTTATGCCCCAAAGGGAAATAAAAAAAAGAAAAAAAAAGGATTTATAAACTTCGCACAATCATAAATCACCATGAAGAATGGTCCCTATCTTAGAACAAAGAGAGTGGAAAGATTGGCAAAGAAAAACAAATAAGCAAAGTATAAATTAACCAGTCAAAACCTGTTAAGTTACAATTAGAGAAATACAGATGGGCCTGAAATCCTCTTATGCAAGAAAATTGCCTGCTATTATATATTAGTACTTAATAATCAACATTATTCAGACCCTTTAAAATTTACATATGTGATGACATTATTTTGCCAGTAGCCCTTTTGCCAGTAGCCCAAGCCTACATTGTGAACTTTGCACAGAAATTTTGGAATTGGGCATGTTTATTTTTTCCTAATTTCGAAGTTAATTATGACCAAGAGAATAAGATCTTTAACGCTGAGATTTTCTTTTTGTTTTAACAGATTTTTCAAAAATAGTTTTAGGTTTATAGAAAAATTGCACAGAAAATACAGAGTTCCCATATATACCACCTACCCATATACAGTTACCCCTATTATTAACATCTTGCATTAGTGGGGTGTATTTGTTACAGTTTATGGACCAATAATGATACATTATTATTAACTAAAGTCCATAGTCTACATTAGGGTTCCCTCTTGGTGTTGCACATTCTGTGGGTTCTGACAAATGTATAATGACATGTATCCATTATTAGAGTATCATACAGAATAGTTTCACTGCCCTAAACATCCTTCTGGTTCTGTTTTTTTCCATTTACTCATCACCATCCCTTGTCAACAACTGATCTTTTTGCTATCTCCATAGTTTTTCTAGAATGTCATATAATTGGAGTCATACTATACATAATCTTTTCAACCAGCTTATATTTCATTTAGCAATTTAGATGAATGTATTTAAAGTCCTGTATGCCTTTTTGTGAATAGCTCATTTACTTATTTTTAATGTTTGGTATATTCTAGTGTATGCATGTACCACAGTTTATTTATCCATTTACCTATTAAAGTCCTTTATAATGGGTCACCTCCAAGTTTTGGCAATCATAAATAAAGCTGCTTTAAGCTTTCATGTACACATTTTTTGTGTGTATATGAGTTTACCTAGAAGTGTGATTGATGATTGCATGGTAAACCTGCATTTAGTTTATAAGAAACCACCAAATTGTCTTCCAAAGTGGCCATACCTTTTGGCATTCCCCCCCAAAATGAATGAGAATTCCTATTGCTCCACATCTTCACCAGCATCTGGTATTGTCAATGTTTTAGGTTTAGCAATTCTAATAGGTATGTTGAGGTGTTTTTGATAGTATCAATGCTTGTGTACTGTGTTGATGGCAATTAAGCTTGGAAAAATATTAGCTAAACACAAATAAGCAATCCACAGTCAGTCTCTACTAGAAACCCAATTACCTGAACTGAATGATGTGTTTATGTACCAACAATCTCTAAAACTGTCTAGCTTTAATCAGGCATTTTTTGGCAACTTGGGAAGAAGTGTTTGTTTGTCTATTAATTTGTTTGAAATGATCTGCATTATCTAGGAATTGTTGAATTTCCTCTATGAGCAATTTGTGTTCGATAGATAAATACATTTAAAAACTTTGAATTCGACAAAATTACAAAAGCTACTTATAGATTCTAAGATAATTCAAAATAATTCTGTAAAAATAAAATGAATCAATAGATATCTTAAAGCATTTTAAACAGTTTCTGTCACTAAGCAAGCTGTATATACATATCATTTATTAGTTATAGCTTATAAAAGTTTCCATTTTTCTACTTTCAAATTCCTGGAGTTTAATAAATGCTCACTAGTCAAAGTACTTGGGAGAGCATTCATTCATTCATTCACCTAGTCAATAAATTTCATGAGGGTTCACTCTATGTTGGAGGCAAATATAGCATAGCCACTGCTCTCAAGGATGAGGTGACTGAAAAATGCAGAAACAATCAGCTATAATGCAATGCGGTAAGTAATAAACATTTAAAAAGCAGGACAAAATGCTGTGGGAGTAGAGAGTGATTAATTCCGAACAGCAAGACAACAGTGTTACAGAGGAAGTAGTGTTAGAACTGGCCTAAAAGATATATAGAATTTCTTTAGGTCTATGGTTCTCAAACTTTAGCTGGAATCAGAATCACCTGAAGGGGTCCGTTAAAACAGCTTACTGGGGTCTACCCTTGGAGTTTCTGAGTCAATAGGTCAGGGACTGCACTCCCAGAAATTCATTCACAGCCTATCTTTGGGCTACACTAATCTCAGGAAATGAAAAATAAAATAGATAAATTGAAATGGGCATAAAAAGACAAGGCTTAGATTGAGGTGGAAGACATCAGGCTTCCTGGGGGAGGAAGAAAGTCACAGTCAAAGGAAAACACAAAGAAAAAGATGAAAAAGCCCAAACGAAGTTGCTTATACCTCAGCTTTGTCTGCTTTAGGAAAGTGAGACATTTAATGCCCTTGTACGTTATTTGAGATAATGTATGCAAAGGACCTACTCAGAACACTGCTAGGTTTGTAATAGGCCTTCTAAATAACAGTAATGTTTAATATAATAGTAATTATTATGATCTCCGTCAATATTATAATTAATTATTTTTAAATTTCTATAGGTTGCTATAAATTGATATTCTAGATTACCTTGTGATATTGTTTCCATTGTAAGCAAGCATTGTAAATTGTTCTAATTTTAAAAAAATGTTATTTTTTTATCTTTTTTTTTCAAGGATATTCTGGACAAAAAGGACAAAAGGGGGAAAAAGGTAGTGGAACCATGCTAAGTAAGTTTATAGTTTCTTGTTTTTTGTGTGTGCACTTTTGTAATAAACAAGCTTTGCTAGTAGTGGTCTGGGCTTGAAGCAAATGTTGAGAAAGAACTTCAGCATTGAGCCATAGAGATTCTGTGGAAGTTAGTTACAGTTTTCTACAAAATGCATTAATTGGAGTAAAGTAAATAGATTATATTATATAACTCTTTGAATCTCATTACCCATTTGTATTTCGTTTTGGGGACGAGCATAATTTTCTAAAAATTCCACATAGAAAATTGTTCAATTTTTAAGCCAAAATTTTATCTGCTGAAGAAAAATAGAGTGTATAAATAGAAACTATTACAGCCTCCTTACCTACTAACTGAACTAACTGAAATGTCACTTACAGGAATGTGGACAATCTAAGAACCCTGATGGACTAATTCTCAGATGGCTGGGTTTTTTTTTAATTTATCTTGTTTTGTTTTTACTAAGTACTTGAAAAGTGGTGTCCTATAACTGAGACCTAAACTGCAACAGAATAGATTTTATGAACAACATTTCTGTCGATGGAATGCTGATGTCATATTGTAATGTAGAGAATGTGTAAATTGGATCTTAAAAACTAAATAGTAGATGAGATATCTTTAATTCATCATAACATAAGGCAATTGTGTCTAGACCAAGTCCACAGAGGTATAATGAAAAGATCATGAAAAGGAATGAGGAATCTATACTTGACTTAGAAGTCAAGAGTTTCTCCCCTATATTTCCAGTAGGAGCTACATGCGAGGTGTATGTGTGTCTGTGGGAATAGCTGATACACGCACACAGGGATCGTAATCTTTACCCATTACGGGTCTGTTTTAGACAGGTTATGGCAAACCCTTTAATATACCAAAAATCTAGCAATTTTCAGTTGTAATTATTGTTTAAAAAATACAGTACCAATTTCTCTGCCTTAGCAAAAATACTTTGACCTAATACTGTGTATAGATACTACCTTTAGACAATTTAGGGCCACTCTGGTGCACACCAGCCATTAAAATATGGTTTCTCTATGAAAGTGTGATGCTTTCCATAATCATTGCATTGTTGATCTGCGTTTGCCCTTAAATTGAACAACAATGAGTATTCTGTGTCTCCCCAAAGTGCTTTAGTGTTTGTTAATGATTATTAGTGTTTTCATTATTATATTAAGATAATAGAAACATTAGTATATCTTTTCTCCTTTGTGTCCATTTGTTCTTTAAATATTCACCTTTGTCTGCTATATACTTTTTCCCACTTCTTCCCCCAGCTCCCTGCCACTCCATTTATTTTCAGTTGAGCACCTAGAATAACTCTACTTTCTGTATCTTCATGTTTTTCTCTATCTTTATTTCTATCTTTACCTTTATCTTTGGTTCTTCTTTACCTCCTTTTCTCCTTTCCTGAGACTGTCTCTGAGCTACTTAACTTTGACTCTGGTTAATCTCGGCAAATAAGGGACTCCTTTATTTTGTAGTCTGTAAACCGAACACCCACACTGTCTTCTTGTTGCCTGAGGTTATCAAATGCTTTGAACATTTTTTTCAGATATGTTCAGAAATGTTTTTAGTTACAGGTTTTTTTTTTTGGTTGTTTGAAGATTATGTGTATTCTTTCTTTGAGAAAGTATTAAGAGAGATATTTCTGTGTATAAGTATAATAGTCTCCAGATACCCTACACACCTGATGAGAGTAGATAAGTCTATGATGTTCAAAAAGAGGGAAAGAATCATATACACAAACATCTACACAGTATGGTTGCTTTCTTCTTTATTTAAGTAAATATGCCCATGTGAGTACATATGGCTCTTTTTTTCTCTCAATGGGTACACATCATTCTATTATATAGCTATACCATAGTTAGCATAATATATCATTCAATCCACTAGTCATGAACACTTGATGATTTTTGTTTGCTTTGATTTGGCTTTAATGAATAATGCAACCTTTAGCATTCTCATACATAATCTTATGGAAATATTTTTTAATAGAGAATTTTCTAGTAGAAGAATTAATAGTTCAAAAATTAATGCATTTTACAATGTGATGGAGTCTTGCCTCCAAAATGGCTCCAAAAAGATTGTACCAATTTATTCTGTATGAAAGTGCCTAATTCTCTACATCTTAAATTAATTGATACATAAAAATTTATAATGAATTATTTTAATATACATTCTTTCATATATTCCAGGCATGATTTAAACATAATAAAAATAATGATTGATTTTCTCTTTTATATATGTGTCAGGACCAAGTACTGCTCCCTGATAATATTAGGTCAGGACCCTTCTACGATCAGGTTAGTTGGGCAGGACACCCTTTGCTACCATCTCATTGAAACACCGTTCACCTCTGGACAAGTCATCAACACAATTGACTCTAAGATCTTGTGGCTCCTCTTAACGACCTTGGTTCCATGTAGGGCCCAGCTTCCTAATGACTTCTTCTGGTCTCGAGTATCATTTGGGCCTCTGCTTTCATGCTAATACCTTTTCCCTCTCTAGTACCCCACCATCGCTACCAACCCCTAGCACCCCTAAATCAGGACACTTCCCATTGTACTGACTGGCATGCCGCTCCAACCAATCCTCAGAGCCAGGCCATGAGCCCTCTGCCACCTACTCATCTAGTGTCTTGTTGAACCTATTTAACCCAATGGATTCTAGGAGAAATCTCATAGATATTGACTATATGTGAGTTGTTTATATTCAAAAACACTATTCTCAACCAGTTATAGAGATAATATAAAAGGAAATTCATTCATTTATCCACTCATTCACTCATTCATTTAGTACATGTTCATTGCTCATCCTGTACTTCCTGGAGCTGGACTTAACAGCTAATAATATGGCTATTGTGAATGGACTTAGAGAGCTAGTTGTCTCTAAAAGATATAGACATGTAAATAGGAAATTATACAATACAGCAGAGCTATACTGCAGGAAAAACAGGGTTCTATGGCTATTTAGAATAGATTAAGATTTTTAAATTCCTTATTATATTAAAAAGCTAAATTGATTTTGATTTGCTTAGTTTACCTTCTTGTGTCCTTATTCTTCAAATAACAGCATTTTTTTTAAGTTTTAGAGTGAAGTAAAGTGGAGCTTGGACAGTTCATTTGACAAAACAAAACTTGTTTTCTTAAATTACCTGGCCATTGAAAGCAAGAATTTTTCATCATAAAAAAATAATGCTCATAATTTTTTATTCTAAAAAGCTCTTTGTATTTTGTGCTTTAAATATTCAGTATAGATCTTGGAGAAAAAGAAATATTTTAGTGGAACTGGAGATATTTTGCATAGATGAAGAGCTGAAAATGAGAAAGGAGAAAAGATAAGAAAAAGCAGATTAAAAAAAAGGAATAGGAAATATGTGGGATTCCATATTATTTTTTAATATCTCTATTATTAGATCACATTTTCACAATTCTCCTTTCCTTCAAGGTTTAACACATAGCATTCACAGCATTCACTGCATTAAGGTTCTAGTAGAATTCTAAGTAGTGTGTCTGTTTGTACCTCACCACTTCCATTCCCTTCCCTGTGAAATGAACATCTTAACACCTACTTCACAGGGTTGTTGTGAGGATTACGTAGGATATTGTGTGTCTGAAGATGCTCTATAACAGTGGTCCCCAATTTTTTTGGCACCAGGGACCAATACTCCTATGAAAATTTAATGCCTGATGATCTGAGGTGGAGCTTAGGTGGTGATGCTAGCTGGGAAGTAGCTACAAATAGAGATGAAGCTTCACTCGATAGCCTGCTGCTCACTTTCTGCTGTGCAGCCCAGTTACTAACAGGCCACGGACTGGTCCATGGCCCAGGGGTTAAAATCATAAAGTGCTTTGAACATGTAAGGTATAGTTCATAGTGGTCTCTCTGATCTGGAACTGCTGTTCCTTGTAGGTATAATGCAGACATTTTAAATCTGTAATCAGGAGTGAAAGCAAAATAAAAATTTAAGAAGCCAAATAAGTGTCATGGACAAAAGAGAGCTGCTAGAGAGTAAAATAACATTTTATATTATGTAGAGCAATGCAAGTGTGACCAGATCACAAATCAATGAGTCTGAGCCAAACAGAAGAGCATAAGTTATAAATAAAAAGAGCAACTAAACAGAGTGCACGCCAAAGGCCAGAAGCTGTCAACAGAGGTCAGAAAAAAATGTCAGGCTAATAAAACAAGAGTCAGGGCTCTGACAGACAAAGCATAGACCCAAGATGCTGCTGATGAGAAAGCTCTAAGAAGGGCTAAAATAAATTAGAGTTGTCAGAGTTGTCAGTGGTACTCTGGATCTGTACCTGCATGACACCAAAGTCTCCAGGGAAAAACAGGAGGGTGGGAGAGGAATCAGCCAGTTATCAAATGGTCCTAAATATTAGCAAACTGGCAATGTTGATTAGCAAGTTAATGCAAACATCTGGAGATTAGTTGGATCTTTTTGTCTATGGTTTAATTGGATGTGATTTCCTACCCTGCTTCACACCGGGAAACAGGTAGAGCCTGTGTCCTCTTCACTTGTCAGGATGCCTTGGCCCATATTAGCTGCTGAATGGCCCTGATCTCAGAGATTCTGGGAGACGGTTCCAGGGGATTCAGTTTGCAAGTTATCTGACACCCCAGAATACAAAAAGATAAGACTATAACTAGGATGTAAATTTAGAGTATCTTATTTTGAAACTTATACAATGATATGAACAATTTGTCTTTTATTTGATATCGACTGAGGATTCAGCTCAATAGTAAATGAATTCTGGTCTTTCTCAAACTATTCAATTGATGAAAGTAAAGCCTTCTCTAATTACCAAGTAATTATAATAATGAGCATTTAGATAACATTTGCTGTACACCAGGGGCTTTTGATGCATTATCTCATTTAATCCTCAGAAGAGCATTTGAGGTAAGTACTGTTATTATTCTCATTTTATAGATTAGAAAGTGAAGCTTACATCTAATAAAAGGAAGAGCAGAAACTCAAAGCCTAGTATATCAATCTCCAAAGTCTCTGTTTGTAACTGTGACTTTATTCAACACTCTTACACTGGTTTTATGTATTTTTATATATAAATACCACAAATAGGTAGCATGAAGGGCATGGAGAGCAGAAGAAGGAAGAGAAAAAATTTTGTCATGAACAATTTTGTTTTCTAGAATGGGCCTAATAATTTGAAGGCCCTAAATTAAAATAATATGACTTAAAATTCTTATAATGTGACTTCTTATTTGGTCAAATTTAAGAAAAGGATTCTCAATTAATTTTTATTTGTTTAAGTTTTCTCCTTCACATGCTGCTACAGATATTCCTTACAGTCTATTTCCTGAGTATATTACTTAGAAATGTAGTCTCCCTGGAATGCTCACAGAGCTTCTATTATCAGTCATGAAAATTACTTATATGCAGAAGGAGCTACCTGTTACTATTCTACCTTTATTTCAGTAACTGACTCTATTTTAACATTTTTCAATATAATTTGGCTGCTTTGATGACCTCTTCCTTTATTATAACTCTTTTTTTAACTCCTCACTGCACTTCCTCAGTAGCACCAGTTATGGTTCGGCACTGCAGAGCGGACTTGAGCAGAGATGACTCCAAGTAATGTAGCTAAGTGCTGCTCATTCTTAAGCTATATAATGTTTAGAGCTGTATATGCTTCCACAAATTGTTGCTAAAAGCATGTAGTGTTCCATTAACACAATAGATGCATTCCTTAATAGTATGTATAACTTGTGTGTCTTATAAATTAAAATAGAGATTTAAATTAATAATGGATCTAGTGGTTAGCACTTGTCCTGTTTAGTCGCTATCCCAGCTGACTCTCACAGCTCCAGGTCTTCAGCACCAGCAAAATCTGAAATTCATCCAGTTACATACCAGAATGCATTTGGAGTACAGAGACCCAACGCACCACTCCCCCGTTCATCTACAGCTTCAGAGGACCAAAAGGCCTTTCTTCAGAGAGCTGGGTTCTGCTTCCTATTCTGCAGTAAATTTAGCCTTAGATGAACATGAAATCATTTATTTTGCTCCAATTAAAGTACAATCCAAGTATAGGTTCACACCTATTCCTTGACCCCTTTACCTGGCTTCTCTAGAAATGTGCTGCCCTACAATGTGAATCTAAAGACTGAATTCCCTAGAACAACACACTTACTGGTTTGAATGTGAAGTGTCTAAGCAATATCTCTCACTGTGGCTTAACCTACAGACTCCTGACCCTCTTCTGGGGTACCACAGTTATTCACACTTCCTGTGAATTCTTACATTGGACTTGATCCACTACAGAATAAAATACCTTTCAGATGCTCACTACCAAAACCATTTAAAGGAATTCTAATAATGTTTTGTGTAATTCTCAATTTCCTAGACGTGCTAAGAAGTAATCTTTTTAACTGAATACAAATATCCCATTTCTGTGCACAATATTTTTACAGAAGTCCACATTGCTTGCAGCATAATTCATTTGTCCCCTATAAAATGACCATCTGTTCTATTCCAAAATATCTTCTATACAAAATTCTTTCCTGGTATATTCTCATTCAGTTCTCTTATATCATCTGCACCTAGAGATGCTATTACTATACCCAAAGAACATGTAACATATTCATCAGAGAAAGTAGTCAAATAATTATTATTATCGTATTTTCGATGTGTTCAGATCACAATATAGCAGATATGGTTGCTTAATTTTCATTTATAAGTTAAAGAAAAATCTTCTATTTTCAAGTTTAAACCCATTGAGGAACTCTATATCTCATGTCATTGGAAAATATTCAAAAACACAAGACAAAATGAAAAAAGAAAAAGGAAAGTATATTAGTCTGCTAGGGTTGCCAAAAAAGTACACAGAATGGGTGAATTAAATAACAGAAATTTGTTTTTTCACAGTTTCAGAGGCTAGAAGTTTAAGATCACAGTACTGTCCAGACACCAGTCCTATTGGATTAGGACCCTACCCTCTGACCTCATTTAACCTTAATTACCTCCTTAGAGATTCTATATCTAAATATTGAGTTGCATGGGGGGTTAGGACTTAAAAATATGAATTTGGGGTTTACAATTCAGTCAATAACAGGGATCTTGTGGGCACTCTTGTGTCTAAATATTCACAGCATAAGGCTAGAACTGTTACAGAATGTGAATGATCCTGCCTCAGTTGTCTTCACTTGTCTTTCTGGCAGTCCATTTTTAAAGAGAGCCTAAATCATATCGTAAGTAAATTAGAGACATTTTGATGTTTTTATAGTTAGGAGAACAAATTCATTTTTATCTGTTTCTTGCCAAAATTGTGTTTTCACATTTCAGTGATGTTCAGTGATGTTTACATTTTATGATGTTTCATGAAATAATAAAATTGCCAGGATAATGCAGTTTAAGCAGACAGTAACCAATGATGATGAGATTAATAACAGACAAAATAACCTAGGAATTCACTTTGAATATTCTTTGTCAAATAGTAAATTCTTATATTTGTAAGAATTTTTTAAAGTAGAAAGTACCAATAATTAACTCAATCAAGAAACAGAACCTGTTGGTTTACATAATTAAGAATTCTGAGAGACAGAATTTGCTTCAGGCATGGCAGAGTCCAGGAGCTCAAATTAAGTCATTTGGACTCAGTCTCTGTCTCTGTCTCTTTCTCTTTATATATGTTATATTCATTGTCAGGTAGGCTCTCACTAAGCTTCATTATATACTCATCTAGCCATGTCAGAGAAAGAATGCCATCTTCATTTCTTCAAAGAAAGTCTTGTGTCTGTTTAGATCCTTAATTTTCTCTTGACCAACAAATGTAGTATCTTAAGAATGAGGCACACTCATTGCCCTACCAGATGAGGTAAATACAAAGTGATGGATTACACAAGATCACCACTTCTGAATCTCAAAGTACAGGCTAAGGGGCTCTGAAAAACCACATTGTGTTGTCTAATAATATTTAGTAATACTCTTGCTAATTGTTTTTGTACAGCAAGTATTAGGTCAATTCTTCCATAATGTGAAAGTCATAGACCTAGGTATCCATGCTAGGTTCTAGTTTGTTCTAGCAGCTGTTCTGAGGCTATGGAGATCATCAAAATGACTTCTAAGGCTTTTATCATAGAAATAACATACAGATATTCAGATTTCAAATGTTTGGATTCCAAGCTCTCCTTGGAATTCTGAAGCACAAAGTAGTTGAGAAATTCTTTAATATATGATATTTTTTTGCTGCCATTATCCATTCTCCAATATTAGTCCAGAAATCTGAATTTTTAAGAAATAATGTTAATAATAACAATAATATCTATAATATATAGAGCGACCTTTCTGTGCCAGGTACTCTACAAAGCATTTTCTATATCGCCTTCACTTAATCTTTGCTAGGAAACTATAACTGCTGTTTCCACGAGGATTTAGACAGATAAGTAACCTGTGTAAAATTACGCAGCTAGTACACATGTGGTGGGTCTCAGTTTGAATCTTGGTTTATCTAATTTTAAATTCTATCACTTAGGTATTACATTATGTTAGGTACAACTTTAACCAGACTTTCCCTCTCAAAACTCTTCAAAGTACATTTTTAATAAAATCCTTTGAGAAAACTACAAAAGATGTCATACAAATGAAGAAATTAAAGTGAAAACAGACAAAACAGCATATTCAGAGTTATAATGGAAGTTTGTAGCAAAGCCAAGACTAGGGTCCTGGTCCTCTGATTTCTAGTCTAGAGAAGCATCGCATTTCATGATATGGATTCTGCTTTTTTCTAGTGAATAAGTATTGAGACCCTTCCTTCTATAATGAAACATTTAGTGAGTACCTAAACCTCGCTAAGAACCCACAGGTTGAGATATACCATACTTTACAGTGGGTTTTTTTTTTTTCATTCTGTTTTCTTTCTGTGATTACCCATATAAAATATGCCATCCATATTTTCTTTCTTTTTTTCTAAGAGTATCTACTTTGGCTAAATGAAAATAAAGACGTAAGCTAAGTAAATGGAAACAGTGTTTCCTGGAGCAGGAAAACAGATATTTTGCTGGATTTTTGAGGCATCAAATGATCTGTCCTAAAATGTCTGTGGGCACAGCTGTTAGACACAAATTATGGTCTTTCCTGTCAAGTGCAGAGGTAATGACCATACGTACTATTGTCTTCTACCAATTCCAATAAGTCAATCTGATAACAGCTTCTAGAGATCTGAACAGTTATGAGCATAAACAAAACATAACACACAATGCCAAGGAGACTATATAATGCCTTTCAATTTATCTCCCAATCCAATTCAAGGTGTAAACACTCAGTTATTTTAGAAAATTATTTTCTCTTCATATAAAGTCAGAACACATGTACTGAGTTGTCAGCCCTGCCAATAATCAGACAGATTAAATTTTAGTGGGCCAAATTTGAGACATTTTTCTTCACAAGATCCACAGTTCAAATTCCCTACATCTATGATATCACAAGTTCCTAGAATAACTTTCAGAATAAAGTATAATGAATAATTCTATCACTATCATTTATATAATACTTTACAGTTTAAAATACATTTTTTTCACCTATTGTCATATTTTAAACCTCAGTCCTAGGAAATAGGTGTTACATTTATTTTATAAATGTGTAAATGAAGGCTCCAAGATGTTAGATCACCTAAAAATATCTCAACAGCTTATAAAGAAAAACATAAGAATTTTTAGGAGGTCTGGCTGAGGCCTACATTTTAAGAAATTAGAAAGAATGACAATGCAATTTCTGCTATGATTTGTTTTCTAAATTAGCTTTGTTTAATGACTTGATTATTAATGACTTGATTATTTTTATACTGTAGGGTTTTAAGTGAGGAGTAAAATTTTAAATACCCTGTGAATAGGGAAATAAAATTCCCCTTTACAAATTTTAAATGTTGTCCTAAATCACTCTAGAAACTAAGCTTCCCTTAGAAATGAAATATTTAATAAGAAGAAGAGTGCTTGGAAATGATCACAAAAATCTAGATATGTGGACACTGTCCCTTGAAGAAAACAATATGCTCTTTGAAATGCAGACATTTTTATTTAATTGGTAATTTGAAAATCCAGTGGTAGAAGTAGCATTAAAGCTCATGACACTCTGAAAATAACTTATACTAAAAACTACACTCTGCTTTTCTTGTCTCACTCAACTTTTCAGTTTTGTTTGCTTTTCCCCACATAAACTTATTCTTAGCCACATATCCCTAGAAAGATATTCTTTTGAACACCAAAGTCTTCTTTCATCTTAAATATTTACTACTTTTTCTGGCAAAATTTTAAAGTCCTATCTGATGATTCTATTCTATTTGGTATTCTAACAAATACCAAAAACAGTAGCCTTCTGCTACTTTTTAACTTTCATACGTTGAAGCAATTTACTCTTACTCCTAATTAAATTAGATTTTACTCAGTATCTTCTGAGTTTAGTAAAGTTTAATCTGAAGCAACAAATTCTCAATCTTTATTTTAGTTATTCAGCAATTGAACTATAGGTGTTCTGTGTAATCGCAGTTGACTTTGCTAGCTTATTTCCTGTGTAACTAAAATATCTACTGCTCAGCTATTCTGCAGTATTCAAATCTTGGTGGCCAGTTCTTTTTAAAAAAAAATTTTTTTTTAAATTTTTATCTATTTAATTTTATATTCATTATTTAAATATCTGCCACCTGTAATAGTGGGTTAGATAGTGTGTCTAAGAATTTGTGTCCACCTAAAATCTCAGAATGTGATCTTCTTTAGAAGTAGGGTCTTTGCAGATGTAATTAAGCTGAGATTTGGTTATATTGGATTTAGGAGGACCCTAAATCTAATGACTGACATCTTTATGAGAGGAAGACAAAGAGAGACACAGTGAAGAGCATGTGAAGACAGAGGCAGAAATTGGAGCAATGGAATTACAAGCCAAGAAATAACCAGAAGCTAGAAAAAGAATTTCTTCTGAGGAAGGATTTCTTCTGAGCCATCAAAGGGAGCATCACTCTGCCGACATCTTTATTTGAGACTTCTGGCCTCCAGAACTGGGAGAGAATAAATTTCTGTTGTTTTAAGCTATAAGATTGTGAGCATTTGTTACAATACTCCTAGGAAACTAATATGCCTAGACATCTTTGCCTGCTACTTTCTCTCCATATCATTCATTCCAACAATAAATACCACATATCTTCCTTCATTTGTGAAAGCATCCTAGCTCCAGCTCAGGATCTAAGAGAATTTTACTGGTGATGACTTAGGCATAATAGAAACATGTAAGCAGAAGCATTTACAATTTAACGTTGAACCTTAGGCTTCATTGTCTTCAAATTCCCCAGCTAGCTTACACACCAAATTTTCTTCACTGGCCGTTCTCAATTTCTCCTCTGCCATCAAAATACTTTTGCATACTCCCTCTCCCCTGGAATCTTCCTCTTCTAGTTTCTCCTCTTCATTTTCTCTCATGATTTCCAAAATAATTGTGTCTCTTGACTTCCAGAGTAACAGATTCAAAATATTTATATTATTTTTTTCTGAGAAATTTATTTCTCCCCACATCTGATATCTGGGTCATAGCTTTCATAGCTAAATACATCATTAAGGCAGTTACCTTAAATATAAAATAAGCCCCCTGTCTAGAGGAATTTTTTCATATTGCAAGGACTTCCAGTTCAACCTGCAACTAAATTAAAAAAAAATTCTTTGTTACATTTGGAACTCAAATATAATAATTATGATTGTAATATATTTAACCCTAAATTCTAATTCCTATAAATAATACAAAAAATGACCATAAGGTAAACAATATGACAATTAAATAAAATTACAGTCTTCATGACAGACACTTGCAAAAACACCCCCAGAGTTCATATCTCCTGACTTTTCTTTTCCGATTAGACTGTTGTCTGTCTAATGGAGGCTAGCAGATTCATAATACCCTTTTTCTAAATTTTAAGGAAAGATGTATATGAAGCACTCTTATAATTTATCTAGGGCTCATGTATGGCTCCATCAACATCTCTGTGAATGTGTTGTCTTCTTTAAATTAAATATATTTCAAATATAAAGGAAGGGAGAAAGAACACTCATAACAAATAGCTAAAAAATAGTCATGCACATACCACCTAGATTTTAGAGACATTAAAATTTTACCATACTAACTACAAGTATTTTTTAATATATATATAATTTTAACTAATACAGTTGACTCTCTGTTTATGCCTGCCTCCCTTGCTTTTCCAGGGTAAACTATTATCTTGGAATTTATATATTTTGTTCTATTCATGTTTGTATACATTTATTACAGATGTATGTGTACATGAAAAATAGATGTTTCTGTTTTTTGTGTTATTTTACATAAATGTCATTATCTCTCATTCTGAGCTTGTTTTTCTTCACAATTTTATGAATTTCAGCTTTGAATTACAGACTTATTGAATAGTAAGAACATTAGTGACTATCCAGCCACTACTTATTTTATTAATATTAGTTTTTAAAATAATACAGTTATATTAAATTAGAAAAATATTATATATTCGATTTCTGTCTCATATACAGAATTACTGTCAACATGCTTGGATACTTCTTTCCAGTCTTTTTATATATCAAGTTTTTTTGCATAATTGAAATAAAAAATTTTAAGCTTAATATAGTCATTGATATTATCTTTTTCTCCATTTCTACATGACCTTTTGACAGTTATGTTTTATGCCTCTAAAATTATCCACCTAATTTATTTACTATAATTTATCTCTCTATTCTGAGATATTTAATATATATCTGTTTTACTTCCTCCTCTAAAAGTATGTCTGCAATAAACAAAATAAAAATAACCTTTGAACCTGTTAACCTTTATTGAATTGATGTTATTTCCTCAGATTAAATTATAAAGTCTTTATAAAATACTTGCTCTTTTACAGATTTTTATTTTGAGATCTTATTATCATAGAAATATGAATGAATAATTAGTATAATAAATATTTTATATATTGTTTTTATTTTATATATAGACTTTAAAAATATATATAGAAATTATCAGTACTATACTCTTCCCTCCAGAACTAGGAGGTAAGAATAGTAAGATTGCCTTTAGAAAGTTAAATTACATTGAATCAGAGCAAATATATGTCAAATTGCCTAATCTGACTGAATGTATTAGCATATGTAAAAAAAAAAAAAAAGTGTTAACCAAAGAGCTTACTGGCCAGTACCAGAGGCAAAATCTCACTACTATGTCTCATTGTAAATTAATAAATTAATTAAATGAATAATTCACTTATTGTGATTTGACTTCCTATGAAGATCACCCATGGGGAGAAAATGGCCTTGTCAGGCAGATACAAATATTACGTTTTTTGAGGTAATTACATTTCTCCTCGTAAATTGAATTGACATTTAGTCCCAAGATTCTGTTTAACATTAGTCTGCTACTAAGAGATAAATCTTCTAAACCTGTAAAATCAGGTTTTGGAATATGTAAGGCTTCTCATCAGACTCTCTGACTGACTAGGCACTCCTGCCTTTGGGGCGCTCAGCAGAGAGCCATGTAGCTTTTTTTTCCATAATAAAACTCATGTTTATCTCAGTTAAATCAATCTTTTTCTTCATGATTTCCTTTACCATTTCTACCCATAGAAACTATATTCTCTCTTTATAGAGACTTATAAAATAGTAAATTCTATTTCTTCTATTGTTTGGTATTTTAATCATTTACCAATTGATTTACTCAGGTAGTACAGGCTGCAAATCAAGAAGAGTTCACCTTTATTTTATGCATTCATATCATAACTCTTTATCAAGTGATTATTAAGTGAAAAATCTAAATTCTGTCACATGCTGAAAAGATAACTGCAAGGATCTTAGTCTAGTGGAGAACATAAACTAGTTTACAGTGCTTTGGTAGGCCAGTAGTGCTATGGGAGCTGGAAGGGAGAAACCCATCCAAACTCAGGGATGGAGGGTGGAGAATGGGAGGTGTGTGTGTCTGTGTGTGTATGTGTGTGTGTGTGTGTGTGTGTGTGTGTGTGTGTGTGTGTGTGTGTGTGTGTTGTGGGGATTAAAGTAGCATTCCGGACAGGGACGATGCTCCAGAATTTAAGGAGAATAAGACTTCTTTGGGTAATGTAAATAATTATATTACTGAAAAAAAAAAGACCATGGGTGTAGGAACAGAGAGATTCTTAAAGGGTCAAGACTAGAGAAGAAAGCAGAGATGAATCATGGCTTTATGTATTTCAGGGATCACTTGGCAGAATATCCCTAATGAAATCCTCTATTATTCTAGTCTGTTGTATTTTCAACTATGAACAGGGGTTGGCAAGCTTTTTCTGTAAAGGGCCAGATAGTATATATTTTTGGCTAGCTGGTGGGCCATACTTTACCCATCACTGATATAGAAGAGTTTCTTCAAAATAGTAGATAATCATGTTTGAAAATAAAGGTAAAATAAACTCATATCTGAAACTACAGAGTATGTTTTGTCTGTTCGCAGAGCTTATTCTAGTTGGTTAAGAACTCTTTGAGGAGGATAAGCAGTAAATAGGAAAGTAGTAAAAAAAATTTATTTTAATGAATGGAGTGATTAATATCACAAATAATATATTCATTCCAGAGCTTTAATTATAAAATGAAAACATCAAAATTTCTAAAACTTATAAAAATAAAAACTTTATATTCATACAACATTTAAAAGAATGCACTATTTCTGCCAACTTTCATAATAACCTCAAAAATACATGAACCTTGAAGGCAAGATATGTATTTTATTCAATTATTCCAGGAACCAACCCAGGGAAATACCTGGCACCAAGTTGTGTTAAGATGCATTTAACTAAGAGCAAATATCATTTTCTCTTTGACAGTTGAAAAATTTGATCTTAGAGAGGTTAAACGTTTTAATAAAGTCACATAAATGACGTCGAGGTAGAACTAAAATCCGAATTATCTGACTCTTGGATTTTAATTTCAGTTATACTCTACTGTCATAGATATGAAAAAGAACACAAAGCTAAACATACAGTATAATTAATATTGTGTAAATACACCAAAATTATTAAAATGTCTTTTATGAAATCAACTGGTTTTCATCTGCTCAAAACTCTCCTTCAAGGAAATGACATTTCTCTCATTCCTTGAAATATCACGTTACTGCAAGAATTACTGTCTTTGGCCCCTGCTGTTTAGTCCATAGGTGGGCTATTAGCCCAAAATGAGCCATAGGAGGAATTCACTGGGTATTATAGAACTGTCACTGAGAAAGAGACAGTAAAATATAAACTTAGGAGTTATTAACAGACATGTTCTATCGTGTGGATTGGGGAACAGAGATATCTAACTTGCAACAGAAGAAAAGAATGAAGCAATTTACAGAGAGGCTGTTGGATGAAATTTGTAGAGTCCTGAGCCGATTTGAGTGGGTTTCGCTGTCCTAGATGTCTAAATATAACCTTATCTCTGAGTTCCATAGGGAATCCTATGGTCCTTAACATACATTATCGTTTCCATTTCGCTTTGTGTTTAAGTGTTTAGCCACTTGCAAAGTAATAACCTATACAGAGAGTCATTTGGTGGCACATAGTCAATGTTTCTCTAAGTTTATCTGATTTGAATTTGGAAAAAGTCTACATCAATAAAGTTAAGGGGAGAATTAAGACAGCTACCCAGAAAAAAAAATACATAAAAATTATCCTCTTCTGAAATCTTTAAGTGCAAGACAAATATTTCCCAGTGGAAAAAAAATCTGTCAGACTAAATATGGTAGCTTGATACTAGAGAAACCATAGGCATCATTCACATTGACATAACAAGTTGGCTAAATTCAAAGAAAATTCTGACCTGCAGTCTTATAGAGAAAATGTCATGATTGAGAGTGTTTGAAATGACAAAATGGACTCTTCTCCATAATCAAAATAGAGTAGTTAATGAGCCTTTTGGCTTGCCTTTTTCCTCTCTAGTAGTTCATAGATAGTCGAGGATCAGCAAAGTGTGGTCATGTTTTAATAATTGATTTATAATTGAAAAATAGTTAATTGACAGATAATCATAGGTATTCCTAAACATATTTAGCCCTAAAAAAAAGTCAATAGGGAGTCTTATTCCCCTTTCAAAATCATACAAGAATGGGGAATTTGAAAGAAATCTGCAGCCATTCTCTTTGGATTAAATGTGGCTAAGGATTACAGAAAAGAATCAGCAGGTGTCTCCGATTAACATGCCTCTTCTTTTAATTGTATAATGTGATATTCTAGGTTAGTAGTTCTCAAAGTATGGTTTCTTGACCAACAACTTCAGCATCACCTGGAAACTTGTTAAAGGCACAAACTTTTGACTCCCACTCAAGACTGTGATTCTAATGTATTCTGTGATTCTAATGTATTCTGCTCTGGATTGACTTATATTTGTTCATCCCCTCCTTCCCCCCATCACATTTGTATGTTGAAGCCGAAACACCAATGTGATGATATTTGGAGGTAGGGACTTGAGGAGATAATTAGGTTAAGATGAGGTTGTGAGGATAGGGTTTTTTATGACAGGATTAGCATCCTTAAAAAAGAGCAGAGAGCTTGTTCTCTCCTTCCAAAAATCATCTGCCTTTTTCTCATTCAAAAAAAGAAAGACATTCTGGGACAAAATAGAGGGGCCTTATAATAAGAAATATCCTTGCTATTTCTAAATAAATGTCACTATTGTTATCCTGTTTCTCATGCTAAAAGATGGGATGTTTGGTCATCTATTTTTGTGTTTATAATATTATAAAATATCTTCTTCTCTAACTCCTATATCATTGAAACTCACTAGATAGTGAGTTCCAAATTGTGTTAGTGTGTTAAAAAAATGAGTCACTTTGTTATAAAATTTTCTAAATAGTATGAAAAATCTATATAACATAAGAAAGTGTAGCTGTTGAATTTTAAAGCCATTAGAACCTAATCTATGAAGTGTTCTCATATATGTAACTTACAAAAATGTTAAAATAGATTTTACTCTTCAGTTTTGAATAAAGTGTTTACAATTAAACTCTTTACCAGTAGGTGGTGCTAGAAAGTTTAAAATTTAATAGTTGAACTTATAAAAAAAGTGCTGAACTACTTTTTTTAAAAAGCATTATAAAACTGTGTACATATACATAATTAACCCCTGCTTGTTTTTGTTACAGCTCCATCTAAGACAGTCCGACTTGTTGATGGTAGTGGCCCGCACGAGGGCAGAGTGGAGATTTTCCATAATGAACAGTGGGGTACAATTTGTGATGACCACTGGGAATTGCGTGGTGGACAGGTCATCTGTAGGAGTTTGGGATACCCAGGCGTTCGAAATGTGCATAAGGAAGCTAAATTTGGACAAGGTAATTTTTAAATTTAATTTTTTTTAATTAAGTGTAGACATTCTCTAACATGTATAATCAAGTTGAGATAACACATAGGATGGGGAGACAAATTCCATGTAGAATTTTTTAAAATGGACTTTCCTAGGAAGTAGAGATGAAAAGAAAGGGATATTAAAAGCAATTGATATATGCTCTCAGACAACCTTTAACATTTAAATTTCATTGAGATTCAATTAGCTAAATGAAGAGTACTAACACAGAGGAAAACTGAGTAATTGGTAAAACAGGTCAAGTGAACTGCTACCAAGGCATGAATCCTGGGAAGATCAGTTTCCATAACTGGATCCTATTTTAGGTTGATAAAAACATTGATTAATTTTTTTTTTGCAGGTATAAGTGCATATTTTCACCTGGAAGTTTAAGTAACCTGTTCTATGAATGTGTTTTTAAAAGCTAAAAAATTTGTGGGGACAAAATATTTTTGTACCCATGACATTTTTATTCTCATTTTTTTTAAATTGACACCTTAAAATAGGTTTTATATATAATTAAATATGTATGAATGCTTCAATTCTAAATAACAAAAAGTTAGGAAAAATTAGCCATGTATATATGGGAATTTTAAAGTCAGTATTTCCTACGTATTTATCTACTATTGAAATCTGATAAATAATTGATTTCTCTAATGTTGATGTTGACAAAAAAAAGAGGTTTGACTTTCTTGATTTCATAAGTGTTATTCTAGATAGATATAAGCAAGAGGAAATTGAATGCAAAATTATAAATATGAGATTATCTAGTAATGCTGCTATTTTATCTAGAGTGATAAAATAGAGGAATGTGTCAAATCATCATTATCAAAAGACTAGTAAGACAAGATTGACTTCTTGAATTAATAAAAGATATTGTTAGGTAATATTATGTTACAATTTATTGAGTAATAACTATGTGCCAAGCATTGTGCTAAACACCTGAATAGTATTAAAAATAGGTCATAATTCTATCCTTTATTGTTATCTAAATGAATCGACAATATCATATTTAAGAGATAAATTTAAGTAGGAGTTCAGGTTCTAAAGTCTTCAGAGACCAGAAAGATGATGTTATTTCTTAAAAAGCCATGATAAGACAGAAGAGTGGTGAGGAGAATTTCTGTACTTAGGTTAAGCCCCTGACCACTAGTTTTTAATTTGCACCTTAAAAGTTTAAATAGCAGAAACAAAGAAATAAAAAATATTCATAATTTGCCACAACCAAAAATTTCCAACTGTTCCATCTCTATTATACTTCCTGAATTTTTTCCCCAGGTTGAAGAGTGTGGGACTAAAATCATTCTTGCACCTGTAAAATTTGTCTCCTAAAGTGAAATGGTTATAAGTGCCAATAAACTAGGTCCGCCCACCCACCCCCGAAAGGGGAAAAGAAAAAAAACACCAACTCTTGGCTACTAGAGAATCAAATGAATCAATCATTTAGCAAGACTGAGTTGCCAATCTGAGTTTCCATAATATTGTATGGGGAGATAATCCATTCTGATGATAACTAAGATCCACAGCATGGAAGACCATTTATTTTAAATACATGATTCTATAAAACATTTAAAATGACTGTTAAAATCCATGAGATGGACAGCAGTAGTTCTAATACAATTCTCATCCATGGTGCCATTCCTCACCTGATAGGTGGCTAAAAATTATTCCATTTTAGAAATAACATGTGATGATCTGAATTCTTGGAATGTCCTTTGTTGACCAAAAGAAATATCGTTTTCCAAGTGTCTTAATAACTTAATCAACATGGATAGCTGAACAGCTCAATCCAAAAAGAGAAAATACTCTAAAACTCCTTTCATTGAGAGGAATTATTTTATAGCTTACATTATCCAAAGAATTGACAACTTTAGCCTTTTATCTTAAAGAAACAAGCTTGGTAATAGTTTATTAATTTTGTATAACTTAAAGTAAACCTTTAATCTATTACAAAGAGAAAACCAAATTTAGAGCAACAGCAGTAGCATAGGTACCTTAATTCAGGAGAAACTAATAAAGTTTGGCAAAATATAATCTGTAGTAGCAAAGCGAACAAGGTATTGTACCCCCGCTTTATTTCTTCTGTGAATGTAAAGCCTTGTCATAGACTTCAAAGCTGTTTTTCCATTGAAGGTCCAAACACAGATGGTAAAGACACAGTTGGAGACTATTGTTTTAAGATTGTATTAACTTTAAAGCCTAGTCTCACAAGTAAAATATTCTTTGCCCCACAGCTTTTATTCATTCCTGCTTATCTCTCTAGGACTTCTGGTCTAAAGCACTGTTAAAAAGGAAGAAAATAAGTATTTTAAAATACTGACAAGAAAATGTTATCTATTTAAATAAGTAATGAAACCGTAGAGTTTAGTCTCATATGAACTTTTTTTTGGCTAAATAGGGGCAATTCTCTCAAGTTTTCTTCAGATAACTGATTACTTCTCTAAGATGAGTGTTCATTTTTAGTGAGGCTGTGTATTTATGGTAGTTGATGATTGTATGCTAGAGTTTTATTATAGGAAACAACAAAGATTGTCAGAATTTTGTTTTTCCTTTCACATTTTCAAGTGCCTGCTGAAGTCTTAGGTGTTTGAAAACTAAGGATACAAATCAGAACTTTAGCTCTGATACTTATGTCTCAAAGTTTCAAAAATTTTTTTTCATTGAAATGAGACTAAAATAATACCAAACCAGCAGATTTGTTTTAAATCTTAAATGAGCTGGCATATAAAAAGTGCCCATCACGAAGCCTGTCTCACAATATTGCTTAAAAGCGGCAGTGATCACTGCCAACTGTATAACTACGAGTTTCTTTTCCATCCTCTTTGAAAGGCAGAAGAGTCAGATCAGTAC
This sequence comes from Macroglossus sobrinus, assembly GCA_004027375.1. Lineage (NCBI taxonomy): Eukaryota > Metazoa > Chordata > Mammalia > Chiroptera > Pteropodidae > Macroglossus > Macroglossus sobrinus. The sequence continues at coordinate 164,391 of PVKZ01000910.1, read as the reverse complement.
GATATTGTACAGTCACAGCAGTGATGTTCCAAGGCTCGTAAAGTTGAATGTGATTTTCTACTGCACAGAGAGAGGAGTGACTGAAGTGCACTATGTGGGACGTCTGATCCTCTCCCCTCTCTACGCAAAGTAGACCCAGCTCTTGTCTCAGCTCTCTGTGTAGAGTTTGGCATCTAACAATTGAAGATTGGTTATGGGAATTTTAAAATAATAAAGCTAGATGAGCTGGCAGAAATAACAGAACTGAGGTTATTTGTTCTGAAGAAAAAGAATCTGAGAAATAAATTTCATGATCTGCTTCATTGTGCACTGTATTTAAGAAGCAGGCTTACATTGTAAGCTGATTTTGGATCTTTATGTAAAGCTGTTTAAACTCCTTATTTTCTTACTTTTCCACAGTTTCACTTGGGTGGGGGAAGTAATTTTGAATGTAGAATAGAGACAAGAAAGGAAACTTAGAAATATGTGTGGAGGAGTTAGGGAAGAAAGAGATGCGCTAATATTTTAATTATTTGTCATTTTTTTGGAAAGTGAGAATAGATTAATACTATATTATACATTATTATCAAAATTAAAACAAGGAGGAAAAATTCAAATTTATTCCCTTGGTGTAAATCTCCCATAAATACAATATAATTTTATAGACAGAGTCCCCCACCCCCCGCCCCGCCTTTTTTTCCTTTTTGGTTTTAAAATAGCAAACCTGGTTTACTAGATATAATCCTCATTAGTCTTAAGAACAATTAGTTTTGCAGCTGCAAGAAACATGATTTATAGGACTAAAGCTTCAAGCATGCTCCTTTAAATAGTGTCTTTAATTTGTATGCACCTTTTGCATAAAATACAATGTTCTTTCTCTTGAGTAGACAAAAAGGTTAAATTAAGGAAACGATGAGAGGCATCTGGTGCTTGTCATTGCATGACTCAGGAAAGAGGGAGAGAGTCACTTCTTTCCTTATGCAGGCTGTCCAATCTCTCGTTCCAGTGGTCTCCCTGTATCAAACTCAGATGAGCTTTATCAGATAGCAGTGGTACTCTGGGAATTTGTGCCAGGTATATCTGAGCCTGTAAGCTGATGTGGGAAGTAAGAGCTGAAACTGGAGCGGCTAACTCATCTCCTCAGTTTTTAGAAGTTTATGCTGAAGCCCCAAACTTGAAAGCAGAAACAAAAGAAAGTTCTAAACATAAATGTTATCACATCTATAATCAGTTTTCTAAGTGGAATTTTTAAAAATATAAGAACAAACTGAAGGAGATCAAAAATATAACTGTACCTCTGCTTTAGTGAATGAAAGTAAAAAACATCTCAAAGATAAATAAAATATATATATTTTTATGATCGGAGGTCAAATTCTTACATTTTACTTCTGGCACATTTTATAATGTAGATGTTTAGATGTTGATTACTATAGAAACTAATTTAGAGCCTATAGAGTTCTTAACAAATTTGTTTGTTACTCATGGTAACAAAGATATTACTACATATAAAATAGCATTGTTTGTCAGGTGCTTACTACATGATCTTATTTAGTCCACACAGTGCCTGTGAGAAATAGATATTATAGCCTTAATTTTTCATAGAGAAGGTAAGTAATGCTGTCAGCTGTCACAAAACTTGCCTAAATTTACAGAACTATTATGTGGGGAGAGGTCTAGATTTATTGTCTTAATCTGTCTCTTTTCACTGGACAGAATGTCCTAAGTTCTTACTTCTTAAGAGCTTTATCCCTAAAGAGCTTGCTTCTTTAAAATTTTCAAATCATAAAATTTTAAAGATAAATAAAATCTTAGGGATATTTTGCCATACCTTTTTATTCTGCATATATGATAAAACAGAGAAAATAAGTGACTTGTTTAGAACTACAAAATTAGAATCCAGATATGTAGTCTGTTTATCCATTCTCTATTCTGACTCCCAGTCCATTTTCAACTTTGATTAATTAAAACAAATAACAACAAAAAAAAAACAAGTTTTTTCTTGAAGGAGAAGCTATTGACAAAATACTTCCCAGTTAGAAGTCTTAAAAGTGATACAAATTTATGTCACCCAGTCATAACTGGATTTGATTAAAATCCATTCAGATATTTTTAACCATTTGTGATTTTTGCTTCCCCACATATCTATGCAGCACTAATCTCAAATCTCATCATTTTACTATAATATCTGGCTAATGCATAAAAAAATCTGATTACCTTTCTTTGTTCATAAAAGTTGTGGGTTACTGAAGGTCAGATAAAAAAAGTCAAATCTCTTAAAGAAATAACAATATCTGTGGTTTTTAAAAGAGATTAAGAAGAAATGATATTGTCTGTAACGCATATCCTCAAGAATCACAAACCAAGCTCATAAAATTCTAGAAGCAATAGACAACACATTTGTTACTGTTTGCTTTTGGAAGCACCAACTCAGTCAATTTGTTCTCCTTAGCCCTTAAAATGTAAAGGGAGTTATAGATTTATAGATGACTAGGTAAATAGATGACAGATAAATAATAGATGATAGATGATAGATGGATGATAGATGATAGATAGATAAATAGATGATGGATAAAAGAATAAAAACAAATCTGAAATATAAATATCAATTTTACATAAGTTTCCACTAAGTAGAAAGGATAGATCAGTTGCAAAAAAATAACGGTGACAGCAGCAACAACAAAATCCTTTAGTAACAATTATTACCTAAAGAAATAAAAACAAATTTGTTTTTTTTCATTTTAAGGTTTACAATTTTGTTAATTTCATGCTACCTTTGCATTAATTTTTAATGCAAAAAACAATTTGGAAGACTATGGGAAATGCATATTAAATATATTTCCCCCTTAGGTTCAATAGACCTAAATATATTAATATAAAAATAAAACAAATCTATGAAAATTATTTTTATAATTATTTGGGCTTTTATGTAGTCAATAAATATGACTAAATTTTAAAAGTCATTATGTCCTATTGCTTGGCTCTGTTGTTTTCTATCATTTTGAGAAAGCCATTCATCCTTTCTGAGTATCAGTTTATTTATCGATAAAATGGAGATAATTGCCATTATTTTATAATATTAGAAGAATAAGTTTTAAAAAGCATATGTGAAAAGACCTAGTATATTCACTGTGTCTGAAACATGTTCATTGCGTCTGAATCTTTTCCAGATAGCAAAAAACCAGAGTTACCAAATGGCACAATATATTGATCACATCCATACGTTTTTTGGTGGAAAAAGCACCAGAATAAGAGCTAGGAGTTCTAGATGCAAATATCAGCTTTGCCACTAATTATGTATGTAAACTCAGTTGCTCCATCTACCTAAAACAGAAGTCCTCTCTAAGAGGACAATCTAACAGAGAATGGATTTTGATTTTGTTCAGTCATGTAGGGACTCAAAACAGATTTGTTGAACAACAAAATCTAATAATGTAGAGAATTACAGTTAATTATTGATTAAAGTCACTGGCTTTAGGTGGACACAGGGTTGGAATGCTCCATCATTCATTAACTACATGAACTTGAGCAAAGTTACCTTTTTTCCTCTCTAATTTTTATTTTCCTCAATAAATGGCACTATAAAAGCATGTACCTTTTTAAGGTCATTTGGAGGATTCAATGAGATAACCTATCAAAAGTACTTTGCATATTTCAGGCCACATTGTAAGTTTTTCAAAGCATGGCCTTAACTGTTCATTATTGTTGTTACAGCTTTAGCATTTTAACATTCATGAATTCCTTTACTGTCATTTCTAAAAATTTGTGCCCACGGGTCAGCACATTAACTGACTAAATATCTGTTTCGTGCTGTCCCTGTGGGGATGACCCTGCTGGTGCTGCAGCCAGTGGGAGGTATTACTCTTAATTCTCTTTTCCTAGATTGTAAAAATCTGCACTGCTAAGATTTAAACCCAGTGACTAGATCTTGAAAATGTAGAGTGAAAGCATCACAGTACCCTGGGTACAGAAGCCATGGAGCCATAATATTCTCATGTTCCCAGTTATGGCAGGGCCACAACTCTCACAAACACTTTTACTTATGTTTATTTATACCATTTATAAATGTCCATAAATGTAATAAGTACAATCTATAAATGTCCCACTATTTTGACGCTGTCCCAAGTTAACATGGAAGCAGTTTTACTACCTGTGCAATTGTCATTTGCCTATATTTTTGAGTAATCCTCTGGGACTTTCAAAAAGTGGTACAGGCTTTATATAAAGTACATATTTAAAAAAGAAATGTGTTTAAAAAAACATACATATGCAAACATGCTCACACATACAAAAACTCATAAACACAAATGGGACCATGCTATACCTACCTAGTAGCAATTTGGAAAACAAAAAGTATTTCTGGAAAGATTTCAGATTTTGAGATCATATTCCTTTTTATCTGCCTTAAAATTTTAAGTTGAAAAGACACAGTATTGTTATAAACATTTCAAAAACACATGAGTTCTTCAGATTACTATGATTACTGTTAAAACTGATTAGTACAGAAAAACCTTTACTTTTATAATAGAATATTATTTGAATAATGATTTAATTACTACTATATTAAGTGAAAAACACAATATTTCTAATTACCTTGATAATATAAACCAAAATATAATTTTGTCTCAAGTTTGGGTCTTGTTCTATTGAAAATACAAGTTATTCAAAATTTAAGTTATTGTATCAATTTATTTTATATGTAAAATCTCCTGTCTATTCTAAAAGTAAATAAAGCATGTCATCACAGAAAATGTCTATATAGACATCCTATTAACTGTCCTTCTGGCATATGGATTTTTCATCAATTTTACTCCCACGCTTCTGCCAGATACATAATTCTAAATGTAGTACTGATGATGTCATTTCTTTTGGTGACTCACAATATAAAATTCAAAAAATGTATAACACGGTCCCAGCTTTCTATCCAACCTTCCCAATGGGTCCTTCTTCCATCATTAGTGTACTTTATGTTTTAGATGCCAGGAGACTGTTAACTACTCTATCTCAAGCATTTTCATGCTGCTCCCACTATATGTAATGACTTCCTTTTTATACATGGAAACCTCTACCCATTTTTTTAAGACTGGGTCAAATGTTACCCACATTGTGGTTACAAAATGCCCAGTAATTTGTTGATGTATTATATGCACATACTACTTTCAATTGTATACATTATTGAAATATGTATATATTGTTAACGTATTGAGTTCACAGGATATTTGACAAATCAGTAAATGCCATTATATGTGTTAGTATATATGCCTTTGTGAAAAACAAGTCTTTATTTAATACTGTTTTATAGCTACACTAAGGTCTGTTTCTAATTCAAAGGTCTGTTGAATTTTTTTCTAAATATATGTTATATATCTCTTGTGACTGGAAGAAATCTTTCAACAGTATATTGATATAAATGAAAATATTATGACTGCAGTATTAAAATATTTATTTACTCTCTATCAGTTTTCAAAGGTGTTTGTTGAAAGTTAGCTGATAAATCATCAGTTTCTTGATGGCATAAGATGTTCTTGAAAACTCATTAGGTTTGCCATATCCTATGTTTAACAAAACCTAATGAAATCATTTATTTAGAGGTTTTCAAAGGTTTTGTTTCTAAATGTCTTAAATGTAAATGAAAGAAGAAAAACTTTTATAAATTATACACTTAGAAAATCTTTAGAGAAGATCAGAAAGACATTTTCAAACATCCATTTTTAAAATTATCTTTTCTTGCGGTGAATTCCTTCTTTAAAAGATGTTGTTTTCTTATTCATTGGTAAAATTATGTTCTTATCTTAAAAGTGGCAGTTAAGTTTGCTTATTTAGATAAATATCTTCAAGGTAGCCTACAACTGACAGCCACTGTTTTTCTTTCTAATGTGTCTGAGGAAGAGTTCAGACAAAGAATAAATGTTAGCACTGCCATTTTCTTTTCATTTGTGTATTCTTGCAATTAATGATTCGTGATCTTCTTACTGAACAGTTTGTAAACTCTTTCCGGTTGTATTATTCATAGTTTAATTAAAAATAGATAATATGTTTGTTAAACCAGACACATGTAAACTGAAATACACCTGAAGCTAAGAAAAAAACTTCAGAATATCTTATGTTCCAGATATACCTTATAAAAAGTGTTTAGATCATACCTAAGTGTTTAGATCATCAGGTCATTTCATAGATCCATTTTTATTAAAGGTTATTTCTTTCCTTATATTCCTTATTTTTCTTTCCTTATTTTTATTTTAAAGGTTATTTCTTCCCCTTATCCTTAACACTAATTTGTTAAATGCTTAGAGAAAAGCGATCATTCTTTATAATTTTGTAGAGCTGTGTGTGTACTTTTGTTATAGCTCTTATAATTTGTATTTTAGTATTTTACAGATTGACAGAATATAAAGTTTTCTGAGGCAGGGATTAATTTTTGAATTATAATAGAGATCACAGAAATTATATATAGATGATGATCAACACATGACTTTGTTGCATTCAAACATAAACACTAAAATATATTAATTCAGTCGTACCTGATTTTTGCAGGGACTGGTCCAATATGGCTGAATGAGGTATTTTGTTTTGGGAAAGAATCATCTATTGAAGAATGTGTAATTCGACAATGGGGTGTGAGAACCTGTTCACATTCCGAAGATGCTGGAGTCACTTGCACTTTATAATGTATCGTTTTTCATTCACATTTATGAAATCATTGCAAAATAATCTGTATTACTTTACTCCATTAAAACCAGCTTAATGAATATTCCTTAATTAATTAAGAATATTGTCTAAAGATAAGAAATATTTAAAAATTATTGGATAAACATGTTGAATAACTTCATACTTACTATATGTCTATATTTGAACTGTTTTAACATCTAGATTTTTTAATGGAATTTTATACTCTAAGGACTTATATATTGAATATATTGAAGTTTAGGTCTTCTAGATTACAAATGACAGTAATAATGAAAACACATTCCAATTGATGGCTCCAATTTATATCTTCAAAACAAGATTGCAATTATTGTCATTTTTGTCTTTTTTGTCATCTGTCTTGTTGATTTTGATTTAATTACTTTCAGCATAACAAAAGAATTGAGGATATATCTTTTGTGCCCAGTTTACAAAATCTGTACTCTATACATGTTTTTAAAGAAAGAATCTTATCCAGCTATCAATCTCTCTGAACATGCAATCACTTGACTGTTAAATAACAATGTTAATGATATGTTTTGGCCATGATGGAAAACTCATTAGGAGGTTTTACATGCTCATATATTAATATGGTCAATAATAGCATGATTAATAACATGATTATTAATAATAATAACATGGTTATTTTATATGGTTATGTATTGACAATTTTTTTACTGAATCATAAAGTTAGTTGAAAGTAGGATTTATGAGAAAAGGCATGTCCCACCATTGCTGCACGTGTCCAAATAACTGATAGATCAAAAATGTCATTTTCAACACGGAGCTCAGATTGTTATGCATTTAAATTAAGTTGAATAATAAGCTTATTACAATTCTAGGACACTGTGTTAAAAATGTAAATACATCTGCTTACTCCACTTAAACTAACAGCATGCAAATGTCTTGAATGCAAAAGGGAGTTTTAATTATGCTTCTTTGGAGAATTTCCTGAAGTCAATCTCTGCCTCCTCCACTACTATGCTGGATTTATATTGCATCAACACAGCTATGCTAAATTACATTTCCCAGAATTCTCTTTCCTACGTTGTTCTGGTTTAGCATGGACCACAAAAGACATTGTGCTTGGGATTGGGAAACAGATTAGCAGCAGCCATAGTTTTCTTTATGCCCAGAAAGTTCTCGAGGGGCAGCAGAGCACTTATATAGCACACACAAGTTGTCCCTGCTCTGCTGGCTGACCTAGTTTACAGGAAAGCAACGACTGTATCTCCTGAAGTTCTCTCTGGAGCCTCCTTCAGTTTCTTTCACTATTAGGACAGGTGGGCATTTAGCTTCATGATTAATTTATTACCTTCTCCTGAGGCCACCTGAACCATCAAAGTTGGAGGCAGTGAGAAATTAATGCAGGTTTCAGCTCATCTTCATGGGTTGCATTTTGTTCTTGCTCACTCTCAGTTCGTGTCCATTTTCCCTTTTAAACTGCCTTCTTGCTGACTTCAGATGACCCAAAACAACTGACAAAAACAAGACTTTTATTAGACTGCTTAATCAGCAACCAAAATTACCTATAATATATAAGTTTAATTTTTCTTCTTTCTTTTTACCTGAGATCAAATATCTTGAAGGGAACAAAGAGTTGCCCTGGGCTTTGAGACAGTGGCTTTAGGCAAGAAAATGGACAGGAGAATATAGGGCATTTAACAACTACAGTAGTGGGCTTGATGTTTAGAATTTCTTCCAGTTTTTTAATGAAATGGAATTATTTTTAATTACTGTAGGTGTCAAACTGTACTTTCTGAAGGTAGTGTTATGCCGAGACTGAAACACATGGGCCCAGGTTTTAAAAGTTACATAAAGGATGAAACTATTGTACTGGTTTTTCTACAAAAATGTCAGGTACACAGAATTTTTTGAAAGGAAAATTACTATATTACTTTTAACAACTGTAGAATTAAATGTGACCCTTAAAGCTCTTTGGGGTTCCGTGAATAAAAACTTTAGAATTACTAGAGTAATTTTAAGTTAGGGAGGGGAAAAATGACTGAAATACATTGTTAATCATTCATTAAGACCCGCCCTAGGGTCAAATAAGTTCAATCAAATCCGTAAAACATTTCAGTTTTTTTAAAAGTCTTTGATCCTTCATGCTTACACTTCCCTAAAAAGACTGATAAAATTAATGACATGAATTGTTCCCTTACTTCCTTTTGTTAAATTCATAAGAGTCCTCTTGTAAAGTTTTAATGACAGAATAAAATGAAAACACAGCTACTATTCTAAATAAGGGTTTATTAGGGTAGTCAAGGATGGCTTACTTTCGGAGAACTAATTTGTCATATATGTAAGTCAGCTGTCAGAATGATTAGAGGGGTAAAAGGAATCACCTGAGAGAGTTCAGAATAAAAGGAGACAAGGGAAGGAGAGAGGAATGAAGGAGAGAAAGAAAAAGAAGATAGAAGACAAGATCCAAGAAATGGCAAATTTGTTAATCATCATTTATTGTTCATCAGAAGTTTTGAATTAGAAGGTAGGTCAGTTTGTGATATTTTAAAACTTCTTATGTTGAAGAAATGAGGTAACATTAATTGGGAAAAAATGGCTTTTGGGATTGTAGTAATATTCAACAATTATTTTTATTTTAATATTCAAATTTTAAAGTTGACTTCCTACTTAAAAACAGTTTTATTGCATACTAGAGGAAGTAAGGGAATCAAGAAATTTAAGAAAACAAATTTACCATATTAAAAATTTCTACCAGTGGCTATGTACTCAAATTATAATGGAAGGAGATATTTACATAGAGACAATAGAGGAAATATTTCCTATGCTAGAACACCATTTGATATATGTTTTCATTTTAAAATAGAATTACAATATCTTTTAATCATTAACATTGAGAAAAGTTATCACATTAAGATAAAGCACAAACATAAAACATTCCCAGTGGATTCTTCTCTTCTTGTAGAGATGAAAAACAAACAATTCATTATTATTTTCCAAGTGCCTTCTCTAAAAACAGGAGAGCAGCATCATTTCACAAAAAGGCTCATATTATTAGCAAGTCATAGGATGTGGTCAGTGCACTGGGTCGGTGGGGGAGGACCCGTAGTTCTGTCCTGACTGTGCTGCTCACTCGCTGCATGTTCTTTAGGGAAGTCATTTCCCCTTTAATCCTCAAACCCTAGCAAAGAAAATAGAAATGATTACGTACGTATGACTTATCTAACTCAGCATGTGATTATGAAGACCAGAGTTGAATATAAATTACTGACAGAAGTCATTCATTTTCTAGTACCCCTAATATTTACTAGTCTCCGTCCCCACATTTGATGGTGTTAATACAAGTAAAAAGATTGAATTAATTTAAAATTACTTCTGCATTTTTAGACTGTCTTTTTCATTTTGATGTCACTTTGAGACCCCCACACATTATAGCTCATTAGGATTAAAAATGTGATAGTGCTCTGTAAATTAATTCATTGTGTACCTAGAACTTTTAATTTACTCAGCTCTTTAGGCAGGAAGAAATGCTGTGCAAATCAGCTTAGTTTAATTTAGTGAAGAAATTATCTTGTAAACTGAAAAACATAAAAAAACAATAAGGGGAACATTTCCAAAGCTGTGTATGGTACTTGGCTTGTCCAGTGTAGGCGGCCTGCTTAGGACTCCATAGGCATTCAGAAAAAGCAAAGGGAGAAAGGAATTTTCACACACTGATCCCAAATAAAGCCCTAGCAGAAATCTCAGATCAAGAAGCATTGGCAAAAAACATGCCCCAGGTGAATCTACTTCCCCCTGCCTTCCAAAGCTTCAGTCCCTTTACTGAGTAGTTTTCTGTCTACACATCAGTTCTCTCCTACCTGCTTTGTTTTTGTGTTTTTGTTTTTGGTTTTTACTTTCCCTCACCCGCAAAAGGCCTGTGGTTTAATGTAAAAGCTTAGACTGAAACAGGCTGGTCTTAGAATGCCAGCCAAATTCTTAATCCAAACCTCTTGCTCATTAAGTCAGTCAGCCAGCACCTGACACAGCATATATCACAGGCTGTGGAAAGTTACAGAGAAGTAGGAAACAAAAAAAAAAAAAAGAAACTTAGACCCTTCTTGGGAAGTGGTTATGATCTGAAGGAAAAGAATGTGGTTTAGCACAAAGGAGATTTTTTCAAGCAGCATCAGGAAAGGATAAAACTTTAACGACCTGAGTAGGATAGTAAGAGATGAAAACAAACCAACTAATTGCTAGAAAACTCCAATTCAGGAGCTTTTAATTGTATTTAAGAGGCATCTGAGAGCCACTGTAAAGCCATAGAAAGGAAAGTACTATCTAATAATGATGGTGGCTAGAAGAAGAGCTAGTTACCTGCAAGCTTGTGGACCAGTGATACATAATACCAGCCATCCCCTTAGCTCGATAATGGGCTTGTTTAAGCTGAAAAGAATACTCTTGCTCCACAGCAATTTGGAGCAGGTCCAAAAATATGGACTGAAGCCTCATGATGCCCCTAAGGAGTGGTGTGAAATGAAGCAATCCAATGACACTTTCTATGCTAAATATTTCTATCTTTAAAATAAGATATTTATATCTGGATTCATTTCAGTGTCACCATTGTGATAAAATTAGATTCTGATATGAAAATCTGTGTAAGCTATACAGTCTAATATCGTTTAAATTAGCATTATTGTTGCTATTTAGGAAGAGAAGGTGAGAGAGAAAATGTATTTCTGTTTTATACTCAAGGAGTGAGTCTGGCTTAGTATCATTTTGAGTATGGAATTATACATGTGTGTAGAATGAATTTTTAATATATGATAATGTAAGTTTCTTAGTAGTTCTGATGAATCATTTTAGTATAATTTTCTTTATTGTATAATTCATGTTGTGACATCACCAGGTGCCAGCATTATTAGTAATAGAGATTCTGCTTTAATTTCCATATTTTTCTTAAAAGGCTTAAGAAGGTGATCCTTGGCATATAAGAGGCACAATGTTACGTGGAAGGTTTTAGGGAAAGAATTTTGGTTACAGACCACAATGGCTGAACTCCTACCTCACTTACCAGTAACTCCTGTTCTGACATCTCATGGTCAGGTGTGAATTTGGGTTGCTGGTTCCAGCACATATCAGTTTAAACTCCATAAACATCAATCCATGAGCATCACTTTTCTCATATATGTATATGGAATAATAGTATTTACAGGCTTGTTGTTAAAATCAATAAAATAATGTGAGCGCAATTAAGGGTAAACTTTAAATTGGTATTATTTAGAAAGATGGTTTTCTCAATATTGAAAGACAATATGGGGGGAGTATTTTAACTTTAGTAATGAGGACAATGGAAAGAGTATTATAGATACACTTTAATTCTTATGTGTTGAAATTCTATCTCCCCACTCCTTGAGTCTTAAAAACTATACTTTTACAACATGAAAGTACACAGAAGGGTACTAATTTAAGGAGTTCATTATTTTGAAAGATTATAAATGTGTTTTTGTGGTAATCAGAAGTTCTTTAAGCTCTGGATGTATACAGACACATACACACACATATATATGTACATGCCAGATTCATCCTGAATTACAAATTGGGAAGATAAGCTATGTAGAAAAATTTTTTTTTGTCTTTATAGTCTGAAACTGAAAATCTTGTAAAATTAACAAATCCTTTAAATTTACATTAAGCAGATTGATGTCCCTCTCTTCACCAGCAGAGAGAGACATAGGTCCCTCCTAGAAATGATATTTTTCCTGGTCAACTTGAGATTTCTGTTCCCACTTCTTCTGAGTTAGTTTAATTTTTGGTTCATATTAGTGTTCCAAGAGTATGTTTCTCTTTCCGCTTTGCCTCATGACAGCACTCAAATTCTGTCGTGCCTAAAATATCACAAACACAAAGCCTAATGATTCAGACTCAAATAAGATTCCCAATAACATGGGCAAATCAAAGTGTCCTGTTGTTGATGTTCCCCACCACTGGGACTGTCTCTTTGGTTGATCTTACTTTCCCTTTGCTTCTCAGCTCCCTACTTGTTTCCTCTATCCCTTTTTTTATCCTCTCAGGCTTTAACTTTGCACCTAATGCCTAGTAATTGCTTGAGGATCATAGATCTTCTTCTTCTTTTTTTGTTTACAATATCTATGACTAAAGAGTCTTACTTTCCTCCTCTAAACCTCCCAGATATTTACCTAATACAGTCATCATTCTCTCGGAGAGACTCTGTTATGAGCAGCTAAAACAATATTCTTCCTCATCTTACAGATTAGTTTCCAAAGAAGAATATCACCAAACATTTAATAAAAGCTCAAAATAGGCATATATCTAGATACTGTGAGGAAAACAAAAGTAAATAAGATATAACTGGTAAATAACAGGTGGACAGGAAGAATTACCATGGATATGAATGTACTAAGTTTATTATTCATGATCTGCAGAAGGCTGATGCAAATAAATAGGTTTTGTTACTTAATGACTCAGTCCGGCCAGTCCTTGAAATAAGAATGAACACATGTTAGAAACCCAATCCTTATCAACCAGGTGTGATCTCAGATCAAGAGCACAGCCCTCATTCTGGTATCCATCCTATCTCCTGAGAATACTGAATGTCATTGTGCCTCAAAGCTGTCTTATTATTATTCTTACTGAATACACTAGCTAAATTACTGGATGTTTGCTTCTGTGGTGATGATTAGAGAACTTCTCTGCCTGCCTGGAGGGCTTCCGAGAACCTTGCTGGGATCTTAGGCTTCCATTTAGTCCAAGCCAACATTCTCTCCCTCTTGGTCCAGCGGAGTCCTCTGGTCCAGTGAACCTTAATGTAGCTCTGCTCTTGTCAAGAGAGACCATGAAAACTATACCACCCTCAACCCTGATTTCTGGTGGTGTGACTTATTTGCACCCAATTAAATTATTTGGCTCTAATTAAAACATTAATATCCTTTATGTTCCCTGGTCAGCAATCAGAAGGGGTGAAATTCTTGTCTCTTATGTGCCAAATTTTTTAATCTCATCTTATCTCTCCAGCTATCATTAAAAAATAGTTCAACTCCTTTATCACTTTATTTTACTGGTAATGTAATACATAATATTACAGTCCAGTGCTTCTGAACAATGCTCCATTTAGAAGATAATGTGAATAACTCCTAGTTCAAGTACAGAATTGTTACTAGACCATAAAAAGGTATTTGCTCATATAAAGTATCACTCATTGCTTTCCTGTTGTACCCTTTAAACACCATGTTGATGTCTCTGTACAGTAAAAATTCCATATTTGAACTTCAAGACTTTAAATGACTTAAGCATTAGCTTAGCTGAGGAAGTACAACTTTCTCTGAGTGTTGGTACCAGAGCATATCAGCTGTGTTCTCTGAACATTTTCTGACTTTTCAGGCATTTTTTATAAATTAAAGCTAATGAAAAACAATTTACAACTTAAATAAAAGAAAATATAATAACAGTTATAAAATAACAGTTATAAATTTTTTTATAGCTTTATATTCTCCAATAATAATAGTGGCATCTCAGAATTGGTAGCTTTATAAACTGAAAATAGGAAGGACTAGAAATAGAAATGTTGTAAAATAGAGAAACAATTAATTTCTCAGTTCTTGTAATACTCAAGGATTTATCAATAGGCAGAGTTGAGGAGAAGGTGAAGGATATCACCCCAACTCTGGTCAGGTCAGGATGGGACATAGGATGGGCCTGGCTGAAAGAGATTTGTCGAAATTTGTTCCACACTTGGCACTGAGGCACCTGAAATGATGCAATAAGATGACTCGGCCTGCAGATTGAATACAGAAATGAGGAATTTAAGGGTATACCACATGGTAGGTGAAAAGGCACAAGGGAAGGGGTACAACATCTGAAGTCCAGGAAACCTGGGTTCAAATCCTGACTCTGCGTTTGATGAGTTTACTAGTTGTAACTTTAGGCAAATGATCAACCTTCCTTAGACTTCCTGTTCTTCTCATGTTAATGTAATAATAATTATAATAAAGAACCATGGTAATTTTCTAGCTCATTGGCAGCCTCACTGAATGTTGTGCACTGTAGTCTGATTCAGTTCTTAGAAGAGCAAACCAGTGGTTGGCACATCTGCTCATAAATAATGGGATCGAGGCTTCTGGACCAGAGGAAGCTGAGTAGGGGGTGGGAGGGTGAGGCTTGCGGACTAGCAAGATGATAGGGCCTATTGAAACTCAAACTGGTGTTACCATTAGATGGAAAGAGATGGCTCTGAGGCGCTGAGGAGCCTAGGGCAGAATCCAAATGGAATTAGCTAAATCACCCCGAGTGGGGTGAGCAATCTGAGGTCCTAGCATTTAGCTTTGGGACATGAGGAGCTGCTGAGCTCTGCAGTAAGAAGGACTGGACGCACAGAACCAACCCCACAGGAGCTGAGGAGCTGCAAATGCTCCCAACCTGACCTAACAGAGGCAGCAATCCAGTACCAAGAGATTTTTTTCTTATTCTTCCTGGAGGTTGTTTTGGGATATTCTGCCTTGAGGTTAGATTGGTACTCAAACTAAATACTGTTTAGTCATCAAGAAGAGGCTATTATTCATTCTTGATTTCTCTCATAGACTTATGAACAAACTTATCCAATATTTCTCCACCGAGCCCTTAGAAAATGGTCTTTATTAGTTTGAGGTCAATTATTACGTGTCTCCTAGTCTGTGTTATCTTGCTTTTATTTTCCTAGGCACCTTGGTATTGCTGAAGTGCCACCTCCAAAATCTCAGAGATGCAATCCATAGTCTCACTATAACATCCAAAATGGGTGGACATATTGGGAAGCTGAGAGACTGGTACTTAAATGGTAGTTGCTTTTAAAAAAAAATTCCAGGTTTATAGAACCAGATTTGTATGCCATACCTGAGCTCAGCTGCTCTGTAATTCTTCTCAACTTGTTCTTTAGTCTCTTTCTGCAGGCAAAAGTCAGGAATCCTGCAATTTTTATTTATTATCCTTTCAACCTAAATTTTATCAGGAGGGCGATAGAAAAAGACCAATGTAATTCAATGAATCCATAGGGAGTCTAACCTTGTATAGTTACAATAGCCACTATTTCTGCTTTTCTACATATTTTAGGTAAGAAATATCATGAACAATGGAATAGAATTTAGAGCCTAGAGCAGGCTAAATCAGATATGAAAGTGTGATATATAATAGAAAGTTGGAAGAGATATTCTCTATCATACTAAAAAAGCTAGTCATTTGTATATGGTAAAAGATGAAATTAGTTCCTGGTTTATACCAAGCACAAAAATCAATTCCTGGTCAACTAAGGATTAAAATGTTAAAAGCCAACCTGTAAAATTAGGAGAAAAAAATAACACAAAAGCATATCTTTATAACTTTCTTATAGGGAAATATTTCTTGAATGGAATAAAAAAATATAAACTCTAATGAAAAGATTGATAAATTGTGCTACATTAAAAAATTTTTTCTAGGAGTTTAAATATATAAAGCAGAGGGGGGAAAACTAATAATTGAGATATCTGCAATACAAATAATCATAAATAATTGGTTTTCATAAAACAGTAGAACATCTAAAATCAACATCAAAAAAAATAGTCAATAGAAAAATAAACGAAAGGTGTCAATAGCAACTGACACAGCAAACCAAATGGTGACTAAGAAAAGCAACTTAAATGAAGATATTTAAGTTTTGGGAAAATTTTGAAAAGTCTAACAGGTGCAAGTAGTGGCAAGAGTTTGAAGAAAAGAGAATTCTCATAAAGGTCCAGTGCGAATTTTAGTTACAACAATCTATATGTAGGACAAATTTTTGTCTACTAAATTAAATATATATATGTTCCTTATAACTCTTATAGTTTTATGCCTTTTTCTTTTTTAAAAAAATGGTATGATGGCGTTTATAGTAACATTGGAAACAATCAATTGACAGAAATGGGTTTTTTAAAAAATTGTGATGAGAATTAAAACACAATATCATCTGTGCTAAATAGTACTTTTCTGCCCCAGAGTTAAATTAAATTGAGCTTGTTAGTAATAGCCTTATGTTAAACAGTATTGAGAACAAGCAAAAAAGTTAGTTTACTCCAGGAAATTACTTGCTCCTGGAAATAAGCCTGTGAGTCATCTAAAATAACCTGCTTTAACAACTAATAATACTATCTTAACACTGTCAGACTCAAGATTCTCTTCAAAACCCTTACTCCAAAGATATAATGTCACAAACCCCATCCAGTCCCAAACTGTTTATTGCCTTATAAGACTCGTTTTAAAATCGACCAGCCTAGTTCCTCATACTCTGTAAGTGTCTTTCTGTGCTTTCCGCCTTTTGAAAAACTTTAAAAACTATGTCAGTGTTATGTTCTTCTTTACTGCAGTAAACTGATAAACTAGATTTTGTTTGATTAGCAAGTTATTTAGGTTGTCTTTTGTGTAATCAACCAAAGTATAATTTAAACAATGACACAATATAAAAGGAAATGATATATAGCTATACATACCAATATAAATAAATCTCATATATTATTGACTTAAAAACAGTAGTAATAAAACAAAAGTTTCTATAGAAAAATACAGTTTACCTCCACTTATATAAAATTTAAATAAATGCAAGTCAATAGTATACATTATTTAAGGATACATATAAATGTGATGAAAGTTAAAAAAATAAAAATAGATAATATATACCACGTTGAGAATTGGGGGAATGGAGAATGAGAGAGAGAAGAATGCAGTCTGGAAGTGTATAGGAAGTTTGAACTATATTTGTAATGTTTTATCTAACCTTCAAGATAGATGATGGCTTTATAGGTGTTCATGTTATAATTTAAACTTTTTGCAATTTTAATTATTTTATAAATAATTTTAAAGAAAAAGATATTATAGAGGTATAATATTTGAAGGTCATTGTTTCCAGAAAGAGGGACTAATAATATTAAATGCTGCATAGTGTTCAAAAATAAAAAAGTAAAATAGCGTCTTTGGATTTTACCTAGTGAATTCTTATTGGCTCATGGCAAGAGAGTGGAGAGGTAGGAATAGAAACTGAAAATAGGTTGGAAATCATGGAAGCAGACAGGGAATACAGACAACGTTTATGAAAGATATATTTACTACAATTGAACCTTTTATAAGATGCCTGGGCCAGTTCAAAAGCACCATGCCATGAAGAGGTTTATCATGTATGCTTTTCTGGATGTATTCTCCTGTCACACTTTAAACTAGAAGACATTAGAATTAGTTGCTCTACCAAGAACCAGTAAAAACACAGCAAGTATTTGTAGTCATACATATTACATTTTTACAGACCTTAATTGCATTGACTATAGGGCACTCTGCATAAATAATAAACAGCCAGAAAAAGTCAACAGGATCGGTAGAGTGGAATAAATTTACCTAAAGTTTCCAATTGTTGGCTCAGCTTTAGGGATTAGAGGCAAAGGAAGGCTAGAGAGGAAAGATCTAGGAATCAGAATGAGACAAGAGAAAAATAGAAATAAAATAGTATGAGAAGTGAGGATTAGGGAAAACCTTCCTCAATTTGCAATTACTGACCCATGAGAACACATTTAATACTTCCTTTGCCTTCAATAAATACATTCACAATTAAAAACCCATTATCTGTGAATAACACATTGTAAAGCTACGTGCTCCCTTCTTGAAGCAGCCAGCTCCGGTATTTAACTAAATGCTTTCAAAAATGTTAATCCTGTGGCAACAACATCCAGAAAATTCTGAATAGTAAATGAAGTCAGAAAAATATTATTGCAAAGAAAGGTTAAACTGAAACATCATGCTAAAATATAAGGGTAGGAAATAAGAATTTAACATTAATAATCAAAATGAGATATAGTCATTGATCTGTTCTTAATAGAATTGCTAGATTTAACAAATAATGACAAAGATGACCAAGTTAAATTCAAATTTGAAATGAATAAAAAAATTTTAGTGTAATTATGTTCTATGCAATATTTAGGACATAGTTACATTAAAATCATAATTTGTGGTTTATATAAACTTCAAATTTAACTGAGCATTCTGTATTTCATTTGACAGTCATAGTTTTATGATGTTTCCACTGTTTTTTCAATATGAGTTAAATACTTATGTTATTTCTGTTTTTCACTCAATTTTTTTTCAATTTTCCTGCCATATTTTTCTGACTTTTCTAAATTCTATATCTTCTAGAGAGTAACAAATGGAATGTGGTTTTATTTCTCAGAAAAGATCTTATATTTTAGATTAATTGCTTTACACACAAGCTTCTCTAAATCATCTAGTCATGCTTTGTTTGATGTGTTTCTGGTAATGAAGTTCATTAATATGCCAGTCCTCCTCAAATGAATATTATTCAGAAAACCTAGTCCTGAATATTTTGTCTTTGAATTACAGAGGAGGAAAAAAAATCTTTTCTTTAGTTATCTTAGGTTCACTGCCTGGGGCCCAACAAATTAGAGAGAAAAACAGATTAGCAAGAGAAAACAAATTTATTAATATGTGCATTTGCACATACTTATTTGAATATCCAGTGATAAATAACTCAAAGGGGTGGTTAGTTAGAACTTGACTATATAGCATCTTAACAAAAGGACAATACATTTGTAGAGAAGTGACAGGACAAACGAAGAGGACAATGAGTTTCTGAGAATGTCAAATTGTGGAAAGGTAAATATATGGGGGAATTAATGGATGATAAAGGTTAGTCAAGATGGTATGTAGATTCCTCTTGACTTCTTGGCTGATAAGAAGCTATAGTTGTCTCTGGTGATTAACTTCTGTCCTTCCTGGTTGTTAGAGCTTCACTAATTTTGTCCTGCTTTTAGGCAAATAGGGTGAAGGCAGAGAATTTTTCTTGGATTCCTCTAAATTGCCTTTAGTTTAAAATAATCCTTATGCTAAAGTGACTTATTTTGGGATGGTATGTTTTGCTACCCTTCAAATTTTTGGCTTTTTAATAAATTCAGTTGAAAAACACTATATAGTTATGCCACCTTTTTTTTTTATTAAAGAAGCAATAAATGTTATATTAAAATAAACTAATTTAAAAATTACAATAATTATTTTGAAATCTTCTCTGGAAAGTAGACATGAGTAAATATGTTAATAATTACTTTTCCAAATGTAGCTCATATGAAACTCTATACCAATTTCTACCAACCCCTTTTTGTAATCAAAGTTACAGTAAAACCAGATGAAAATACTCAAACCAATACATATTTCATCACTTAATATTATAGTTTAAGAAATATATATATATATAAATGAATAAAAATTATTTCAGAGCAATACATTTCTTTTGGTAAGTTGTAAGTATTATGAAGAAAGAAGAAACTTTCCAAGTTTTTTTTTGTCTGGTCTAACGATCAAATAGACATGAGATAGATTAGCAAGAGAAAATAACTAAATTTAATTACATATATATGGGAACTTCACGTACATGAGAGTCAGAGACTCCACACACGTGAGGTACAGAACAAAGGGAAAATGAGATATAGATGATATTCTGAGCTAGGGGTGTAGTAAGGCACCTTGACTTTCAGAAGGTTATTGGAGGGAGAGCACATGTTCAGCCCTGCTGTATAGATAGGTAAGAAGACATTTCTGGTGATAACTTATATTTGCCAAGCTTCTAATTTAAATTCCTCTAGACAGTTAAGAGTGGAACATAAGTTTAAGCCTTCAGGGTCTTGGTTGCCTTTAGCTCAAAATAATCTGCATACCACTGAAGCACATCTTGGGATAGCTTGTTCTGAACTGTTACTATTTACATTAAGTTTTTCACTGTTATATGAAGATGTTTCAATACATTTTTATAAAATGTCTTGTTTTGTTATTCAAATATATTTCTTTAAAAATTTGCTTAGAAAGTAAACTATAATTTGATTCCAATTGATTATAACCTATTAACATTTTAAAGTTTTTTAAAGATCTTTCTTAAGATAAATAGCATTCTCTTCTTTTCCAAATGAGGTGTATACCAATTTATTAATTATAATGAAGTATAATAGTTTCAATCTTCCCAATACCACCAGAAGAGGAAATACAAAGCTTTGTGTTAAAACTAACAAAAGACTTAGTCCTATCTCCACCTAGTCCTACTTCCTTCTGTGTGATATTGTAACTTAAATGTTGAATTTCAATTTTCAATTGTATAAAAGTGACCTAAACAGAACTACCTCTAAAACCTTTCACTAAGGTTGTTGTGAAAATTAAAAATACTAATGCAAGCAAAGTACTTAGAATAGTATCTGGCTCATTCTAAATACTAGTGGTAGCTCTTCTCAATAGGGCGTCTTAAATCTT
The DNA here is from genome assembly GCA_004027375.1 of Macroglossus sobrinus. Classification (NCBI taxonomy): domain Eukaryota; kingdom Metazoa; phylum Chordata; class Mammalia; order Chiroptera; family Pteropodidae; genus Macroglossus; species Macroglossus sobrinus. Next base: position 143,493 of record PVKZ01000910.1, on the reverse strand, counting down.
ATTTTTTTCTCCACTTAAGGAAGCACTGATTTTTGTCATATGGACTTTCAAAACCATTTGGGATTCTTTACACCTTCTCTATAGAAGGGAGAGGACATAGCAAAATAGGAACAGTATGTTTTCAGGAAAACTTCCAACACCCATTTTCATTCTTCCTTTTTCCATTTTGCCATCCCCTTTCTTTGTCCCAGCTGTTCAATACTTTTGTTGTCCCCTGTTAGATGTATCAGAGGAAGATGAAGAAAGAAATTTTCTTAGCATATCACTTCCCCAAATCTCCTACAAAACTTAGTATCTTCAGACCTAGTTTCTTGTAAACCTTACCTCTGTTAGCATATATATGATAAATTATTTAGAACTGAAGCATGACTATCAATCAGATCAGATTTCTCTTACCTTTTTCATTGTGGCAGAGAAAAATAGTAATTATCAAGCTTATTTGCCTTCTTCCTGGAATGCAGTTGCAAAAGTATGGGCATACAACTGAGTTCTGACTAAGGAATGCGGGAAGAAATAATACATACCACTTATAATCCTGATCCATAAAAATCCCTCTGTGTATCTACTCTACCTGTTCCATTTGCAGTTTGGAAGGCACCACCAAAGATAATCCCAAAAGTCATATTAGAGGAAGCAGAACTTCTACCCCCTGGGTCCCACTGTATATGATAGGGAACTACCTACCCTTATACAGGTGAAAAATGCATTTATTGTATTGTCACTAATATTTGGGGGCTTATCTGATAATAGTAGCTAGTGAGCATTTCTGTAATGAATATACCCATACAATATATTATTAACATGAGCTTTAAATTAACTACCCAGAAGAGACACAGAAAACATTTGGGACAAAATAGTGGGCTTTTGAAGTAAAAGGCTACTTTTAGATGATATCCTTCAGTCATGTTGTCTAGTTGGCTTATTAATTCTATATAAGGCTGATCTAGTCTAGAGAGGTGAAAATTACTCTCTCTTTGCCACAGTAACCTGGCTGATGTACTCACCTATATTTTCACTATAACCATGGATATATACATATAATATTTGGGGAGGGGCAAAATTGAATACATTGTTGGTAGATCAGGAAGAGATCCTGGCAGCCTCTAGTGAAAGTGAAGAAATTGCAGCCCCCAATAGCATCTCTCTCCCTCCCCCACTACATTTAAGATGGGAGTCTACAACTGAAAGGAACAATTTATTAAAATCCTTATACTCAGCAAAAGTATGAATAAAGTAGACTAAAGTAAAAGACTTCATGTGTATCAAATGTGATTTCAGGTATAAAGAGGACACCAACCTCATTAGTCCAGGACATCCCTAAGATGTTTTTCTTCTGGGATATCTATCTGTATAAATAATTTTGTTAAAAATGTATTAAAAATAAATGTGAGGTATAGTAATTTATTTACAAAATTATAAATAATGGGTAGAAAAGAAGTAAATATTTACTTACAGTCCAATCAGTAAATGTGAAAATTCTTTTTACTATATAGGCAACATTTTTTCATGTTCGTGTTCAGGAACCAATTTTTGTTTCTTCCTTGAATTGTTTATTGCACCAAAGGCCTCACTACATTCCTAAAACATGATCCATTTCATTGTTAATCAGAACCCTGCGTTTGGTGGCTAACAAGTAGGGAGTATATATCATGCACTATTATAGAGTAACAATTTAAAATAGCCCATTTCCTAAAGAAGCTTAATAATTAATAGATAAATCAAAGTGAATAGAAATGGGTATACATAAATTCAGATATCAGGAATATTTAACATATCTACCTTTATAGTTAAGTAAGAGCTAAGTGTCATGGAAAATTAGAAGAGAAAATAATTGTTGGAGTTATTAAATTAGGCAAATGAAATCACACTGAAATGACTTTTGAAAGAATTTAATGTTTAAGAGCTACAAGGAGAAATTTTTCAAGTAGTAAAAATTACATAGGACTGGCTTATACCTAGTATGACATATGCAGAGGCTAAGGAAGTCAAAGATTATTGTAGAAGGACATAAAATAATACCTTTTATAAGTAGGTAAGTTATAAAATAATACCTTTAATAACTAGGAGTAGGAAAGACTTCTTGAAGAAAGTGTTCATGAGTACTTAGGTGACTTGGAACTTAAAAAATAATTTTGAGGAACTTTGGGATGTTTAGCCAGAAGTAAACATGGTAGGAGATGCCCATGGTCTTATTCCCAGAAACTGTGACTATGTTATGTTACATGGCAAAAGGAAATTAATGTCACAGATAGAATTAAAGTTGCTAATCAGTTAACCTTAAAATGGGGAATTTATTCTGGATTATCTGTGTGGGCCTGACACAATCAGAAGGATCACGAAAAGCATAAGAGGAAGACAGAGTGATGTAAGGCGAGAACAACTTGGCATTGTTGGTTTTGAAGATGGAGAAAGAAAGCCCTGAAGTAAGGAGGGCAGCTGCCTCTGAAAGCTGGAAAAGGCGAGGAAATGGATTTTTCTCCAGAGTTTCCAAAAAGGAAAGCAACCCTACCAACACCTTGATTTTAGCCCAGTGTGACCCATGTCACACTTTTGACTAAAGTAGTGGTAGATAATAACTTGTTTTAAGCTACTAAGTTTGAACTGATTTGTTACTCTACCAGCTTCCAGAAGCTATTTGTTTTCCTTGACTTGTGGCCGCATCACTCCAATCTCTGCCTCCATGACCATACTGCCTCCTTTGTTGTGTCAAATTCCCCTGTTTCATCTTATACAAACATTTGCCATTGAATGTAGGGCCCCAAACATGCAAAGCTACCAGTAAAAAAAAAAGCAAACAAAAACAAACAAAACAAAAAACAAAGAAAAAAAAGTGATCCTTGTACTTTCTGATTTTTAAATTTGAAAACACATTACATATTATTGGGAAGCTAAAAAAAAATCTAGATAATAATGGATGAGTAAATGTGAGATAATAAAGATAATAAAAACACTTTTAAAAGAAGGCCTGATACTTTGGACATCATATATTATAAATCTGAGAAACATATCAATTGAAAAAAAAATGTGGTGAGAAGAGAGTGGAAGAAACTATTACTCAATATAACTTTTGGGGAACTCGTTCTAATTTAAGGAAAGTTCATTTGTTTCAAGAATGAGATTTTTTAAATAACATTTAAGAGAAATCACAATTGTTTATATTAATTTTTTAAAATTAATATGAAATATACCAAGTAACAAATACTTTGAAACATTTAAACTGAGACATTTAATCCTACAATTTGGTAATAACTCATGTTATCCTTATTTTATAGAGAAAAATATTAAAAGCGAGGGTTTGTTTCAGGCATACAGAAAGTAGAGAAACTATAACTTGAACCTAGGTAAACTGACACCAAATACTTTCTGCATTTTACCACATTGCTTTGTATACATTTTATAACCATTAATACTGTTACAAAAAGTGGAATATTTTTTTGTCATCCACAAAGTTAAAGACAAGTACAGTATTAACGCAGTGCTTGTGCTGAGCTCAGCTATAATAGATCTCCTAATGCTCTCTCTCCGAATCCAGGCACTTCAGGTTGACTTCACTATAATAGAATTTGGACTCTAAAGTTTCAGGAGAGCATAGTTGCTTCACTGACTCACTTCATGAAGTGGTTGTATTTGTGTCTACACAGTGGTGAATGAATTGTCACGGGGCCAGCTAGCTACATTTAGGATTTCATACACACATCCTCCTGTGCCCCTTGTGGAACTGGTCATGGGAGGAGACAGACCTAGTCTCACTGGTTACTCTGTGTCTTATGTCTTAGCTTCAGGTCTTAGTTGTTGAACCATCTGTATCTTTCTGTTAAATTCTCCTACTTCTTAACTGGTTTTGATCCATTATTTTATTTTCATTTATGGTGTAAACAAGTTTTTAATGACAGGGATGGTCCGTTATAATTAGATTAGGGCAAAGATATTACAAGTTTTAGAAATTAGCTTATTAACGTTTTGTTTTTTTATTATGGTATACCCATATTATGATCTAACTACTCAGTTAAAACCAACCTTAAGTTCCATTATACATCCCTCTCAATTATCCCTCTCCAGTTGACATTATTACTATGCCTACAGATGTCCTTACTCTCAGCCCATCTTCCTCTCTGAAGAATCACAATCCCCTGTCGTTATTCTACTATCCTAGCCTATGGTTAAATGCTTTATTATTTTATTTGAGCTAGAGTACATTCTCTTCTTTCCACCTATCCCCTTCTAAAAACCTCTTTCCATTCTGTTTGTCCTAAAGAGTGAGTTTCCTCATGCTCCATAGATCATTAATCCTATCCCATCCCCTTTTTACAAATAGCATTTATAATATCTCCATCTCCAGTTAAGTTTTATAAAACTTTAAAGTATATATTTTTGCAGATTAAAATTATAAAATAAAAAATTACACACATACACAGATACACACATATATAGCATAAGTTCATTTCTGTAAAAAGTACATTGATGGTAATGAAAGGAATGAGATTAAATGATTGTGGATAAGGGCTGAAACAGTGACAGGAGAAAAGATTATATTTAATAGCATGATGGAACTATTTTTCACAGTATAGGGCTCCAAATCTTGAGAAGACATGCAGAAATATTTCTCAGATTTGGAGGCAAGGATGGTCTGACAGCTGGGACTGATAAGCCATACTTTTAGTAATCATTTTTTATCACAGCTGCTTTCAAATGAATAGATAGACGTTTAATCAGGCCACTGAATATAAATTAGCCTCTCAGACCACTTTTACTTCAATATTTCCTGAGGTGAGGAATCTTCATACTATTTTTCATCTGTCTACAAGTCAGAAAAATATTTGGACCCAGCTACAATCCATGTAGGAACACATCTTATGTCAATAAGGGCAATCAAAACCTGTTTTTACCTTCTTCCCTTTCCATTACTTTTTTATTCTTCACAGAAAAATTGGTACGATGATAAAGAAGAAGAATGATATCCTTGTAGAAGGACTTAGCCTTTGTTGTGGGATCATTTTTAGAAAAACAGCACAAAACTTTTTTGTAAAAAAAAATAATAATAAAATTCAAAAATTAAATTGAGGACAAATGTCAACCAAAAAACATTTTTGAGTTTCAAAATTTGATTTTTAAAAAAGGAGTAAAGGACACAGTACAAAGCCTAGGTTATGTGTTATCAAAAATGTGGAAATATTAAGTGTGGTGAAAAAGGGCCCTTCTCTGCAAACTCCATCTTATATGTGGAATCTTCCTAATGTACCACTCAAGTACTCATAGGTCTCAGAGGGAAGGAAGACACAAGCTTTGAAGAGTGGCTTCTAAAGTAGTGATTACTTGAGGACTGTACACTTTGCCGACTCCACTTGGTAGAACATAAATGGGGATATTAGTTAAATAGGTAAAAGATCTCTGCTCCTGGGGACAAAGCAATACTCATAGTTTTTAGAGAGAAATGCAACCACTTCTGTTTAACAAACGGTACAAGAGGGGAGGAGTAACCAAACACGGTGACTTCAAATATAGCTGCCATATGCCAAGTGCTTAGGAGAGCATCTCTTCAGAAAATGAGAATATTTTTTTTCAAAATGTCCTCAGTTTTCTTCCAAGAAGCAATTTATGGTTTAAAAACTTTGAAATTGTTGATACTTTCAATTGATTCTTCTCTCTAGATTACATTTTAATTAAGAAATTTTCTCTGAAGAGGCAAATTCTGCTAGATAGAACATATTTTTAATTCTATTTTTTGTATTAAAAAGTAAAAATATTTTAGTTAAAATATATTCACAGGTACCAGTTTTTTGTCTCCTTCAGAGTACCTTTCTTCTATATGTTTTTGTGAGACAAAAAACAATCTGTTCCTATTTATGGTAGTTTTGCATGTTCTATGAACTTAGTTGCTGCATAATTATAGGACTTCTTATTTTATTCCAGTGCAAAAATGAATGTGAATGTCCATTTATAAAAGGAAGCACCATCAAAATATTCTTTCCACTTGTTAAAATATTCCTAAGCCTACATATAATTTAAAATTATATATTTTAGACTAAGCTTTCATCGATAAATTGGTTCAATCCCACACTTTCTTTTGCTAGAATAACTTTTAACATCTTCCTGTTCACATTGTTTTCAAGACATTTTGGCATTTGTTGATATTTTTACCTAACTTTTACAATAGCATTTCAATGTCAAATAGTTCACCTTTGATAAAGAGAACCCTAAGTTAATGACATAAATGGTTATAAGGAATATATTTTGAGAATGCAAAATCTTCAAAAGTATGAGGAAATAGCCTTATCAATTATTAAAAACCAGATTTCTGTTATTTTAAAAAAGATTAAATGCAATAAAAAGTTTGAGATCTTTGCAATTAATCAGACAGAATAATTCCAAAATATATGCATAAAATGGCAGTCTTTAATAAGCATTCATCACTATTTAGAGCTACAGATTTGAATATGTAACTGCCCAGGTGCTTGGTAATCAAAAATGAGCAAATGTTCACTGCTGGGATACCAAATGCACGGGGCCAGGCAGTCTTACTACAAGAAAGAAAATTGAAAGAGAAATTTAAGCCAGTAGCTAAAACCATAGATTATATTAAATAAATGACAAAATAGCAGGGTTTGAGATAGAGGTTGTAAGTAAGTGTAAACCATTTTAACTACATTTTTTTTTACAATTTTCTGTAATTTTTTACTTTTTCTACTAAAGCTGTCTAAGAAGATGGCCACAATTTTGTATGAGATGCTCCACAGTTTTCTTACAGCAGTGATTAAAACTCAATGGCAAATATGTTGAGCTGACCCAGCATCCACTTGAAATGGGCCACAATTATACAAAAAAAATAACTGAAATCTTTCTCATGAAGCAATAAGCTGCCATTAGGCATTTGGAGTGAAAGGAAGAATGTACTGATTAAATACCTTTATTCTGATATTATTTGAATCTTCTCCCATTCCCAATATTTTAGATTTTGATAACACAAATTGGACGTACTCAAAGTAAAAGCTGAAGAGAATGGATTGAAGCTTTGAGCAACTTCTTGATGGGGGCTTAGGGACAGCTGGGAGTGATGCACAGCCCACACATCAACTCCTTGATCAGTGCTGGGCACTACGGCCTGCCTCATGAGGGTCCAGTAAAACAGGCAGCGCTTCTCAGGCAGGCGATGCTCCTGGGATCACAGTTTCAGCCTATTTGCCTACATAAAATTATCTGAGAAGGGATCATAAAAAAGGAATAATAAAAAAAAAAGATTTTTAAAAGATAAATTTTCTTTGCGACTCGGTAATCTACTTCTATAAATGATTATTTTTAAAAATAGAAAAATTACTCTATTTACTATCTTGAAAACTCTTTAAGGAGTCCATTACCTACAAAATAAAATTCATAATGCCTCCTAGAGAATGAAACACCCTTTAAATTTTTTTTGGACACCTAGTGCTTCCCTTTCTTGCCTCTAACACTGTCACTTTTTCTCTGGCATGAGCTACTTGTACCGACTAATCACAATTCATTGAACACCTTGTGTATTTTCATATCTCTGTACAAGTGTTTGTTTTTTCCCCTCTACTTAAAATGTCCTCCTCATTTTTCTGACAAACTCCTAAAGAATTAAGAATTGAAAATGTCCCCATTTCTTCCATTCTATCCTTTGCCCCTCTGAGGAGCTGCTCCTTTTTTACCTCTCGGTTTTTCCATAGTACCTGGTACATATTCTGTTGTTGCCTTAAAATACTAATTTTACCTCTTCAAAGGACAGGAACTGTGTCTGAACCACTGGAATTGAGCATAGTGACTAGCACAGGAAAATTATTTAAATAACTACAAAAAGAAGCAACTAAAAGAAGTAATGATGGAAGGGTGAGAAAAAGAAAGAGAGGAAGAGATAGAGAAATAAAGGAAGGAGGAGGAAAGAATAAAGGGAGCAAGAAATGGGAAAAAAAAAGAAGGGAAGGGATGGGGTAACTGCGTAATTAGAAAATAAGTCTCCATGTGCATAAACTATACATGTCACTAGTCAAAAATAAAATATCCAAAATGTATTTATGATGTACGGAAATCAAAAAGTAATTAATAAATACCTATGAGAAATATCAGGGTAGGTGACATCTAACCAATAAATGTGAGATTGATTCTGAAATTTGGTTTTAAATTGTCCTGTAGTCAAAGGGACTAATTAGTTAAGCTTTTGTCAACATCGATCTACTTTTATTAGCATCCAAAGTGAAAATTAGGCAGCTGTCATCACTGAGAGATAAAAATAAAACATGAATCTATCTGATCCTGAAATAAACATTTTTGAGAAACATCCTAACAAGTTGTATCCTTGACCACCATTAGTAAGAATTAATGACATATTCTAAGCTAACTACTTTTTAGAATTTGCTGGCAAAAGTAGAATAATAATAATAGAGTATGAAAAAAAAAGAGAAAAAAAAAGATACTTTACCCTAATGTATGTACATTTATATGAAAGTCTACTTAAAATACTTAATATAGTAAACCTATATTAGCTTAGATTAGGAGTGAAAATTATGTCAAGTAGACACCCTTTTTGGTGAGACACAAACAATTTGGGTTGGTGGTATATTTGTAAGTTTTTTTTTTGTATTCCAGTAGTTTTTATTTTCACTGTCTTGGGCTAAGGGCATTATGGTGTCACATTAACAGAAGAAATCTTTTTTCTGTCTACCAATACAGATGGTTACATATGTATTATTTTGTCAGATTAGCTTTTCTTTTTGTCATTTCTTTTATTCTCTCTCTAACCTGAAGCCCCCTTCTCAGTATTAGCCTACTATATCCAGGTGACATACTTAAAGAGCTTGATTTTCCAGAGTGGGCACATCTTTATTTAACCTTCTGTCTGTGATTAATGGAGTATCTTAGTTCAGCGCCCCACAATAGATCTGGTCATGTTTGCCCACTATACCAAAGTGTAATGACATTTTGCTCAACTGGAAAAAAAATAAAATAGGAGTGATACACTTATTTTCCTCTCATCATTCCTCTCTTTCTTCAGTCTTTCAGTAACTTGGGTTGGGAACAGAAAAGATTGAGCCAGCTGGAAGAAAGATAGAAGCTTGTCAGGCAGTCTGAGTTATGTGAGGGGAGAGAATTGCTTCTAACACACCTCGCTTTAATTTTCTGCCTGGCCAACACAAACTTCTGTTTAGAAGCATATTTAGGGAACCATGTTTTCTTTCCAACATTTTCAAACAGCTGCTTTCTTTTTTAAAGAAACCAATAGTTAACAACCGATTCTGGAAACTGTAATAGCTTATGACTTTCATTGGAATCACTCTTAGTGGAACATTGATGGTAGGTTCCAGACAATTCCCAGAGACCAAACAAAGCATTACTTTAACAATTTTTCATAAAGCTTCTGTGGATGTCTCTAAATTCAATTTTCTATTCTTTGTGACAGAGGTTCCAAACATTTCTATCAAATTATGCTGTGAAAAATTTGTTCCACACTAGCAAAGTCTCCCTGGGAATTAATTATTTTAACAACAATCTCATTTGAAAAGTTATGGTCTGGAATAAACTTGGAGATCTTTCCATTAGAAGCCAGTTATAAGCAGTGTGCACTTGAATGTTTTAGCTTGATTCCTTCCTTCATTTATTGTTAAAAAGAAATCTCAATCCTGGTAATTGTTTCTCTGTTCTTTTCCCATTTTAAACAAAAGTATGAGTTACAAAACTCAGTCCTCAGACTGGCTGCAGGTCTATCATTTTCAGACTTGCTACTTTGTCTTTGCCACTCACTGCCCCATTAACATAAAGCAAAACAAACAGGCAAGCAAATAATGATTTTAACATGGAAACAATTCGGTATATTTGAGGCCTTTTTAATAATAATAAATATTATTATTATTATTATTATTATTATTATTAATAAAGAACAGAAAAAAATAAGATTCAAGGCAAATTGTCATGTGCCTGTGAGAAAGTTACAACTTTCCATGTTAATGGGGGTGGGTATAGAGGGTTGTTAGACTGAATAATTTATGTCATCAAATGATTTAAGCATCTCATTTTGTCAGTAGGCCCAACTGCCTGCTCACCATTCTCATTCATGGGCTACTAACAAATAGAAAAAAAGTGATGGACTTTAATTTCATCTTTTCTTTCTTTTCTTTCTTTTTTTTTTTTTTTTTTCTGTATCCTCTACTTGATGCTGCGGCTAATATCCAGTGACATGACCCTAAGGAACACATGGGTGGCATAGGTGGGGGATGCTCATCAAACTACAAAACTAGATAATAGGATCCTCAATACTTGGACTTTCTGGCCTCTCAATTGAGGTCTTAAAACCCCCTGGGGTTGAATTTAATGCTTTTATTGCACACTTCCTCTTGCCAGTGGTACAATCAAAGGCATGAGAAGAAAATTCCTTTTGAACACAGCATTAGCAAAAAGAGAACTTCATAATCTGGTGAGCTGCTCAAGGGGAAGAACTGCTTCTTGTTAATAAGTGCCTGACTTATTAGGTACTCAAAATGAGTGATAAATGAATATGTTAATGACAGAGGCAGTGAGCAAAAATAAGAATTATATTTGTAGTTTGCAGAACATCTTATGAGTTATGTAAACAGGAACATGCATCTTACTTATCTGAATATTGGTTTTCTCATCTAAGATGTGATTAACAGGAAAATGAGTTCTAGCTATTTAACAGAGTTATCTGGAACTTTGCATGACATAAGGAATGTGAAAACTTTTAACCCACTCATTCCTATTAAAACATATATGTACCTTTTTCCTCAAGACCAACTTACATGATTTATATAGACATTCTTCATAATCCTTTTATTTGTCTTGAGCCCACCCACCATGCTGGGCTGGTTTGGTCCTTAATGGGACCATGTGAAAGCTCTGGCAAAGCCAGTTATGGAATATCCTCACCTGCTACTAATTTGTACATAGGTCTGTTAGAAATTGCCTGATATACCATTTTTTTAGAACTTCAATTCATGTTCTCTCTTCTCTCTGTTCTGGTCTTTAAAGCCCCAACATTAAATTGGCTCCAAGCTCATGGCAAGCCTTTGATTAGTAGCTTTTGGATCCTACCCCAAAGCTGGTCTAGCTGTGGATCTTCCCTCCATCCTTGCCCTCAAACCTGATTCTTGTCTTAGGCCTCTACTCATATCTACAATCTTGGACTAGTTACCACCCACTGTATTAGTGATCACAAATTGACACTCTTGGCCCTTCTCAGAGCCTCCCTGTGTTAACCCTATTGCAGTGGAGAACGTCAAATCACAAAACCCATTCCCATTGGAATTGAGGTGTCCGACTTAAAAAAAACCCTGGGTTTTCTTTTCTTTTTTAAAAATATTTATTTTTTGAATAAGTATAAAATTAAAACTGCAAAAACTATACACACAAAAATCTAATTTTATGCCTTATACCTGCCATCTTTCTCTGTCCTCTTGTCAATGATTATTTTTATTTTTTATTTACTTTTCCAATGTTTCTAGTCAAATATAAAGATTTGTGCACACATTCTTATTTCCACCACATTCTTACACGAAAGTCACATACAACTTTTTTCCCCATGAAATTTTACTCAGCAATATATACTTATTACTATATGACTATCAGTCTATAGATACCCTCCAATTTTTTTCAATTGATTTATCAGTTTCTGAGAAGTTAAAATTTCAAAATATATTTTGATTCATTTATTTCTTTTTGGCATTCTGTCAAATGTTGCTTTTTCACATTGTAAGACTATTTTTCTCTAGGACAAATGTTTATGATTTTTTTTTGATGGTATATCACTTTTGTCTGTAAGTTTCTTCTTACATTTTTTTTCTCTTAGTTCTTTTTCACTGGCTGTTAAAAGACCTATAATAACTCCTTTTTTGTTTATGTTTGCTTTACATATAAATGTCCACTTACATTTATATAAAAGAAATTCTGCTCTTTCTGCCTATTGAGAGATTGTGGTGGAATTTACTTTAGGACATAGTTGCTAGCATCAATATATTTCTAACAATTTCCCATCACTTTCCGTTCTACAAACCAATCTTATCTTTCAAGGAATCTCTTAATATCTTAATTCTAGGCACTACTCTTTTCTAATAACAACCCTTGGTTTATTCTTCTAATGTGGTAGATGAGAAAGGATTCATAGTGGTCAACCAATGAACACAAAGATGAACTCTTCTATAATCCACTCATTAACCAGTATGTCCTTGATGCTACCGCAGTGACTCCATTTGGGGTCTTTTCTGAGAAATGCCCCAAATAAAGCTGGAACAATAAATGATCCAACCAGGCATAACCAGAAGACCTGCCAAGGGGTTCTATTGGCACTTTTTTTTTTCTATCCAGAGTATTATTTACTTAACTACATTAGGACTCAATCACAAGCTAGCTTATCAGCATTTTCTTGCAGTTTAAATATTAGGTTCTAAGATAAATCAGTGTTCTCTTTGAAGGTCATGTGATATCAGCACAGTCATTTTTGGGGGTGCTAGCCAATAGCTGTTAGTTCAGCATCTGATTATGAAATGTATCTTTAATATCTCACTCTTCCTAATAAATTCATATTGCACAGTTTACAATTAACTTCACAGGATCTATCCTGGAATCATGCTAGAAGATATTTTTGAAAATCTCTAAGTCTTTATTGCATCTCTATTCTAGAAATTGTTCAAACACATAGGCTTCTTGCAAATTGAGACCATGTATGATTATTGTATTTTTCCAAATATCTGCCAAAATGCTTTGAAAATAATAAGTGCACCATAAAAGTTATTTGATTTAATGAGCACCTGCAACATAACAAGTTCAGAAGGTTGCTTCTTACAAGGACAAGGGGCATGGAAATTCACACCATCTCAAATGTGCCACCTAGATAATTTTGCATATAATGATATTGTCTATCATGTGGTTTCTGAATGAAATGTTTCCATGGAGATCATAGTTTTAATTATATCCATTTATTTGTTTTAAAAGCCCAAAGCAGATATCTACTGTAAACATCCTTCACTGCAATGCTCGAGAGCTGTACCCTCTGTTTCTTGTATGATTTAAAACAGTACCTCATCATATATTTAGCCCAGAAAATACAAGTCATAAACTCAATTTTTGGAGGTTATATTATATGACTTTCAAATCCTAGGTTATAAAACACAACTATTTTTGCAATTATTATTTTTTTCTTTAAGAAAAGCTAGTAGAGAGAATTTCAACCAGTAGGGGGAAATCCAAGATAATAGATTAAAAATGGGATATGAGAGAAAAAGCAGAGTCTAGGATAATTCAAAGGTTTATGGCCATTTGTAATATTAGTTTTTTTTAAAGTATCGATCACCCATGCATCCAATGGAAAATCTCCAGATGATAGAAAATAAATAGCGAACAAAGTTACTGGTGTAACCACAATACTTATTACTACCAGGAAATCAAATCTTTATTGAAAAATATAAGTACATTCTTGCCAATATTCTGAAGTCCCCTGATACTTAGTCCTTTATTCACAGTGGTCTGGCCATACCCCAATACTATATAAAATAACTGTATACATCTTTGTTACTAGTGCCTGGGCAGCTAAATACAGCTAGAAAAAAAATACAAGATGAATCTATACCATTATAAGTGTACAATTATTGGCTTTCAAAACTGCTTACTATATTTTTTTAGTTAACTCAGTCTTACCTTGCTTGCTATGTCAGTTAGAAAATGTTCTATCATTTTCTCTAATTTGATGGGCTACCATCCTAGGCTATTATTATCTCTTGCCTCCTAAGTAGACTTCTCAATTGTACTCTTGCTCATCTCAAAGAAACTCTTCATGAACAGCTAGAGTAAGCTTTATTTTAAAATTTTTTAAATTAAAATACATACGCACAACAATCCACATATCATAAGTGTGCCACTTCATAAATTTTCATAAACTGAAAACACCCATGTAATCATTACCCAGGCAAGAGGTAGAACATTGCTGGTACACACAAGCTTGTCTTATTCTCTCTCTCAGTCACTAACCAGTCCCCAAGAGCAAATACTTTTGTGACATCCACCAGCATATTTAGTTTTGCCTGTTTTTGTACTTAATATAAATGAATTTATAGAGAATGTATTCTTTGTCAACTAGCTGTTTTCGTTGTGAATAAGGATTGTAAAATTAATTCATGTTGTATGTAGTTGTGTAGTATTTTACTGTATGAATATAACAATATATTCTTATTCGCCCATAAATGTCCATTTATATGTGGGCATTTGATTAGTTTCCAATTCAAGACTATCACATAATAGTGCTGCCATCAACATTTCTGTTGATAACTTTTTGTGAACATGTGTATGTCTTGCTATTACATAGGTACCTAAAAGTGAACTAGATAATGATTTTATTTAATTTTACTATATACTTCTAAAGAGTTTATCAAAGTTTTATACCTATTAACTCTAACAGCAGCATAAAAATGAGAGTTGTGATTGCTTCAATTATTTGTCAGCACTTGATATTTCAATCTTTTATAAAACTATTCTTGAGAGTGAATAGTTAAATGCCATTGCAGTTTCAATTTGTATTTTCCTGAAAACTAATCAAATTGAACCATTTTCAAATTGGATATTTTAATATCATCTTTTGTGAACTTCCCATTTTTCTGTTGCTTTGATCGTCTTTCATTATTGATTTAGATGAGTTCTTTATTCATTATGAGTATGAATTCTTTGTCAGACATGTATTGCAAGTATCTCTTCTCTATGCATTGCCCTTTCCATCTCTTAATGGTGTCTTTTTAAAAAGAAAAATTTTTTAATATAGTTCATTGTACCATTCTTTTTTCTTTTTGTGGAAAATATGTGTCCTTTGAAAACAATATTAGCTTACTCAAAGCACATTTTTTTTTCTCTAAATGCTTTGTTATTTTACCTATTACATTTAGATCTACAAATTATCTATTATTGGTTTTTACGTTTGGTGTAATGTAGGAGCCAAGAAAATTTGTTTATCATATAGATATCAAGTTATTCAGTGCCATTTATTAAAAAAACAGACTTTCCCCATTGCATCGAAATGTTACTTTTTGTCAGAACTCAGATCATATATGTGTGTCTGTTTCTTTTCCATAGTCAGCTTCTCTGTCTTTGATCCAATACAATGTTGTCTTAATCACTGTGCTTTACAATAGAGTTAATCTTGATACTGTACATTTTCTAGATATTAATTCTTCAATATTGAAGAATTAATTTTTGGTTCTTTGCATTTCTATATAAATTTTAAAACCTGTTAATCAATTCTCTTAGGAAAAAATATCTGGAATTCAATTAGGCCTACATTGAATCTATTTTTCATAGAAGTATTATTAAATCTTTCAATATATGAACATAGCAATATCCTTTACTTACTTACATCTACTTTCTTTTAATAATATTTTGCAATGTTAATTAAAACGTCTTGCACATTCTTTGTTAGATTTATTTCTAAATATTAAATTTTTAATATTGTCATTAATGGTTTTATTTTATAGTGTCCTTTTCTCTTTGTTATGGGCATATAGAAATGCAATTAATTTTTTTGTATATTTTGTATATCCTATAACCTTGCTAAATTTATTTTCAAGTATTCTGTTATGTCATCTGAATAGTTACAAATGCATTTCTTCCTTTTCAATTCTAATACCTATTATTTCATTTTCTTGCTTCATTGCACTAAGATCTTCATTATAATGTTAAATGGAAATGGTGATAGTGGGTATTCTTGTCTCATTCCTGATCTTACTGAAAAATATTTAATGTTTACTATCAGTTATGTTGCTCACTGAAGATTTTGGGATACTTTAATTAAATTAAAAACATTCTTTTTTACTTTAAGTTTGTTAAAAGTTTTCTCATGAATGACTGGTGAATTTTGTCACGTGTATCTTCTCCATAAATCAAGATATTTATTTTTTCTTCTTACTATAAAAATTTGGTTAATTATATTGCCTGATTGATTTTCTAATCTTTAATGGCCCTTGCATACTTTGAAATAAACCCCACTTGGTCCTGGTGGCCTATCCTTCTAATATTGCTAGATTCAGTTAGCTGATAATTTGTTAAGGATTTTATGAGATAAAATGGTCAGTAATTTGCTTTCATTAAAATATTTTTGTTAAATTTTTGAATTAAGATTATGTTGGTCTCATAAAATATTTATAAAATTTTCATTTTTTTCTGTTTTCTGGAAGAATTTATGTAATATTGCTATTAATACTTTCTCTTATATATGGAAGAATTTGTCAGTAAAACCATTTGGGCCTGGAGTTTTCTTTTTGAAAAATATTTTAAATATAATATATTCAATTCCTTTTATAAACATGTGGAGGGTCAAAAAAAATCTTATATTTGCTTTCTGGACCCTCTTTCATCCTTTGAGTGACTTTCTCTTTTGCTAATAAACACTAAGTCATAAGGAACCTGGCATGAGAGTTAGCAGCATACATAATCCATTTAGAACGTTCAAGAAATATGTAATATGCTGCAAGGAACGCTATTTTTAGATTAATGAGAACAACTCTACATTAATAAACCCTACTCTGCCAGTCTTACTAAAAGTGTGAAAAAGCTTTGTAAACTTCAAATTAAAAGATCATCTAGAGACAGATAAACTATAAAAATCTAAATTTCCTTGAGATTTTAAGAAAGCTGGGATTGTATAACATTCAAACTGCCTGAAATCTAAAGAAAGAAAGGTAACTTTAAGTAAACCAAGTGAGAACCAGCCTCAGAAACAGAGAAATCATACCCACTTGTAAACTCTTCTCTACAGACCCAGTTAGAAACTCACAAGATCAGGGGCAGAGGGAGAGTGAGTCAAAGTCTCCCTCCTGGGGCATGTCTGAAGGGGTGAATCAGCCTCTGTAGGAAAGGCATGAGTTCTGGATCCTTCTAACCTACTCACCTCTCCAGCTACAGAGCTGCCCAACTGAGCTCATCTTAGATCAGCTCACGGCCAGCTGGTTGGACTGTGTTGCCAGGGAGATGATTAATTGTAGCATTATTATCTGTGCTATAATAAAAAATTTATTTGATCTTTGTCCCCAGTTCCTGGAAAAGAGCTTAAAAAACCCTTAAATTTCCTGAGTGATAGAATTATACCTTTTGTTATTTATAAGTAGCCCCTTTTAACCATACTTGAGTTTATGCTAATAAGGTGACTCATGATAGACCCTTTAGATAGCTCCAGGATGGAGGTGTATTCACCAGAAAAACAAACCACATGATGAGAGAGGAGTTTTGACCTCACCACCCTACCTTCAAGAGGAAGAGAGGAACTAGATATTGAGTTCAATCTCTAGTGGGCATTGATTTAATTATTCATATCTATATAATAAAATCCTATATAAATCTGTAGACCTCAAAGTTCAGTGGAACTTCCAGGTAGGTGAACACACTGATGTGCTGGGAGGGTGACATGCCTGAGTTCCACAAAGAGAGGACATGGAAGCTCTGGGTCTACCCTCCTCATCAGACCCTATGTGTAAAGGATGACAACTGTTCCTGAGTTGTAGTCTTAATGATCAAACTATAATCATAAGTATAGCTTTTTCAATGAGTTCTGCAAATTCTTCCAGCAAATGATTGAACCTGAAGGAGGGTTGTGGAAACCCCTGAATTTGCAGCCATTTTGAACAGAAGTGCAGGTAACCAGGTGCTGTGAATTAAATGAGTCCTCCCACCCCAAATTTATATGTTCAAGCCCTAACCTTCCCCATAATAGTATTCGGAAATGAGGCCTTTGGGAGATTACTAGGTTTAGATGAGGTCACGAGAGTGGGACCCTCATGATGGGACAGTGCCATTATAAGAAGAGACACCAGAAGGCTGTGTATTCTCTGTCTCTGTCTCTCTCTGCACCATGTGAGCACACAGCAAGAAGGCAGCCATTTACAAATCAGGGAAAGAGCTATCACCAGAAACAAAATTTGTTTATCTTGAACTTTTCCGCTCTAGAACTGTGAGAAAATTAATTTCTGTTGTTTAGATTACTCAATCTATGTTATGTTGTTATGGAAGCCTGAGCAGACTAGGATACCTGGAGATCTCACTTGCAGTTGGTGTCTGAAGTAGGAACGGTCTTACTTGTGGAGTCTTTTTATTTCTGGGTAGTTAGTACTTAATTGAATTGAATTGTCAGAACTGAATTGAATGGTAAGATATCCAACTGATGTTGAAAAATTGGTATTGGAATATAGTATCGAACATATCCCTCTTCTAATATTTCTGAGGTATAAAACAGAACAGTCAATAACTTTGGTCTCCAAAATTCCCATCTGCTAAAGTATAAATATTGATAATATTCAGACTGCTTTAAATTCCATTTTATGCATTCTTAGCTATATCCCTAGTACCTAGGCCAGTGTTGGCACATAGTTTATGATCAATAAATACTTGTGAATTAAATGAATGAATAAACCAATAGCCTTTTTCCAGAATACAAGCATACCACAAGTGCTTCTAAAAATACATTTTTTTTTTCATAGACAGTTTTCTAAAATTGATTTTATATTTGCTAGTCAGATTTAACTCAGATATGATGTGGGGTCTTCTCAGTTCATTAAGTCTAGATATGATTACCTTAAATCCCAGTTTTATGGTATGTTAAAGCTCTAAACTCTTCTCCCAAAATTGTGCTAATTTATACAAGTATTTCTATGGTTCCCCTCAATTTCTGTCTCATGTTTTGATATACCCTCTTTCTGTTTTACCTTGTGCTGACCTTTACACAAAGCTTAGTCCTGTTTATCAGTAGATGCACACACACAGCCCTATATCAAGCATTTTATAAACTTAATAACTTTACACCAGATTTGGGGTTTAGAGATCAGAGGGGGTCACACAACCCAGCAGGTTATCCTTTTTTTCATGCTGCTCCTCTTCTAGATCCTCCTACCTCTGAAGTCCTAATACTGGGTCACATCCATACCCTGCAGACAGTCATTTACCCAAGTGGTCTAATCAAGGCATGTTCCAAACATAGGCAGCTTGATTCCTAAGTCGCTTTTTTTCTACCAGCTATGAGAACTCAATTTTCTCCCTCATTACATTCTCCTGTGAGCAATACAGTTATAGCTCCTTGCAAATTTACTTCATAAATTCTCTCTTTGAACCTTAGGTGGGTAAAAGAAAAGAGCACAATGGCAAACAGTTCCATGCACTTGACCCAGCCTCTCTCCTTTCTAACCTAGGCTTTTGCGGGGATATTCTTTGACGCCTCCATAGAGATTGTTTCCCGAATTTTTCCTGTTGTTCACTAACTTCTATTTTGGATATTAGTTACCCATAATGATTCCCTCTTCATTCAAGCCCAACATCTAGCTCCCCTCTCCCATGCAGCAACACAAGTGCCCTACAGGCCACGAGGATGACTGAGAATTGTACAGATGTATTTGATTCAAACAAGAGAGCCTTTAGATTTAACAAAAAATAAATTTCCATTCAAAGTCTTTTGACACACTATCTTCATTTGCAGAACAAAGCCCAAACCCTGTGGCCACACCCCACATATGAGAATAGTGTATTAGAAATGAGAGCCTCCAACTCTTGGGAGCAGCAAAGCCCTTCTCTCCCTGACTCTATCTTCTGTTTCCAACCTTGCCATCTAAAGGTCACTATGGAGATTTATCACAGAAGTCCCAGTCTCTCTGTGACCAAGGTCCTTGGTAATATTGTGCTTCTCCTTATGTCTGCCTCATCAGCCAGATGTGTGTCCATTGTTGCTACAGATCATGTTCCTCACAGTCTTCTCAATGGGCACAATCTCTCAGACCAGGTCATGGGGCTCATTCTAGAGAGCTGCCTGACCTCTTCTGCTACCTGGGATCTTGCAGCTGAATGTACCCACTACATCCCACTCCCAAGTCTGAAGGAAGTCTACAGTTCCAACTCTATTCTGGGTCTGTCTCTGTATGGAAGTTAAAGTTGCTTCCCTTCCTTTTTGCCTCCTGAAGTACTTTCATTAGTAGTTCTTATGTGGTTTATTGTAAAAGTTTAACAACATGCAGAGATCTTTTTTTCTTACCTATAAGAGAGAGTGTGGTGTCTAAGTCCTCAAGAGTCTCTATTACTGATAGCAGTGGGAGCATGGTCAGTCATTATGCTCAGAAAGAGGTTAGGCCTATTTCTCACTTCGTGACCACATAATAATTCTTAAGTATAGTTCCTAGAAATTTTCTGCTATCTTTATTTCTCATTTCTGAAGCCTGATAATCCTGTAATATTTAGCAGTATAGTCTTCTCAACTCAAAATTTTTCTCTCTAATCTTTGACACAGTATTACATGTTTCTATTTTTCACAGAAAAATATCCTAAAGGATGCTGAATAAACAGAACCATGATAGGTAACAATTTTCCAGGGGGATTCTTTGTCTTTAAAGCTATACAGGGACAATTTGTAAGTCTTATATTTCAGTCATAGACCTTTTTTCTTCACCAGTAACAATCTATTTTTAAAAGAAGTGATTATGTATCTTTTTAAGCACAATGCTTTTTTGTCTGCTTCTTCATGAGGAAATTTTATCATTCTTATATGTTTATATAACACTGACCTTTATAACAATCTATCTCAAAGCCTATAAGTCCAATACCAGACATTTCCTATTTTGGGGTAATATTCCCAGAACCAAATGATCTATGCAGGGCTATTCTCTGTTCCCTTAAACCCATATATTTAACTGTTTTGGAGCCATGTTGACAATGTACTGCTGGGCCGGTGTGGGAATTTCAGGATACAAAGAGAAGTGTACTTTCAGTTTATATTTCCTGGAAGAGCTCCCAAACACGGTTAGGTATGGCTGAAGCCTTTCCAATACAGGTCAGAAGAGAGTGCCTTGAACTACTAATCAATCCTATAATGTGGGGAGATTCCAATCTTCTTCATGAGTCTATTTAATCCTCTGTTCTTGTGGGTCTCTAGTCTTGGCTCATGAAGCCTCATGTGTTGTTACAGTTTTATTGCATGACAGTCCAGATGCAAAATTGCCCTCTTCACCAGTTTCTACACAAGCATAAACTCACCAAGAATTTTACAAACTTGATAACGTGTTTAAAATTCTGAGAACTCACAAGGATTTTTATGATCTAGCACATACAAACTTTTGAGATTATGTGAACCAATTCCCTCTCTTCCCTCACCCCTACTTCATTCCTTTTATACCCTTTCTCATTCCTACAAGGAAACAAGTGACTGTCATTTTTGTACACAGTCATTTTGTTCCCTTATGTGACAACCATGTTCAAAATGCATTCCAAACACATTTTCTATAGTCAGTTCACTTCTTAAATTTAAAAAATAATAATCACTTGTATGCACAAAATATATTTATTGTCTGCAGAAAAGCACAATGAAGAAAGTTATTAATCAAAATCCCACCAATCAGCAATACCTAATGTGAATATTTTGGTGAATCTAATCTTGGTCTTTTAAAAAACATATATTTTTCCACTATAAATTTTACTATATAGATGTTCTTTAATTTATTTAATGACTACACAATTGTTACACATTTAATTTTTTACTAAATTACTATAAGCAATGTTATGAAAAATAACCATGCCATGATTATAAATTTTCCCATGCAAAGATATGTTTATGGTGCCCTTTAAGGTTTAAGCAGAAATTCACATTTGGTTCACCTATAAGAAGAAACAACTTTAAAAGTAACTTTATAAAAAAAATATATTTATAGATTATCTTTTATATGAACTGAGGGAATGCCTATAGTTTTTAAGAAACTTTCTCTGAAGGAATTGCCCTGGAGCCTTTCTTTTGGGGGCAGGGCAGGGTTTAAGTAGAACAGATAAAAATATCAGAAAACATGATGGATTCTCTGACAAATTTTATTTGAAGCATGACAACTAAACTATATCTATCCACTGCAAACTAATGGTAGAATTTTGTGATACTTGTTTTAATAAAGCAAAAGTGCAGATTTCCACAAGCAATTTTTTTCTAGATTGAAAAAAATGATTCAAGAAAGGAGCAGAATCAAATATTCAAACTATTAAATGAAAGGGATTAACAGCCAAGAATAATGTATCCAGTAAAACTCTTTATTAGATATGAAGAAAAAATAAGACCTTTCCAGACTTAAAAAATTTAAGGAATTCTCTGCTACGAGGCTTGCATTACAGGAAATACTAAAAGGAGTCAGCTCACCTAAAAACTTAATGACAAAAAATACAGAACTATGAGTAAGGCAGATAGAAGAGTAGTGTAACCTTTATTAAGTACAGGATAATATAAGCTTAAACAATAAGAGATTTGCTATTGCAAAATAGCAAGGAATATTCAGCATACATAGGGACAAATTAAGACAATTACAGTAAAGGGGAGGATTCAAACATCCTAATTCACAAAGGAGAATGGAGATAAGACAAATGCAGAAGAAAACAAACTATATGTAGATATACACACACACATACACACACACATATATATATATATACATACACATACATTATACATTACACTTTACATACTTGAAATGGTAACTGTATGCCAAAGATTCAGAATTGAAGTACATAACATAAAACCAGAAGGACTAAAGGGAAAATCCATAAAACCCAACAATAACAACAACGACAAAAAACAGATAGAAATGCAAGGACAAGGAAGCAATGGAAACATCTAGATACCAGAAAGTAAAAGATAAAATGGCAATAGGAAAACCTTATATTTCAATAATTACCTTAAATGTAAATGGACTGAACTCACCAATAAAAAAGCACAAAATTGCAGAATGATCAAAAAACAAAACTTAACTATTTTGTTTCGAGAGACACATCTCAGTTCCAAAAACAAATATTAACTCAAAGTGAAAGGGTGGAAAATGATATTTCAAGCAAATTCAGAGAAAAAGCTAGAGGAGTGGCACTAATATCAAACAAAATAGACTTCAAAATAAAAAAGGTATAAAAAGATACTGAGGGACACTTTAGTATATGGATACTAAATAATATACTACTAAAGAATGACTATGTTGAGAAGAAATAAAAAGAGATCAATGGATATATAGAAACAAATGATAATGATAGTATAACATATAAAAACTTTTGAGACACAGCAAAAGCAGTAATAAAAGGAAAGTTCATATCATTACAGGCCTATCTCAAAAAATAAGAATGGGCCCTAATAAATAAACTAATTCTTTACCTAAAAAAAAAAAAAAAACTAGAAAAGAAAGAACAAATGAAGCCTAAAATCAACAGAAGGAAGAAATAATCAAAATTAGAGCAGAATTAAATAAAATTGAAAAAACAAAAAATAAATGCAACAAAGATTTGGTTCTTTGAAAAGTTTAATAAAATTGACAACCTTCTTGCTAGATGAATTAAAGAAAAAAGAGGACACAAACAAAATTAAGGATAAAAGAGGAGAAATTATGATAGATTCTACAGAAATACAAAGGATCATACAAGAATACTGTGAAAAATATAAAACCAAATTTAATAACCTAGAATAAGTGAATATTCAGAAAGATACAACCTTCTTAGACTGAATCAAGAACTGGAACATCTAAATAAACTGATCAGAAGTATGGAAATTGAAACAATCATCAAAAACCTACCAAAAAGTAAAAGTCCAGGACCAAATGGCTTCACAGTGAATTCTACCAAACATTCAAAAAAGATTTAATACCTATTCTCCTCAAACTCTTCCAAAAACTCAAAGAGGAGCCAATATTTCTTAACTCATTTTATGAGGCCAATATAAGCCAGATACCAAAACATAGTAAAGATAACACACACACACACAACTACAGACCAGTATTACTCATAGACATAGATGCAAAAATCCTAAATAAGATACTAGCAAACTGAATATAACAAGTTAAAAAGATTGTATATCATGATCAAGTGGGCTTCATCCCAGGGACACAAAGATGGCTGTGTCAAATCAATTAATGTGATACACCACATAAACAAAAAATAAGAATCGTGATAATATCAATAGATGCAGAAAAAGCCTTTGACAAGATACAGTATCCATTTATGATCAAAACACTTAACAAAATTAGTGAAAAGAAAAGCACCTTAACATGATAAAGGCCATATGTGATAAACCCTCAGCCAACATTATACTTAATGGTGAAAAACTAAAAAACTTTCTTCTAAGATCAGGAACAAGACAAGGCTGTCCACTATCACCATGGTTATTTGATATAACATTGGGGGTCTTAGCAATTGCAATCAGGCAAGAGAAAGTTATAAAAGGCACCTTAATAATAAATGAAGTCAAACTGTCACTATTTGTGGATGAAATGATTCTTTATATGGAAAACTCTAAAGAGTCTGTAAGAACACTTCTAGAAACGATAAGCAAATACAGTCAAGTTTCTGAATATAAAATCAATGTTCAAAAATTCATAGCATTCCTATACTCTAATAATGAAGTGTCAGAAAAAGAAATGGAAAAATAATTCCTTTTACAATTGCAACAAAAAGAATAAATACCTAGGAATAAAGCCAATGAAACATGTGACATATACATATAATGAAACTATAAGACCCTATTAAAAGAAATCAAAGAAGACACAAAAAAATGGAAATATATTCCATGTTCTTGGATGGGAAGAATCAACATAATTAAAATGACCATATTACCTAAAGCATTATAAAGATTTAATACAACCTCCATCAAAATCCCATCAGCAATTTTTAAAGAAATGAACAAAAACTCAGATTTTGTGAAGGCACAAAAGACCCTGAATCATCAAAGCCATCCTGAGAAAAAAGGACAAGGCTAGAGGCATCACTCTGCCTGACTTCAATTTACACTATGAAGTGACAATAATCAAAACAGCATGGTATTGGCAGGAAAACAGACACATAGACCAGTGGAACAAAATCAAGAGTCCGGAAGTGAATGAATGTTTATATGGGCAAATAATTTTTGACAAATGAGCCAAAAACAAACAGTGGAGCAAGAAAAGCCTCTTCAATAAATGGTACTGAGAAAACTCGAAAGCCACCTGCAAAAGAATGCAACTAGACTGTTGTCTATCACCACACACCAAAATCAACTCAAAATGGATTGAGGAACTGAATATAAGACCTGAAACAATAAATTGCATAGAAGAAA
This sequence comes from Macroglossus sobrinus, assembly GCA_004027375.1. NCBI lineage: Eukaryota > Metazoa > Chordata > Mammalia > Chiroptera > Pteropodidae > Macroglossus > Macroglossus sobrinus. The sequence continues at coordinate 118,427 of PVKZ01000910.1, read as the reverse complement.
ACATAAGAACTAAACTCATGGACCTTGGACTTATAAAATTTTATGAATTTGACCTCAAAGTCAAGGGAAGTAAAAGCAAAAATAAATAAATGGACTACATAATACTAAAAGCTTCTGCACAGCAAAAGAAACCATCAACAAGGTTAAGAGATAACCATCTGAATGGGAAAATACATTTTCAAATAGCACCTTCAATAAGGACCTACTATACAAAATATAAAGAAGAACTCATACAACTCAATAAGAATAATACCCCCCCACAAACAATACAATTAAAAAATGGGCAGAGGACCTTAACAGACACTTCTCCCAAGAAGACATACAAATGGCCAACAGACATGAAAGGTTGCTCAACATTGCTAGCTATTAGGGAAATGTAAATTAAAACTACAATAAGATACCATCTCACACATGTTAAAATAGCTGTTAATAACAGGACAAATAATAACAAATGTTGGAGAGGATGTGGAAAAAAAGGAACCCTCATACACTTCTGGTGGGACTGCAAATTGGTACAGCCACAGTAGAAAACAATTCAAAGATTCCTCAGAAAACTGAGATTTGATCTACCATATGATCCAGCAATCCCTCTGCTGGACTTGACTTGAAAACCTATTTCTGAAAACATATTTGCACACTAATGTTCATAGCAGCATTATTCACAGTGGCCAGACATGGAAGCAACTGAAGTATCCCGTATTAGATGATTGGATAAAGAAGATGTGGCACATATATATAATGGAATATTACTCAGCTATAAGAAGAGATGAAATACTGCTGTTTGTGACAACATGGATTGAACTTGAGAGTATCTTGCTAAGCAAAATAAGGCAGACAGAAAAAGTTGAAAACCACATGATATCACTTACATGTGGAATATAAACCTAAAAGTAACAAACAAGACCAACAAACAGACTCATTGATATAGACAGTAGACTAATGGTTATCAGAGAGTGGGGAGATGGGAGAAGTAGATGCCGTTTTGAGGGGTCAAATATTTAGTAACAGAAAACTAAACATGGGCGCTGAACACAATGCAAAATATATGACTTACTGTTGAATTATACACTTGAAACAGTAATTGAAATATCACCATAATAAAAAATAATTTTGAAAAAGATTCAAAGAAAAGTAATTTTTCCAATGCTACAGCTACCAGAGAATTTGCCTTTTTTAGAGAATCATAGCACTAAAATCTTTGGAGAATTTAAGCATTGAGAAAATAGGCCACCTATATCTGTGTTTCGGATCTACAGCCATGTCACCACCCTAACCTCTAGTACAAAGCTACTGAAGAATAGTTACTATTTTCTTCAGGAATCTTCCCCTACCTTTCTATCATTAACATATATAAAACTACTTTGTTCATTAGGGGAAGACTTAATACAATATAATGTAGTATGTGTGCATACATGTGTGCTGCCAATATTAGAGGCAGATATTAAATAATCACAGAAATAAGTATTATTGCAATAAGAGCTATATAAAAAACAAAGTACAAATTCATACATATCTATGTGTGTGTATGTGTGTATTGTGTATATACATATTTATATATGTGTGTGTGTGTGTGTGTGTGTGTGTGTGTGTGTGTGTGTTTGTATGTCCAGAACATAAATTTATGGGCAAATAAAAAGTATATTTTTAAATATGTGGAAGACTATTTTTTAAGCATTATGCACACAAATATGCACAAAACATTTTATTTTTCTATATTAAAGGGAGATAAATAATGAAGACCAACTACATATTAAAATTTTAAACTGTTTAATTTTTACTAAAAAGGAAGTAACTTTTAAAAATAATTTTATTCTAGGAAAGTTTTATATTTCCCTAAGGATTTGGTTTGACTTTTCCCTTCCAAATTGACAGCTCTATAGCAAATCAGGTTACCTTTTTTGTCATAATTTTGAAGAAGCTCAGAGCCAAACTTAAAATTATATTGAATACATGGCTGGAATTTGTATCCTCATTTTCCTTGGTTTTGATTTTCTATTTCTATTGCATTATCACTTACATATGTCTTTATCATAAGCTATTTAAGAAAACTGTAAAAAACCCCTGGAATTTATAAATAATTCTTTGAGCAAGCAAAAAAGCTATAATTGTGTTAATATGTATCTAGAAATAAAAGAAAATGAAATTTTAGTCATTCACATAGTATTTATTATGGATCTATTTTGGAAATGGCTCTGAATAAAATTATTAATAAGAGAAAATCTATCTTAGGCATCTACCACTTCTCTTTGCTTTTATCATATAATCCAGAATAGAAGCAGTTAAACTGAAAAATGATATTTTTTCAATCTATTACTATTCATAAAAATCCAACATGATTTTTACAAAAAACTCTTTTACATATTTCAAATTATAAGTACAGTCATTTGTTTATAAATTTATAGTCCGAAAACCTATACAAATAAGAATTTACACTTGAAGTTTTCTACATAGCCATTACTGCAATCATACTTATTTCTGTCATTATATATCTACTTCAACTCTAATGAGGGCAGAAACTACATGTATCTTTCTCACCATTAATTTTCATGTTTCTTTAGAGCAAGGGTTAGTAAACATTTTTTGTATGGGGTCAGATGATAAATATTTTAGGCTTTGCAGGCCAGAAGGTCTCTGTCACAACAACTCATCTCTGGTGTTCTGTGAAAATAGCCATAGACAATAAGAAAATAAATGAGTATGGCTGTTCCAATAAAATTTAATTTACAAATGCTAGTGAGTAGTAGGTCATAGTTCGTGGAACTCTGTTATAGCGTACAATAGCCATTCAATAATTTTGAAACAGAAGGAATAGTAATCTAAATTTAACATGGTAAGATCTTGATAAAAGACAGATTTTATATTTAACAATAGGACTGGTAGAACAGTTGTTTTTTTAATCACATATTTTTCTTGAGTAGAAAACGATAATATTTCAAAAAAAATTAAGACCAAAGTTAATATTCTCACCATTGGCTAACTCTGGATGGTAATGTAATCTAAAGAAATATTATTTCAGTTGTTTGCAATATAATTTCAGTGGTTTGTCATTGCTTTTCCCCTAAACAAAAAAAAAATCAAATTGTGTATTATTAAATATTTCCAAATTTTGATTTTTTTGCTCTCAATTATCCTTTAAAGTTATAAACATTACATTTAAAAACTGATTTAGCAAAATTAAATAAATGGTATTTCTTTTAAAAGTACAACTTTTCTCTCCCAATGTATTTGTCTAAAACAAAATTTATACTTGCAAAAGTATAAACAATAGAGCTAACATTGTGATCCTGGCAATTTAACCCAAAACAGTATCTGAATATTTTATGAAAAAATATTGTTTGGCCTGATTTATCCAAGTAATTAATCAATAGTGATTACTTTTTTTATTATGTTCAGAGATAATTATAAGTACAGCCCAATAACAAATAGAAAATATATGTGTATTGATATATGTAAAAAGTATCATCAAATCAAGAAATTACTATAGTTGAATGAATTTAAACAATGTAACTTGAAATACTAGCCTAAAGAGCTGTGTTTTCTTAGGGAAATGAATGGATTGCCTGAAAGCATAGGAAAGAACATTTCAAAAAGGGCATAGTGGATAATGAATGTATGTAGGACAAGCCTTAATTCTCTACTCAATTTTGTTCACTTAGGCCTAACCTAAATAAATAAGTATTAAATGAATACCTCAAAGTCATTTAGCTTTTAAAAAGAAGGCTAATTTTTCCTCAGACACAGCTTTCCAACAATTCACCAAAAAAGTAGTTTCTGATCCTTCTCACACAGACTATAACATACTATTATTGATTTTTGTAAGCTTTGCAATTTCTATTTTTTCTATCTACCATTTCTTTCATGCTCTGGTTTGGAATTTATCTCACCTGCTGGGAATACTGCTGGTGGAAACATTTAATCTGAACTATAGCCATTTTCCATCTGGGCCTCAAAGAAGAAAAGAGTTTTTGATATTTGTTTATTTACTGGGGGGGAAATGTTAACACACTGCAGAAAGAATTAACTAAATTATGTTGAAAGCAAAACATCTTGATGGTGTATGTTCCATGTTGCTAGCTTAATATGTTTTATGGCCTGTATGCAGATTGTTTCCTCTACAAATCGAACTTAAAAACTAAAGAAAAAATTAAGATGTTTGAGCCTAAAACAACAGTTAATTTGAAAAATAATATATAGAATTAGGAAATAATTGTGTAAAACAGTAAAAAAATTTTAGAAATTAAATATGAATATTAATCTAATATATGAGGTTATGGTGGAAAGTAACACTGTAAAGAATCACCTAAAACTCTTGCATGTAAAAGAAAACAGACTGGGAAATATCTTCCTAGGTAGTATAATAGTAAACGCATTATCATATTCTATGAAGAATTTTCTGTAGAGATAGAGAACATGGTAAGCACAAAAAAGGAAGCAAATGAATAGAAACTATACAGAAAACAAAAAACTTGACAGCAAATATAAGGATACATTTAAACACTTATTTACCGGGAACAAAGATTTCCATGTGGCATCCTTTTGGCCAAGATCATTTATCCATTTTATGGGCACTTTCCAATGTCAGTAAAGGTACAGCGAAGATGATTGGGACTGAACCATGCTAAAGGTTTTTCCCAAAACCTTTTTGGAAAGCCAAAAGTTTTATTAATATCTGTCAAAAGTAGAGAAGATTTTAACACTTGGGATAAATCATCCCTTCAGGAAATCCATGCTAGAGAAATAATCTAAATGGATTAAAGTACATATATAAAGAGTTCCATAGCATTTAAAAAACAAAAAGCTATAAATAGCCTAAATGTTAATAATGATGGCGCACAAAGACATTTAAAATAGTAAGTCTCAATATTATATATTGTAAGAAAAATACAGATAAATAAATATCTGGACACAAAATTATGTCTATATGATTATATACATATGACAATGATATGTAGTAATGGTGAGAGTATGAGTGTTTTTTAAAATTTTTTCATTTAATAATAGAAAAATACAATTAAAAATTTAAACTTGAATTAAAATTAATGCTACAAATATAGTAATTTTAATGTAATTATCAGAAGTATTTAATTAAAATAATAAAGCATAGAAATTCTTTTTTATGAGCTCATATTTTTAAAATTAAAAAAAACTCAGTATTCTTAAGGATATAATTGCTTTTACTTATTCAGAGTTTCTTTGTAGTCAGCTCACCTGCCAAATTGCAAATAAGACCAATTTCAGCTTTTGGGTGATGACAATAACATGAGAAAAATATTTTGATGAAGTTAAGATTCTATATGTTTCTATGCCCAAAATGACCTTGATTCCTTCCTGAAGAGGGTTTGGTTTTATGAGTATGGAGTGAGTAAAATTAATAAATGTGGCACTGTGGCCTGTTTATTTAATTTGGAGCCTTAAATTACTAACTCATAAAGTGAGAATAATATTTTCTAGTTTTCAAGATTCTTATAGGAATTAAATATATCTAGCTCCTTTAATATAAATTTATTTTTCTATTTTAAGTGAGAAGATATAAGAAAATTATGTGATAAAATTCCCTACCCTGAGAAACAAGAGACCTGGCTCTTATTCCATGCCCATTAGAATTTTCTAAACTTGTGCCTCTTGGATATTTGTACTATAGCTCTCTCAATTATCTGAAATGGAGATGGTCCAAATGACTTATTGAGGTTCTGTCTAACTTTATGGTCCCTGAAAAGTGAGAGTTATGCAACATATGTGTAATTATTTATTTTCCCCATATTTCATCTTAATAAAAGTTTTACTTTGTCACTATAATATTTATCTATAATCATAAATATTTTCAAACTTTAGATTTATAACTGGAGAAATATCTTTTAAAGACCCAGACATCTAGTTAAAAATTGAAAATAGCCACTGCCTAGATATAGTTTAGCTTTCATTTGATTATTGGACGTGAGTCATGCACTATGTGGAGTCATCTCAGATTATACTTAATCAGCTCTGACTATGATGATGAGTCTTCATGAGCTCAAAGGTAGGGATCCATGTAAGGGATCCTTGGTCGCTTCTCTAAATCTTTCAATACCATCAAAATTGTGTTCTTTACTTAAAAGCATTAATATACCATATGATGCAAATAATATATTTGCATAATAATTCCAAATATATTAGGAAATCCTCTTCATGATCATGCTAGTAACTTAGAAGTCTCAATAAGTTTAACCATTCTGCCCTTGGCTCTGAAAACGGGCTGTTTTATTTAGTTATAAACACAGGAGAGTCTTGAACTAAGAACAGTGGAGAAAACTGAAAGGAAAGAAAAATCCATTTTCACAAGAGAGACTAAGAACCTGAGTAGCAAACATTCAAGCTCTGCTTGAAAGTCAAGCATTCTCTCCTCAGTGGGTAAAACAAAGATTTGAAGATGAAATGAAATGTAAAGATAATACAGAAAGGAGAGTGAGGGCTCAAATCAGATGCAGACAGCACAAAAGGAAGAGCAGGGCACACCACCCCAGCTGAGCCAGAAGTGTGAGCAACCATGTGAATGCACCCGCAAGTCAGACCCCACAAGGAAAACTGTGTTATAAAGCAGGATATAGATCTAAAATCTATAGAAGCTTTAAAAGCATTCTCCATGTTGGTGAAAATGTCATTAAAAAACAGGACTGAAGACAATGTGTGGACCGAAATGGGAAAAGGAAAGGCTTCACGCGTTTTTTTTAACACTTACAAGCCTGTTTTCGGGTACATATCCCTGGATCAGCAGTCTCACAACAGCAGACCTCTCAGGGTCAAGGTGTTCCGGAGTGCATAATATTATCTTTTTATGGTTCCCCGTTTTACAGTAGATATTACCTAATTAGGAAAATAGATTTTATTGAAGATTTTATTTTACTGTAAAAGTCAACGCACTTTCAGAAAATGAATGTAGCATTTTCCCAGAGTACTTAGCTAAATGAGAGTTTTAAAAAATGACGACTTGCAAAATCTTCCCCTTTCATATGAATAATTGATGAAAAAAATAATGGAATAATCTTCTGGCTAAAAACTTAAGTACCTGTTAATGTAGATTAAATTTCTAGTATTGGAAATTGTAAAAGTGTTCAGTGAATTTTATACAAGTATCAATCTTCATGGAAATGGCACATTTGAACGTATATATTCAATTTTGATTATCTACTATGCACAGTATTGTGCTGAATATGACAGATGCAAGGTTACTCTGCTAATACTATTTTCTCCATTTCAGTTCTAAATCCATAAAAAAAATAACCAAAAAAAAGACCTATCCAAAGATACTAATTCCTTAAGAAATACCATCAAGACTTCTTATTCAATTCATAGACCATCTATTCTCATGAAGACTACCAAGTGATAGTTCTAGTATTCACCAATGTAGACCATACTTTTTTTTTTAGAGCAATACTAATAAACATTAATACAACAAGAAAGATTACAGAGAAGGGGAAAGAAGAAGGATGTGGTAGGGAACGTCTCAAGCTGCAGAGCAGCTCTTAGAAAATTTCTGCTAGGCCGATAGTCCACAGTCCTTACTGATCATGGAAGTCAAAGCAATGGACTGTACAGCTAAGCCCACCATTCCAGTCACTGGCTGGAATCAACTGGGGATAGGAAAACCTCAAGGAAAACATTGTCATCCAGAAGGCAATGGTGGACTGACTATTGACTATGACCCCTGCGGTAGGAGATCAGAGTGTTGTATTTTCATGACCGCCCTATGTAGTATGGTGATAATAACTTTTTTTTCTTTGGGGCTTCAGTTCAGTCAATATGGTTACATACTGATAAAAAACAAAAAAAACAAAAAACAAAAACTCTCACTTTGTTTCATCTGTAAGTAGTTTTGTTTCATCTTCACATTTTAAATATACTCACTATGCAACAATACTCTACTGACAGATATTCTCAGTTCTTCGGAAATATTGCATGTTTTTCTAGCTTTCATTTTGTAGTAAGAAATCTGCTTTCTGTCTTATACTCTATCTTAAAGTAAATTCTCTCTCTAGTTGATTTTAACATTTTTGTCTTTGATATTATGCAGCTTCATTACAATATGCCTAGACATAGATTTAATTTATTTATCATAAGTTTGCTGGCTTTTCTGAATCGGGGCATTTATTTCTCTTACCAATTTGGGAGATTTTTTTCTTATTCCACCTCTATTATCTCTTTCCAGAACTCAAGCATTATATTCAACCTTCTCCCTCCAATTGTTGGGAGGTATCTGGGGATAGATTTTGCTCAACTGAAGAACTCATTAAAAATGAGATTTCTAAAGATATTCTACATTACCTCAAGAACGTAGTGAGGGTTTTATTTTGGTACTAGAAATGTATGAAGAGAGTCTGGGCATATATGAAGAATACCTTCTTGATGATATTTAAACAAGATAAAGGCGTATTTATAATATAATCTTTAAGTTCTTCCAAACCTTTAAATTCTATTATGTAAATAAAATAATGTCTAAATGATTTTATTTCTAATGTCTCATGTTGTTAAATTTAATACTTTAACTTAAATCCCATAATAATATGTTCAAAAAGGGCCTACCTTGCCATTCTTTCAAGAATCCTGAAATTAATTTAAAATGTTCTAGACAGTTGACCTTGATGTTCATTCAGCATGAATTAATGTTGACATGTGTAGTACAGTTACCTGTCAAAATTATTTTAGATTGCCTCCATATTCCTGTGAAGCTTTAATCAATTTAAAAGCATGTATTACAGAAACAAATCTTTCCTCTTTGGCTATAGTTCCCTTTTATTGCTCTGTAATTTTTTTTTTTAATTTTTGCCAGTAGGGTCTTTGAAAAGAAAAAGATATCAAAATAAAGCAAAAAGGAAAGAATCAAACATAATCAGAATAATATAAGTGAACTATTTAGTAATTAGAAAGAACAAATACTACTCTTTTTAGTGCAAATGCTTGCCTTCAGAAAGGATTTCTACCTCCACCTCCCAGATTTCCTATACTCCTAAAATTCATAAGGTAATTTACATCATTCTACTTTCCCACTGTACTACTAAGCTGTCTTTATTATCACTTCTCAAACAAAAAAAAACAAACAAAATGAATTAATATATGTAGAACATTTAAAACAATGCCTGCAGCATAATAAGGATTCAGTAAATGTTATTATTCCACTTTAACAGAGCTACAGTGTCATATGACTCCTGGGGCATTCCCATCAGTGTGTGGAAATGGCACCCCCACAGTTATGTAGTTCACAGCCCATGGCTGCAGAAAGTGGCCCTGCACTTTAATGTATCTGGGGAAAAATTATCACATTTTTGTAGAGATGAGAAAATTCTTCTCATTGCATTGTCATAAACAAATAGTAACTATTTTGACCACTCTGAACCACTTAACAGTAACACTAATTTATGTATCCATTCAAATCAATATCATCTTTATTGATATATGTGTGTATAGTAATTTATAATTTGCAGAAAGTTAAAACTATGAGTCTCATGCAAGTGCGGAATAAATGCAAGTCAGCAATTTTATTCAATTCAGAAATCAGTGAGCAAACTAGTAAGATGTAAAAACTGATTCAAAGAGAATTTAAAGAGCATATACTGTGTATGTATGCTGAAATTAATGTTAGTTAATACTAAACAGATAAATATCCCTTAGGGCAATAAAATGAGATGTTTGTGGTTATCTTTTCTGCATGGCAGAAATTGCTTGTGTCTTCATTGAACAAAATGCATTATGGACAACTATTACTGTAGACAAATATTGTTTATATTATCAATAGTTCTATATGAATTAATGTCTAGCCCACAAAATTATAAAATAGCCTACAATTAGTAAATCTATTAAATGTGAGATAGATAATCGCTGGAGAGACTCCTAGACAATGCCCACTGAAATCCTTTGTTCATTTCCAAGTCGTAATTCAGAGAACTATCGAATATCAGGAGTATGAAAAATGCAAATATGTTTGAAGTTACATGAATTGCATTGTCCTGAAGCTGTTTTCTCTGAACATATATATAAGGGCCAAGTCTGTATGGTTACTTATTTATATAGTTATATTTATCTTGGAGCTAAGTGTAATATTTATTCCTGAGGAACAATTTTGTTTTCCTTATATAGTCTTTCTGGGTTAGTATTTTGTGTTGTGTGTATCTACTTATATCTTTAATATATTGCATGTAAAAATTTAAGATGTAAGATCAACGGATAAAAGTAAAAAGTCTTTGCCATAAAGTCCAATCTTATCTTTACTTTTTAAGCAACTCCAAATAAGCTTATTATTTATACCATTTGCTGTGATAGTTTATGTAATGCTTTCAATGATTATTATCTTATAATGGGGCAGTCACCTCCAGGTCAAATTAGTAAGCCAATTATTTCTCCCTTGTGACTTCTTTGTACACATAGCTAAAGCAGACTGGTTTTCACTTTAGATTGTGCAGCCAAGTAAAGGAAGTAAACTCATAAGATTAGTATTTAGGTTTATGGAAAGATGTCCCATTCACTTCAGCAGACTGTGTGCTCCAATAGGGTCTTACCAGGACTCTGAACTTGAAGTATTAGGCACTAACTAGCCCAATAGATAATACAGTGGCTGCTCTTTACCCCAGCAGTGTTGCTGTACTTCATGTACTTAGTCCCTTTCTTTGGGCAGCCTGTGTAGAAAAACAATGATTGCTAATTTAGTCATATATATACCTAACAGTTGTCACTATTGATTCTTTTTGCAAACTATTTATATTGGTTAATATTTGGTAAAGTCAGTAAATGTGACTATGTTGGTATAAAAATATCTGTGCAATGAAAACATTATAAATAAGATTAAAAAGCAAACATCAAATTGGGAAATATGTCAATGGAAAAGATTCCTTCTATTGTTGCTGACTTTGAAGGTATAGGAGTCAAGGGATGCAGGAGGCCTCTGGAAATTGGGAAAAAAAAAGGAAAAGCATTCTTTCCTAGAAACTTCAGAAGGAATGTAGCACTGTCAATACTTCAATTTTAGTCCAGTAAAATTCATTTCAAACTTCTGATGTAATGAAGTGGAACATAATAATGTGTATTGTTTTAAGTCACTAAATTTGTGGCAAATTTTTTATAGCAGCAATGGAAAACTAATATACCAACAATAACTAAATGCATTCACTATTTAGATTTCATCTCTCAAAGTAGAAAGCACATATTCTAAAGAAAAAAAAAAGAGTAAAGAAAAGTAAGAGTCCTGGCACATCTCTGACATAAAGTTTGAGGTTCTCTGAACCTTGCATTCCACAGAGACCAAGTAATTTCATCTGAAAGATGTCTATCATTAATGCTTCTTTAATTCAAAGAAATGTTTATCCACTGGGCAGATGGCTGTGAAGAAAAACCAAGAAACATCTATTTTATGGATACTCGAAGTCATTAAATTTTGATTTCAATATTAAGCCTTTATTTTTTGTGTAGTTATTTTTTAATTGCACATTTTGGGAGGGATAATTCTAAGGGGTGATGTGAGTAATTAATTTTTTTCTCCTTTCTATTTATTCAGTGACTAAAAATGGTTGAAAATTATCTTATTTTTCTGGTATAGTTTTCAGATATTTAATCTGATTTGGATAAGACTGCAAAAGGGTTTCTGAGCTATTATTTTGCTCGTACATTGAAACCACAGCCTTCATTAAAATATAATCATCAAGTTCTATTTTATATGAGAATGGAAACACACAATGCATTTATTGTCAACTTATAAGAAAAAAAAGATATTTATGGGAGAAAACCTGCATCTTTAAGAACAAATTACCAATGCCTTCTAAATCTACATGTGACAGTGTACTACCAACTATCCAAGTTTATGAAAAAGTTTAAATTGACAAAACTATGAAAGACTGAGACTTATTTTCAAAGCAATGTACCTATTTGCCTTCTTAATATACATAGGCGTATAAATTCTTGGGAAAGATAACATTAGTTTTTGAACAATGTGTATGTGGGTAATATATAATAAATATGGTCCACTTTATTTGCTGAAGTTTACCTATATAGCTCATTGCTTGCCTGCTTCAGATAATAAGGGTAGACAATCCTATGGAACTTGTAGCACTGTGGTGGAAGATATCATGTAAACATCGAAGCATTCTAGCATCCTTGCTGTCAAAATAATAGGTTCTCACTAGATTTGCTTAAAACAGTAATAGATGACTTCATAAGTAACTACATTTGGTCAAATTTAACATTTTGAACTGAAGACTTCACTTTAGTAAACACCACTGAATATATACATTTATGTGTGAATACATATGCACATATATATAAATACACATGCATATATATACACACAGATACATGCGTACACACACAATATGCACAGATTTCTCATTAAATGTAATCAGAAATTTTTAAGTCAAATTTATTCTAGTCATTAAAATTCTATAGTTGGAGGGCAATAAGATCATATAGTTAAAACTCTCATTCTATAAAAGGAATTCTCAGATCCCAAAAGGTTAAACACTACATATCGAAACTAAAACTCAGGTCTTCTCTCTCACACTCCTGGTTTCGCTCTCTCTCCCTCACCTTTCCTCCCTTTTTTCTCTCAAGCCACATGTTAACTAAAATTTAATACATTCACACAATTGTAGAATTTATACAAATGATTGAGAAAACTAAATGTTTTAAAAATATTATTTTCTCTGTTTAAGTCTTTTAAACTAATCTCATCTAAGGCAGATAAAAAATATGAATATTTCCTAGTGTGCTTTAAAAACCAAGGCGCATAACTGCATATATGCATCTTGCTAATTTGATTATTTACTAAATCTGTCTATGTCTGCTAAATGGTTTGAAGTTTCAAATCAAATCTGTGATTTAACAATGTCACCATATGAAAATTTCTCATTAAGCACTGATTGATTGCACATGTAAATAGAATGTTTTCTTTTTTCTTTTTACACTTAAAATCATATACAAACCATATAAAGAGAGTAACATCAGTTTAATTGTATTAGTGGCCCTTTTAAAGCCAAAGTCCACAGAGACATGTTGTAGAGAGAGACAACCTCAAGAAATCTCAACATTGCTTACGTATTTTTTTTGATATTTCAACATTATGTACTCCACAGCAGCATCCCTTAATTGCTCTTTCGACTTCTATTTCTCTTACTCTCATAGCTACTCTGTTCTTCAACAACTCTCCTCATTTCTTAATTAAAATTTTAAGAATATTTATAAAACACATACTATTTATTTGGCTGTCATGGAGTTTTTAATTTGGTGAGTAGGATAATTAATATCTAAATAAGTGACCTAATAAAAATAAAGCATATTAAAAGATTAAAGAGCAACTAGTGAGCCACATTACTTCTGGGCCCCCCCATCCCAAGATAATAACCAAGAGTGATCTGGGTATTTTCAGGTTTAAATATGAGAACTGGTGAGAAACATTCTATCTTTTTCAGAGAACTAATCTAAAAAAGTGCCAAGAAGAAGCTGAAGAGGTAGGTTGCTAATAAGGTTGTTCCCAATGCTGAAAGATACAAGGAAATCCCCACTCAGAGTGACTTATCTCAGGGACCTTTGCAGTGCATGACAGCCCATCTGTTTCTATACTGTCTGTTATAGGATAAAGGTTGTGTTGACTATCTGTGGGACTGCCCCCATTTGTGACCTGAACCTCGGCAATTCAACAATGAAAACAACCTGTCCAAAAAAGAAAAAAAAATGCAAAGAAAGAATGACCAGAACAAGCAGAATGACTATCTAGAGAAGTAAAGCCACTGACAAATATAATTTGACTTAGTAAGAGTTCATAAAGATACTCAAGTATAGCAAATACCTAGAAAAGGATATTTGTAGATTAGCAACATGATTTATCAAGCAAGCAATTTGTGAGATGAGTTCAAAGAGAGAATGTTTACTAAGATGTATCTTCTGGAAGATGAAGTGCAAGAAATATTTTGAAGCACAGAGAAATCAGAACAAAACCATGAGAGTAAAAAAAAGAATCTTGGAGAATATAACAGGAGACTTAATATAATAAGAAAAGAACTACCAGGAAGAGAAAAAAAGACAAATGGTGGAGAGTCAATAAAAAGACAAATGATAGGAGATGTTTTTCCCTGAACTAAAACCCTGATGTCATAGATTAAATGGACTTTTTGAGCTCCAGGCCAGATTGATGAGAAAAGACACTTAAAAGATATCCTGTACAATTTCTGAACTCTAGAGAAAAAAAAAAAGTAAAAGCGTTGTAAGATTTGTAAGATGTGGGTGGGGGAGGGGAAGGCAAAGGACAAATCCTCATCTGTAACAGTGGAAGCCAGAAGAGCAGCTACCAACCACTGTGAGAAAAATGGTGCAGTTCAAGAATTATAGACCCTGCTAAGATTTTATTTCATTTCAGAGTTAAAGAAAGATATTTGAAAAACTACAAAACAAACTATTATCCAAGTACTCTAAAGATAACGGAATGGGAAGAGAAGAGGCGGTGGAGAGTAATCAATACATCTTTGCATGTATAGATACCCATCTATACATACACACACACACACACACACACACACAACACACACACACACAAATGTATGTGTGTGAGAGAATAATACTTAGATCAAATGTGTGATACAGTTATTTTTTCTCTTTTAATATTTCCTTTACCTAATTTTGAGACCCTGGATAGAAGCTGGTCAGTTCCCTTTTTGAGTAGCTCATTAAGTCAACAAGCCAACCACTTCATTTATCTGATTTTCACACTCTAGACCACTATACACCTACCCTAATGTCCCTAGGGCCAGGTACTAGACAACTAGGCATAGTCCTTATGCCTAGGAGCCCTGAGAAATTATTCTAAGTAGCCAAGCCCTAAAATCTAGTAACGACTAGACAGCAAAATCTAGTAACAACCTACCATATATAAGCTTCAGTTTGTTTTACCCTGCCCTAATGCAACACTCTAAGTGTCCCTGCACAATAGTTTTTCTCCTAATCAGAGCTGCAAATAACAGTTCTGCCTTTCTTCTGAATGTCACCACCAGAAGAATCTTTAAATCTTATAAAACAAAGTATGAAAGTACAAGGGTTGCAGAAGTGAGGAGGAATCGAGAGTTTCATTTTAGGCATATTAAATTTAAGCTACTTACTGGACATCCTACTAGATATGTCAAATAAGCAGGTGAAATTTTTAATATGGAGCTTTACACACAGTATAAATCTGCAGAGCCATCAGTGAATAATTACATGTTAAGGAGCTGTAAGACCTGAGATTACCTAAAAGGGCTATGTAGAAGAATGAACCCTGGACATGCCAATATTTAAAGACTGAGGAATGAAGAGGAGGCAGATCTAATGAGAGAGCCCAACAGGAAGAATCCTGGGAGACAGGAAGAAATCTGGAGAGAACACTGTACCTGGAGCCAGGTAAAAAAAAAAAAGCATTTAAAGAGAGAGTAACTCTATCAAATGCTAACGATAATTGAGATGTGAACACTAAGAATTCGGCAAAGCATTTGGGAATATCGAGGTATAGAGCTTTTTAGTGACATTGGTAGAAGTTCCAGTATGCTGTGGACAAAATCCAATTGGAGAAGTAGAGAGAATGGAATGTGAAAATGGAAAGTGAATGAGACAGTAAACATAGATAATATTTTCAAAAGATTTTGCTCTAAGAGAGAAATGAAATCAGGCACCAGGTAGTTTGTAAGTAAGCTCTAGGCTGATGTTTTAAGATGAGAGATAGTTTATCCTATTCTGATTTAAATAATCCTATGTGGGAGGGGGGCTATGGGGAGGAAGAGAGAGGGATGGAGGGATAAGGGGAAGAAGGAGAAGGGGGGTGGATTTTTGTAGAAAAAAAAACCCTATAGTGGAGAAAAAAAATGAATGGTATTCTATACATAAATGGAGATGGATACAGAGAAGCAGAAATAGTTCATTCTTATAACCTGAGGAAAGACAGATTTTATGGGTCTAGAAACAAGTAGGTAGTTTGATTAGGAAGAATGAAAGCATTCTTTTCTGATGGTCTCACTTTTTATTTTATTTTTTTTAATTTTAAAATCAACTATTGAACTAAAATGTACATACAATAAAATGCTCTCATTTTTAATATATAATTCAATGAGTTTTGACAAATACATACAAATGCTAACACAATCCAGGTATAAAACTTTTATTCTTCACTGCAGAGCCCTTCTTCTACTGTCCATACAGTTTTCCATTTTCTAGGATTTTTTTTTTATAAATGGAGTCTTTCAGTATATAGTCACTCATGTCTGTCTTTTTTCACAACATAATTACTTATCTCATTTTAAATGACTATTACAGATCTCCAGCTGGCCCTTCAATCACTTATTTCCCTGTCAGTAAACTCTTCCACTCTCCTACCTTCTCTTTTCTAAACCATCAACATCTCCTTCATAGCCTTAGCAGCTTCACTCTCAGCAGAGAAGCTGCATATGAAACTGTTGACTTGGCCATGAAAACACATATACATAAGCAACACCCAATTTGTTGTTTGTGAATGGAAGTTTATTATAAAATATGTACTGGCGGGCCTAGCTATTTGAACTCAGGATACTTTATTAGCTTTCTAAAATATATACTTACCTCCTATTTGTAGTAAAGTATTATTTAAGAGTCTACTAGATAGTCTTAATAATTATTATTATTTTTTACATCTAAAATGGGGAAAAGTATAACAGTTATCATTACAGGGCGCTGAGAATATTTTAACTTAATAACTGAAAAGATAATATATAAAGAGAATTTTAGTAGCAATGTTCTTTTGTTTTTTTTTTTAATTTACAGCATAAAGTAATATACAGATTATTTTTATTTAGGTATAAGATAAGCAAGAAATAAGCAATCAAAGAACTAGCCAAAGCTATTTGCAACAGTCAAGCCAGCAATTTAGAAAACATTGGCTCTATACATAAACAACTAGTTCAACTCTTTTATTTGAATTAGTCTATCTTCTCTTGGAAAGAAAATCTCTTCTAAAAATACAGGAAACTGGACTGTTTGGCCAGACCATGTTTCAATCGATTAACTGCTTGTGTGATTTGGCCAACCTCACTACCTGGCAAGGAAGTTCGCACCTTTTTTCTTCTGCTGCATGCTTTATCTAGGAAAATGAGCAGCCCAAGAAAGATGAGGACAGCTTTTTTTTCAGCAGTGTAATATAACTAATCGTTTCTTCAGTCATAATCTCTAAACACCCAAAGTAACCTACATATAATGCATCACAGCTCAATGAGATTTCAACACTGAAAGAAACCTTGCCAGAGACTGAAACTCTAAATAATAAAATAGGATATGTAACAAGAGGGAAAGATATTGTGATTTAGGTTAATTTAAATTGTTCTTGAGAAGAGAAAGGAAAATAGAAACCTGTCCAAATTCATTTTTGTGGTCATAAATGCAATATGACAAATTTTCTACCTTCAAGAAAACATCTTGTACTGAACCTTTCACTGAAATAGAAATGAGGATGCATGTCTGTGTTCATACTCATCTACAGCATTGTTTATTCACAGACAGTATCATGCTGGGTTTCATTGATGCTTTCCTTAAGATGGCTGGTGTCATTATTATGTGTTCCCATTCTTACCTAGACAAACAATTGATTTAATACAGAGAAGTAAAAAATATATAATATGTAAGTGATATAATCTTTAAATCAAAATCTTGCTGCATACTTTTGCAACAATCTCCCTAACTTCATATGATTGGGAAGGAAAGAGAAGGGTGCAAACAAAGCCAAATAGCAGTTGAGAACTGTATAGGAGGCACTGTGTTTTACAAACACATTTAGCAGTCTAGTTCTTTCTAGCCTTTACCCTGTCTGTGCTCTCTGTCTGGAAACTTCTTTCCCTAGAAATATGGCATGGTTTTTCCCCTCTCTTTCTTCAAGCCTTTGCCAAAACCTCATCTTCTCACAAAGGTTGTCCCTGATCATCTTATCTAAAGTAGATACCACTTCGCTTTATTCTCCAGAGGCACTGTTTGCAAATGTATTTTCTTATTCAGATGGTTGTCTCTTTGCCTTGTTGATGGTTCCTTTGCTGTGAAGAAGCTTTTTAGTTTTATATAGTCCCATTCATATATTTTTACTTTTACTTCCCTTGCCTTTGAGGTCAAATTCATTAAATCCTCTCTAAGTTCAAGGTCCATGAGTTTAGTATATACTTTTTCTTGGTCATTGTTTTTAAGGTAGAGAAATAATAGCATGCTATCTTCTCCAATAGTCTGCTTCCCACAGGCCAACTGCAGAAAAGATATGCCTTCTTTGGTTTTATGAAATTATAGTATCTGTATAACAGAAGCATTAATCTGTTCACTTAAAATGTCAAAATTCACATCATAAGTATTTCTTAACAAGAAAGCACACTAATACCTCATGAGTCAATGTATTGCATTATACACGGTAACACTGGTTTTCTAACATATCAAAAAAAAAGGACCTTAACATTTATGAAAGATCAATTTATTTGGCCTGCTTTATTTTATTAAAGTAAAAGGAGAATGAATATATTGAGTCAGATACCTTCAGAGCACTAAGAAATTTCCAGTTGAATTAATCCACTTTAAAGCTATTATGTAATGGGAATGGTATTGTTTCATGGAACCTGGATTATAGACAATGCCACCTTTTTAAATATTCACATAAAGCTTTAAACACCAAGGTTAGTAAAATTTTCAATGCTAGCCAGTTTTCAGGAATCTATCCTTATTCTTTTTATTATATAAGCTACTGGAAACTATTATCTTTTAAAACACCCTGAGAAACAGAATGAGCCCTGGTTGCCAGGGTCGGGATTTGTGATTGGGTCCATGTGGCCCATCCAATGCCAGCAGTGATCCTGGACGTTTTTTTTCCCACTGGGCCAAGTTTGAAACAGCAGACTCCTGTCAAGGCTGCAGATCTCAGTGTTCATTATGCACTGGACGCCAGGCAGACATCCCCCCCCCAGAATTCATCCTTCTCAGAGGAGCTATTTGGTCAGGTACAACTCCCTGTGACACTTAGAAAATTCCTTATTCTCCTTCCCATTATGAGAGCTTTAATACCATCCTCTCAGAGTCTCCCTCAGTCACCAAACCTCCTCTGACTTTGGACAAGTCCAGCTTAATCACTGAAATAAGTCTAAGGCCTTCCAAAATCAAAAGAAGAGCCTCTTTCAAGATTTTCTCCTAGGAAAACTACATACACTGAAATTTCTCTTTTCTGCCAAGAAATGCACAAAAAGACTTTTATCTGTACCCTTGGAATTTAGAGACTTTCAGGACAAAATACTCTGAGGAAGAGCAAAGCAGTGGAGACGTGACTTTCTCAAATAAATCACCCTGTGGCAATAGCGTTATAAAATGTTATCATGGGATAAACACGAGTCAGAAGTTAAAAACTAGTGTGTCCTATTTAGTTATCCTTAATTGTGTTTTACAGCTTTAAATTCAGAAAGTCTGTGGATTATAGAAGTTGTTTTACTCACTGCTAGTTGAATGAGAGTTCCACAGTGCAGAGCTGAGGTCTGAACCAGCTGCCAGTTGCGCTTTCTGAAAGCATGGAGTGTAGGTGTTACGGCTGTGTGGTACTGCACACCGTGCAGTGGAATACATTCTCCAATTCAACTCAGTCCATACGTATTTGATGACCAACTTTGTTATTTGTACAATATGAAAGGTAATCATTAGTTGCCACAATAGAACTTGCAGTGAATCAGATGAGAAAAGTAAATGAATATTGTTAAGAAAAAGGCAGAGTACAGTAAATATCCTAAGAAAAACAGAATATGCTTTTACAGAGAGAAGGCAGTATTTGACATCAGTCTTAAGTGAATTTAAAACTCTAGGTCTTTGACTTTTTAGTGGGAGAGAAATTAATTAATTGAATATGTGCAATATTTTAAAGAATCAAATTAAATTGAAAAAAAAAAAAAAGAAAATATCCAGGGGCATGATAGTAGTAAATACTGTTTCCACAAATTCTAGTTTCAAAATATATGTACATATGTGTCTTGGACATTATAGAAATTATATTCCCTTTAATTATCCTTGGCTAAAGAAGTATAAGAAATATTTATTAATGTTGAATGGAGTATAACCAGATAAAAATGAGAGATGGCATTTCAAACAGATAACTATAATTTAAACACAGATAGGAGAAAAATGCAGATTGTGCTCTAGGAGATGATTTGTCTAATTTATCATGGCAACCATACTAGATGGAGTAGAAAGCATTCTTATCACTGTGTAAGAGTGTTATTGGACAAAGCTATTCCAAAGCATGAGCCAGCTCGTGGCATCCCCTTGTTCAAAACCCTCCACTGATTTCTCATTACAGCTGGGAAAAAACCCCAAATTCATACCATAGCTTCCAAGTCCTACACAGTATTGTTCCTGTGTATCACTTCAAAGTCATCATTTACCACTCTCATTCCCTCAGCCGCTGACTTTTGTTTCTCTTTTCAAATCAAAGCCTACCATCAGACCTTTGCCCTTGTTTTTTCATTGCCTAAAATATTCTCTCACCTACTGCTCTTCCTTCACACAGCTGGTCTGCTTAAATCTCCTAGGTATAACATTCAGTTACCTCCTCAGAGAGGCTTCCCATCACCCATCAAAAGCTGACTGCTCTAGTTATTTTTATATAGCATCAATTTGTTTATATCATTTATGACAGTTACCATAATCTGGATTTATGTCTTTTATTAGTATATTTATTGCTTACTGTGTTTATAGATGGTCTGTCTTTCCTATTGGAACACAAGGCTATTGCCAGCCTTACTCATTACTGTGTCTCAAACACCTAGTAAGTACTCAGTAAATATTTAATGAATAAATGAACCAAAAAGGAGAACTAAACATATAGCATTTGTGGGGAAAGTCTTGAAAACAAGACAAACAATGTGGAGAAATCAAATATTTTTAAGAAGCAACATAATCAGATTTATGCTTTTGAAAAATTAATCTTATAGCTTGATATACTATTTGGAAACTAGAAATTGATATAGATTTAAAATTGTATTGCATTCAAGGAAGCTAGATGAAGGGTCCATGCGATTCTCTATTGTTTTGTAACCTCCTGCACATCTATAACTATTTTTCAAAATAAAAAGTCAAAAAGAAATTACAATTAGTGTTTCTAAGTTAAACATTAAGTTATAGTGCTCCTAATTTATGACCAAAATCACAAAAGCAATGAAACAGAGACTTATATGAAAAAATAATTAAGAAAAAAAAATGCATAATATGCCTTTAGGGCATTTTGCTTTATACATGTGCATTAATGTGAACTTTCTATTTAGACATTTTATTAGCATATTAAAATTGAGGGCCTTGAACTTTAATGACCAACAATCCATGGAAATACACAATAGGCCACTGCTGTATCATAGATATAATAATCAGTACCAGTCACCTATAGATATGGGTTATAGTTGATAGCTTGGTGCCCCATGTCAAATTCTCTCTGCTCACCTTAAATTTTATCCACAATCACCATTTTGCACAGACTGCAATTTATCTCAAGAGCACTATGCATCTTATCACTTTCTCTGAAGCCACGGGAGGTCTCTTGGCCCACATGCAGACATAGCCCAGAATTACAGGGGATTCATGACCATACGAGTTCTCAAGAATATGAGACAGGTGCTAGTGGATTAATAATAGCTGTCTGTTCTCCTGGAAGAAAATTCTGGAAGGTGTTCTATGTTTTCCTCAAGGGTCTCAATGGACTCAAACCCCTACTGCACATAGCAGAAAACTACATAATTGATTCCTCCTTTTGCTTGCTAGGATTCCCTAACTCCTAAATAAGTCACCCTTACCAAAATCCTTATCTCAGTCTCTGCTTTAGAAGGAACTCACACAAAATTGGAGCCAAATGTGATCCTGGAAAGTAAACCCCAGTATTCCAGGATGAAATACTGAAAGTGGAATGCTCACCCTTCAGGCAGCAACAAAGATGACAGTGCTGATAAAAAGTAGGGTGACAATGGCCTTTGGTGTGCTTTAGCATCATGTTTCTATGTCTCAAGTTGGGATGAAGTACAGGTGAAAATGAAAGCACTGGATTATTTAGTAGCTATAACACATGAACAAGGTGAGGGCAATAGAAATTATAAAGATTGTATGCTAGCAAGTTTTTTTTATCTGCTTTGGAATCCTTAAAAATGAAGAAAAGTAGGGAAGGAAGAAAAGGAAGGAAAGAAAGGAAAAGAAGAAAAGGAAGGAAGGAAGGAAGGAAAAAGGGAGGGAGGAAGAAAGGGGCAATGCAAAGGCAAGGCACAGATTAGTACACTAGCAACTCGGAGCTTTCTGTCAGTGCTGTAAGTGCTCCATGAAACATCTTTCACAGCAGTAGATTATACCTTGCTAAATCTTCAGCCCAGGGTTGGAAAAATTAGCAGTCATACAGGACATTGAATAGGAGCTTGACAGGACTCTATACTAAAGTCAGGAACTTGGCAGGGAAAAAGTAGAATCCTGGGACCTGGTATATTTGTGCAGCTGTGCCTGAATACCTGAAACTTCATATTCCCTATTCCATTGGGCTAGCAGAAACAATCTTCTCTCACTGTTGAAAAGACTAGCTTACCTGTGTCTGGATGCCTTGCAAAGACCTTATTTATAGCAGATGCCTTATAAGATAATGGTTATTCTTTCCCAGATCTGCCTACCTCTCTCATTACACACAGGCCAGTAACTAGAGCCATGTCTCACCAAAGGCCAAAAGAGGAAACACTGTGCCTGCTCTGGGACTACTATTTGAAAGAGTTGGCTAATACGCACTGGCAAGAAAATGGGAAACAGTGTGGAAGTGGATCCAGGGGGTATTGGACCGGACAGGAGATGGAATGTAAAGCTAGATATCTACTGATATGATACACTTTTTCATGACTTGGGAGTTTTCTTCTGGATTGACAGTATATAGCGACATTGAGAAAAATTCTTGAGTTTGCTTAGTCTGGACCTTCCCACCATTGACTAGGCTTAAGTTAGTTGCTTCTGTGCCATGTGGTCAAGCGTTGTCCTTTGTTCTGACCATGGGCCACAGTAAGAGGGAGTGATTTGACACTTTTAGTAAAGTGTCACAGAATGACCAGAGCTTTAGGTGACCGAAATTCAATGTTCATATCTGAACTCACAGTCTGTGAAGACAACAGAACACTACCAAAAGAAGGTGATAAATAATAAGAGAAAAAGTGGCCTTGTTTTGTGCTGTTGACCATAGCTACTGCATTGATATATCACCTACATTTGTAATTCTCATCATTGGGCCTATAGGATCTCAAGAAAGTTTAGAGATGTTTCTACACAGCTACTTTTCTATAAGCTTGCACCCATACCAAATACCTATGAACACAGAGGCCTTTTAGATTTTACCAATCATATATGACTTTCGGTCTATCTTGCTTTATGCTTGCAACAAAGATCTGTAAAACTAGTTTTATCAGTCCAAATGCATTTTAAAAGGATTGCTGGTTGGTTCACTGTCTAGAGTAAAACTGTGAAAGGAACTGGTAAATTAAGAAAATCCTAGTGAAGTAAATGATCCCTTCTTAATTCTTCCTTTGTGAAAATTTAGATCTGCGTCCTTTAAGCTTTTTGATATTGTTGGACTGAAGTTAACTGTTCTGTACAGTTTAAAGTGTCTGCCTTCACGATTGTTATACTATATTTAGTAATGTTAAAATAATATCACAAGTCAAAACACCTGTTATCAGAAATAGTATTTAAAGTTAAATTCTAAAGATAAAAATATATTAAGGCATTTGAAAATTCAATTAAATATTTTGAAATATAAAAATTATGAAACAAATCTGTGGGTCTGCATTTCTACAAAGTAGATTTTTATTAAAATAAATATACTTTTTTTAACTTTTTCTATTTATAAAGCAAAATTATCAAATTTTATACATAAAAAGATTAGCCAAAAGTACAAATGCATTTGCATATTCTTCCTCCTTAATGTTTTTGAACTGCTAAGTTCAGCCAGACTAGAAGACTTTTCTGTTTAGTGTAAAGAATCACTTTCCCGCAGATTACAACAACCTGTGATGTCAGGAGAATTAGTTTGCGGTTGCTTTAGTCAGCCATTTCAAGTCCAAATGTGGACAATTTTAAATTAGTAAAAAGATAACAATCATCTCAAAAACTTCATCTGAAAAACTGACCTCTTCCATTTTCTATTTCAATCATAAATGTAATCATAACCATGACAGAAAAAAAGATGTCGTTAAATGTAAAGAAAGTCAAGAAACAAAGTCATGAGGAAATTGCCATATCCTAATTTTTGGTTGAGTTTCCTTAAAACTAGGGAAGAATGTAAAAATTGAGACTTTGTTTTCTGCTTTTGTATATATAAGGTAGGTTATTTGCATATGCTTAAGTCCAGAAACTCTCAAAAAAATAACTGTTTGCTCAGGCATAATCAGTCAGTTTTATAGGATTTTAATGTTGAAAGCACCTTACTGGTTAGATTCAAAGTCCATTATTTTATAGAGAATAGACTCATCAGCTAGTGAGTGACAGAGCTGAGATTCAAACTTCATTTTCCTGAGTATAGCCCAAGACCATTCAGTCGCAAAAGTGATGTTTCCTACAATGATTCCAAGACCACTATTCTCTGAGATATTATAAAGTGTTACACAAGAAAGGAACCCACGGAAAAATAATTCTAAGAATGCCTGAGTCAAAGTTAACCAGTTTTCTTTGCTATGGCAAGTACAGAAACTTTAATTTATTGCTGTAAATGGTGGGTGTGCATATTGGCCATGTATGCATTAGGTAAAATTGTTTTGCTACCTAATTGACCTCCAAGGTTCTTGTTTTGTCTTGTTGTTTTTTATATGTTTAATTAACAGTGTTTTGGGGTTGTTTATTTTATATCAAAACACAGAGCACAACTCCATGGAAGAGCAAGGAACAACTTGAAAATGAAAAACTTTTTAAAATTTTTTTATGGTGACATTGGTTAATGAAATCCAGTAAGTTTCAGGTGTACAATTCAACAGTAAGGCATATATATATTGCATTGTGTGTTCACTGCCCATAGTTAGATTTCTTTCTGACTGTGAAATACTTTAGATGAGTACATTATAACCCAAAGTGAAATTTGTATGCTGTCAAGAGCTTTCTAGCCTCAACATTGTGTTCGGTGGGGTAAACTTTTTTTAATTGCTATCAGATATGTTATCACTTTGGTCTTATCCTACTATAGCCAAAATCCATAAGGATTGGGGCTTATAAAAAGAAAAAAGATAAATTATTTCATCTGTTTCTTTTCCAATGTTACTAAATTGATAGCACAGTATATCAACTTGCATTTGGGAGATATGAATAAAAATTTGGATTTGAAATTTTAGGAAATTGGATTCTGCACCTAAGAAAAGAGAGAAAATATATAAACTCTTAACAAGGAGTCTTTTCTTCACAGTTCTAGAGCAAAGAAGAGGAAGGAAGATGGCGGGGAGGAAGGAAGGAGAAGAAGTAGTTGTTATTGTTTCGAATGCACCTTAAAATACAAATTATTAATGCAACAAGTATCTGGACATAAAAGAGTACTTTTTCACTGCAGAGATGGTAAATGGGTTATCATTCCTGTCAAAGCCCAGAAGTCTGCTTAAACAGATTTCAGATTTTGACTGATGTCTTCCGAATGCTCAAATGCACAATGTATCAAACTCTCCTCCTGACAGGCCCCAACCTTACTCGCTACACTTTGCATACGTTTAACAACAGCATCCATTATCATAATGAATAAAACGAGTAAGTGACAGTTCAATTATGAGATATAATGGGGCCAAAGAGGAGTAATTTGTAATTACATTGGAAAGTTTGTTTTTTGACAGGTTATAGCATCTTGAACCAAAGTGCTTGCTGTTTGTCAACTGCTTTTCTAAACTGAGCCAGATTTCTCTCAATAAATAGTAGAGAAAATGAAAATATCAAAAAAAAATATTAAACTTTGATTATTGTAAAGGTTTTCTGTCAGTTCTCATAAGCATCCAAAAAGGGAAGCGAACTCTAACCAATCTCTAGTTTTCTTGGAGATAATACATATGCTATCCAGAAGTGCTTTGACTGGATCTCTTTGGAATAAGTGTTCATATAAAATTAAAAATATATATTACTGCATTTTTCTTTGAAAAAATTAGAGCAACTGAGTTAATTGGGGGCAGAAATAGTAGCTTTATCACTGGAGTATATTCGAAAGAAGATAATTAATGTCAACAGTAGTGTGATTTCATAGCTTATGATCAGACACTGGGACTTCTCTATGGCAGTTATGTTAAAATTACTTGTATATTTCCTATTTTGAGCTCAAGTTAATTGACCTGAGGGTGATAGAAAAGAGGGACAAGTAAGGGAATGAAACATTTCCTGAGTACAGCACTGTATGTCAGGCATCATATTAAATGTTACATGTGTATTGTCATATTTATCTTCCATAATTTATGAGCATATCCATTTCATAGATGAGAAAAATAAGATGTAGAAGAATAAGGTCTTTCTTAACCAGTGGAGAAGCTGTCTGGGTTGCCCAAGTCAGCCTGATTTGTATCTTCCTGCTCAGTCACACTTGGCATGTCTGTTTATGGTCTTTACATCTTCGGGAAGTATGCATTTATTTATCTTGAGCAAAAGCTCTTACAAACAATCAATGTATGGGCTATAGGAGGAAAGAAGAAATATACTTCTAAGCAAGATTTTAAGAACTATATTTACTTCCTTCAGGAAGGTAAAGTGAAAAACCAAGAATTTCATAGCTTTAGAGCCACTATAATTAAAACTGACTCTATTCAGCTCCTGGGCAGGGCTATATGGATTCTAGGGGCTTTCCAGAGTATGTTTTTAAAATAAGATTTCTTCATCTTGAAGAATAAATGAGTAGTTGACTGGAGCAGAACAAGAGTTCTAGAACTTTTAGTAGATATGCTTGTGGGATGGTAGTGATGATGTAGGAGTTTCAGAATTTGAATAGTGGTTAAAAGCTGAATGTGTACTGGTAGCAACATAAACAATAGGCAAAAGAAACCGATGACTGTGTAGAAAAACAATGGAAATGAATTTTGTCACAGGGTCACCTTGCCAGAAAGTCACCACGAACTAGGCAGAGTCATGGAGCACAGCTTCTCTGGGCATCACTGAAGCTTCTGGTCTTATGATTAAATGTAGATACTTTAGAAGTAGTCTGAGCACTCTGTCAACAATGATGAACCTGGAGGTACATGGGACATGGAAGAGAAAGCAGTTTGTGAGTATCTTCAGAAAGCTCCCCACCCAGTTAAAGTATTTAGATGGATTCTAAATTCCAACAAAACTGAAACCTCCAGTAAGGGGGCCAAACATCAGAAATTCAGCTTCATTAGTGGACACACACACGTTTCTTTCTCCCTCCTAAAATAATTTTGCTTTCTAACTTCCAATTTCCTGGGGGGAAAGAACAAAAGAAATGAACCAATCTCTGTTGAAGAAAAATCGTTGCTCATCTCCACTTTGTTCTTGCTGCCTAATTAGGCTGTTTATGAGAAGATAGGAATAAGCAGAATATAGGGCCAAAATGGTCAGGTCACTTTCTTGGGAATATACTGCTTATCATGATATCTTTTAAATTACAATTCTTCAAGAACCTGTTGTATTACTGAATACACTAAATTGGTTATTTCGATATTTTCTTTTCCAAGCAATTTGAAGCGATCTCATTTCTCATTATATCTTTGAGGATTTTATATATTTCCCCTGCCTATAAAGTTTTCATTTGTTACTGGAAATAACTGAAATTTTTATGGAAATATTTAAGGGTAATTGTTTCTATATGGCTCTATGTATTTAAATTGTTTCTCAGGCTATCGCAAGAGATTAGGGCAGCAACACTGCTTTCTGCACTTGGTTCACAATTTCACATATAATTCCAAATATAAGGAAGCAGAAAAGAATATAATCAATAGCCACATTTCCTGAGTGTCTTTTTCTTCTATTGTGTCAGACCTAGCCAATACTGTGTGTGGAACTATAATGCATAATGCAACCAAGAACAACTGAACATTAAGGTTGAATATTTTTAATCCATAGGAATAAATATTTTTTATTTTCAGAATAAGCAAAGTAAATTTAATTTTTAAGCAGGTTTCTTCAAGGAAATAATTATTCTCATTGTCAGCAGAAAGAAAATTTATTCCCAGGAAATCATAAAGCTCCAAACATGTTCTGGGAAAATAAATGGCACAGTTGCACTTTACAATGCCACTAGCTCCCTCTTGGCGCTGCTGTTCTTTAGGCACAACTACTTACAGATCTATTGTGCAAAAGACATAAAGCAAAAGGCAACACAAAACCTATTTCCATTTCCTTGCAACAAAGAAAATTTGAGTGTCTGATTTGGAAAATTGAAATCTTTGTTGGTGGACTTCGTAATTGACTAGGGTACTTACTATACATTTGCATTCATCAAGTGAGGTTCTTTCAAAGTGCTATGAAATGGGCACATAGTTCATTTAGTGCAGAAATTGTGACATTGAACCACAAATAAATCCTAGTAAACCAACGAATAGCCTATTCTACAACACAGAAACAGGCAGAGGATTCTGGGTCTCTCAAACTCTGGAGTCATACATACAAGTCCTCAGGCTAAAGTCTGTGGGATAAGAATAGGAATGTGCTAAGTATCCACTTGTTTGTCCTTTCTTGCTGCCTTTATTTCCCAACCCCATTCTTTGAAGTTTAAATTATTTGAACAGCCTTGGGGAAACCCTGAGAGAGATCTTTTGTCTTTATACACTAGAACTGTTTGCTTCTAGATTATTTTTCTCTTGTGAAGGAGTTAGACATCAAATTCCTGATCCTTATTATAAATAGAGAATACCACCTCTCAGACTTATTATGCTTTCAGAAATCCAAAAAGGAAATATTTGGTTACTCACAAATAAATAGTGCAATATGTCTGAATCTGTGCTGACTGTTGACCTGGCTCTCAGGGGTTTTACATTCTTTTGTCTTTGCAATACTGAACAGATAATTTACCAAATGCAGTATAAAGCAACAGAGGGTAAATAGACTCTTAGGAAAACACAGAAGAGGGAACAACTATCTCTGCATAAGAGGTTCAAGAAACGCTACATAGAAGCAGTGACATTTTAATTCCCTAAAGAAATGTAGTGCCTGGGAGTAGAGCACACATATTAGAAAGGCAGTGCAGAAAAGGGAAATCATAAATGCATTTGCATATAAACTGAATTATGTTTGGGATGAGTAGTTCACTTTGGCTGTAATATGGCAGTTATAGACAGGAATGTTAGAAAATGAGGTAAGAGATGCATGTTAAAAGCCAAGGTATGAAGGTACTCAGCAGCTATTCCATACTTCACAATGTCTGGGTTTAGTGGGGCAAAACTATGATCTCTTCCCTACTACCTAAACTTTGTTTCTCCCAAAAGTTTCTCTATGTCCATTTAGATACTTTATTCTCTTTATTCAATAGAGCTATGTTTACAATAGATGAGCAGAGATGTACAGAATCTATGGAGATAAAAATCTCTGTCCTTTAAGTGTTAAGGCGTGAACAAAAACAGAAGTATTTATGGAAGCTATCTGTGCTATGGATCATTGTTAATAAATAGACTAAATTTTATTGAAGTACTATAAACAGTCTAACAGATAAAGATAAATGTTTAACTATATACAATTTTTGCTTCCATTTAGTATATAGAAACCTGTAAAGAAAGTAACTCCCAATCAGCTGAAGAAAGCCAGGTAAACTACAAAGTCATGAGTTTGTATGACCTCATCAGACAGCTGAGGTCACGAGACAACATTAGAAACTAAATTTCAAAGAGGGATAAGATTTTCCAAGCATGTAAACTGTACTACCTGTGGTAGATCACAAGGTAAAGAGCTAACCACCATAATGTGGGAAAGGAGAAATCAGCACAATTTAAAAAAATCATTAAAGTATGAGTATATACTAGTGTGGCATACTCATACACAAGGGAAGTTAACCCCTGGCAACCGCCATTCTGTTCTCTGTTTCTATTAGTTTGGTTTGTTTAGATTCCACATGTAAGTGAGATCATATAGTATTTGTCTTCTCAGCCTGACTTATTTTACTTAGAATACTGTCTTTGAATATCATCCACATTATCACAAATGGCAAGACATTTTTTTATGGCTGAATATATATATATATATATATATATATATATATATATATATATATATATATATTTCCTTGATCTCTTCATCTCTCAATGGACACAGTTTGTTTCTATCTCTTGGCTATCATAAATAATGTTACAATGAACATAAGGGTGTAGATAGGTCTTTAAGATAGTGATTTCATTTCCTTTAGATATATACCCAAAAGTGAAATTGCTGGATAGTATGGTAGTTTCATTTTTAATTTTTGAGGAATTTTTATATTGTTTTCTATAGTGGCTATACCAGTTTACATTCCCATCAACAGTGCACAGGGTTCCCTTTTCCCCATGGCACTTGTTATCTTATCTTTTTGATAACAGCCATTCTCATTGGTGAGAGGTGATATCTCACTACAGTTTTGCGTTTATCTGATGATTAATGACATGACACCTTTTCATGTACTTGTTGGTCACTTAAATACTTTCTTTGGCAAAATGTCTGTTTGGGTTCTTTGCTCATTTTTTAATTGAATTATTTGGTGTGGTTTGTTTTTTTTTTTTTTTTTTTTTTTTTTTTTTTTTTTTTTTTTTTTTTTTTTTTTTTTTTTTTTTTTTTTTGCTATATAGTTTGTAAATATTTTATCTCATCCATAGGTTGCTCTTTTCATTTTGACAGTCCAGTTAATTTTTGCTTTTGTTGCTTGTGTCCTGAGTGTTCTAGCTATAAAAAAATGCAAAGACCAATATCTTCTGCCATGTAGTCTTCAAGGATTTTTATGGTTTCAGGTCTTACATTAAATTAATAGTATACAGAATAGTATACAGAATAGTATACAGAAATGTAACTAATTTTTATATATTGATTTTGAACCTGCAACTTTACTGAATTAATTGATTATTTCTAACAATTGGTATAGTCTTTAGAATATTCTATATTAAGATCATATCATCTGTAAAAAAGATGATTATCTTCTTTCTTTATGAGTGAGATGCCTTTTTAATTTTTTTCTTGCCTGATTGCTCTGAGTAGTACTTACAGTGCTATGTTGAATAAGAGTAGTGAGAGTTGGCACCCTTGCCTCGTTCTTGATCTTAGAGGAAAAGCATTCAACCTTTTACTGTTGAGTATGATATTAGCTATGAGTTTATCATATAAAGCCTTTATTACATTAAAGTATGTTCCTCCTGTACCCAATATGTTCAGAGTTTTTATTATTAATAGATGTTGAATTTTGTCTAATGCTTCTTCTGAATTTATGAAAATGATCATGTGATTTTTATCTTTCTATTAATGTGATGTTTCACATTGATGAGCACATGTAATTACAGAGATATTTAAGAGGAGTGCTTAAATTGATTCCAATATAAATTTCAACCATATTTCAAAAAAATAAGAAAAAAAACAGTCCTAAAGTTATTTGAAGTTATAAATATGTGAGAATTACCAAGAAACTTGAACCTATTAAAACATTTTGTAAAGGAACAATTACATGATGTGAACTTGTATAAGAATAAAATATTCCAATAAACAAAACAGAAAGTCCAGAACCATATTTTATCAAATAAAATATTGTAGATTAAGGTAAAGGTGACATTTTAAAGCAATAGTTAAATGGTAAATTATTGAACAAATGCTGCTGTAATGTTTGTTTATTACAGAGTATGGTTGTATGTGAGCTCACAATATAAAATACATATAAATTAGATTTCATTTCAATAAAATAAAACCATAACTGAATTATAAGAAAATAACATAAATATCTGATTTAAGGATAAAGTTTATTTGCAAGGTAAATGTCTAATTTTAGCAATGTGTTAATTGAAAGTATAGATAATAGAAAACCTAATGAGAATAAAATGGCTATTCCAATTAATTTGGAAAAGAACTTCTATAGACAAACAATATAAAGAAAAAAGCCTGAAACCAATAAACTTAAGCTATTAAGATAATTAAATTTATTAAGAAAATTAATGTATTAGCTAGCAATTAAAATCAAATAACTGCAACAATGAGCTAAACATTTCCTAATGTCAAAACAGCATTGTTTTTAATTATAAACCTGCTACTTGTCAAACAAGTGATAGGACGTGCACTCCAATATTTTAATGAGAAGGTGTAAATTGGTTCTGCTTTTCAAGAGAGCAAATTAAAAGAATATATCAAAAGCAGTAATGCTCACACCTCTGACCTTATAATTCTGTGTCTATGAATTTATTCTAATGAAACATAGCCAGAGATGTTTACCAGGTTTTATGTGCAATAAAATTAATCATAATGTTATTTATAACAAATAGGAAAACAATCCAACACAAAGGTATTAGTTAAATAAACACTAATATAGCAGTGGCATGAACTATTGCTATTGCAATAATTAAAATCTTGCTTTTGTAGAATAATTACTGACACAAAATATTTATGGTATAAATTTTTTTAATAATGTATATACATGGAAGGAAAATATATAAAATAAACTCTTTTTTGAATAAAAAGTATAAATAAGTTTTAAAATACTTATTGGTTTTGTATGCATTTTAAGTTTTTAAATAATCGCCTAGATTTAGGTTCTCTAATTCCATTCCTCCCCTTTTAACTTAAATGTACTCCATTAGGCTTATGAAACTCCATGAAGCCACTTTTGATAAGTTCAACAATAGTAATGTCTACTTCACTGAATCTAGTGGTCAACATTCAGTTTCTATCTTAAATCAAATTACTGCAGCTTGGACCTAGTTGATCACTCCCTCTTTCTTGATATTTTTTTTCACTTGCAGGACACCACATATTTTGAGTTTTCTTCTAAACTCACTGCCTTCCTATTCCCAGTTTCCTTTGCTGATCCCTCTTCTTCTCCCTAAGAGCCTACAACTCAACTCTTCATCTTTACCCCAATTCATTTATTTATAGTAACATCCACGGTGATCTTATGCGGTCTTACAACTTTAAATATAACCTACAAGCCCATAACACCCAAATCTACATCTGCAGCCTACATCTATGTACTATACTTTAGAATTATATATTCAACTTTTAAATCCACACACCTACTTTAATATCGAATAGTGTATACCTCAAAACAACAAATATAAAACTGGACTCCTGGTATTACCTTCTCAAAGTCTGCTCTTTTCGCATTTTATTCTCTTTTGTTTCTTCCCCACCCCTACTCTCTTTATGTCTAATTTCAGAAAATAAATGTAGCTGCCTACATCCTAAAATATATCCCAAATCAACTATTTCTCATCTATTGTACAGCCTACCACTATTTGTTTCCTGAGTATCTGCAAATCCCACTAATGAGTCTCCCTGACTCCTCCAATGCTTCCCAAGAATTTATTATCAACATGGCCATCAGAAAGATCTTTGAAAATATAAGTGGATCATCTTACTCTTAAGGCCTACAAAAGTTTACTCATTTGATCTGGTTAAAAAGAAAGACCTCACAATGGCTTGCAAGTACCTACATGATCTGTTCATACCTCATTCTAACACTCATTATCTCTTGATCTTGTCTCTTATTCCTCTCTGCCTCACTCATACTGCTTCATTCTGCACTAGCCTCTTGCTGTTCAAACATATAAAGCCTGCTCCTGCCCCAGAGCCTTTGTACTTGCTGCTCCCCTGTGCTTCACATACATAATCAATAGCTAACTCTATCTCTTTTTTATTAAGGTTTTACTCACATTTTATCTTCTCAAAAACCTTGAAAACTCAATTTAAAAGCAGAACCTGCCTCCCAACACCAATTCTCTCATCCCTTTTAACATGTACTAGATTTTTTCTTCCATAACCAGGATAAGCATTATTATGGTTAAATCTAGGCAAGAGAGGCCCCTGACCTAAGCTCTACATTTAGAAGATGTAACTTTCTCCATCTGAGCCTTCCCCATGGGATGAAAAGGAGTTCATGGCCCCAAAGGACATGCCCATATGAAAACACAGGCCTTCCCTTTCTAGACCAATATCCAAAGAGGATCCAAAAATTTCTTACCATCCATCCTGTGAGATCCTCTTCTTTGTGTGCATGCTCTCAGAAAATCCCATGACACTAGTGTATGCATCCTTGAGTGAGAAGTGGCCAAGGAGAATCTATTGAGGGAGGGATTTGGAGTTTGAAACATGTAGACTGGTATGTCATAGAAGTGTGCATAAAGCTCTCTCAATGTGAGATAAAGTGGGGCTGAGCAAGGCACCAGTCTCTATTTACCTCCACTATCTTGTCTTGAAACTCTGAAATGACTGAGAATCATAAATTGACACTTTTGGAAAATGTATATATTATGCAGCAGGTCTGAAATCCATTTATTCCTTTTAGATAGCTGTTGCTAGAAAGTTCTTTGTTAACAAAAAAAGAATTAGGCTGGCTTATTCCACAACTCACAGTTGTGATTTGCTTTTAATTAGAGTTTTTTTAAGCCAACAGCACTAGTCAAATATATACAGATACATTTTGACAAGAAAGGAATTTTCATATGCTGCCATTGAGAATATAAAACTTTTCAGAAGATAATCTGCCAATATGTATCAAAAGTCTCAAAAGTGAATATTTTTTAATCCTAAAATACTACTTCTAGAAATGTACCCAAAGATATATAGAAGATACTAATATTTTCTAAAAAATCTCATGCTAGGGTTGCTGTTGCATAAAAATATTGTATTCCACATAGGTATCAATGAAGTAAATTGTTAATGTTCATGATACATCTACACAATATAAAACCATACAGTTCCTAAATATTACATGATAGCATAATATTTCATGCCATAGGACTATATTTATGCTACATTAAGTAGAAAAGTTTGGGTAAAAATAAATTGAATATAATCTTTTTTTCAAAAGAAGGTAGAAATATTTGTGTATGTATAAAAACATTTTTTAAATCTGTAGCCTACAATTAACAGTGATTGCCTCTAAACGATGACAATACAATAATTTTGTTGTTGTTTTTTAAACAGTATATTTAATTTTCATAATAAAGTATTGAATTTTTATAAGAAAGCATCTTGGCATTTATCAATTTTTTAATCAGATGAGTTATGTTTTAAGTAATTTATAAAATATCAGAAGATTCAAGTCTCTCTAGTTGATCTGTGCTTTCTCTAGTGCCTTAAAACAATTTTAACGGTATCTTGTTATTTGTCTTTGACCTTAGCTTTGCATTACATTTTTAGTTTTCTGATAAAATCCATTTTTCTCATGTATAAAATGCAGACTGTAGTCATTATTCACAAGGTTGTTGTGAGGATTGAATGACATAATGCATGAGCATAGCCACGTAATGAAGATTATTATTTTTAATATTTTTATTTTTTACAATTAGAAAATAAGAAATCTGAATGTTTTCTAATAGAGTACATACTTACATTTGTCTAATAATAAGTTATAATCTGGTTCTAAAAATAAATGAAATATTTAGAAATATCATAAATATAGCTTTAAATGTTCAATGCCTTGACATTTAATATTCATGCTATTTTAATCTTTCTCCACAAACATCACTTTTTAAAAACTTTGTTTCTTGCTATCAATTCTGAAATAGTCATAACATTGCTGAACATTTTTGGACTCACTTCATCAAGAAATGGAATAAATATTATTTAATTAGAAAATAGATATTTTCTTTGAAATATTTTGCAACAAATCAGAATTTTTAGCAATGTAGAAACAAGATCTTAAGCCAAAAAATACATTTAAATGATCAGATATCAAGACAGTTTCTCAAAATCAATATAAATAATTTATGCTAAAAAAGTTTTAAAGTAAATTCTGCTTTGTGGTAATTGAACAAATAAATGCCAGAATGTGCATTTTAAGAATTTTTTCTAAAGCTGTTATTTTCTCTGTCTGGAACTTTCTTTTACCCAGACATCAGGCAGCAGTTTGATAACAAGGCATTACTCACATAAGCATGAAAAGAAGACTCAAAGTCAATGGGAAATTCTTGGCCCCAACCACCACCCTTTCAATTTTTTTCAAAACAGAAAAAAATACGCGTGTGTGTGTGTGTTTGTGTGTGTGTGTGTGTGTATTCTATATTTTAATTTAAAATACTTTAGTTTAGTAATTGACTTTTATACTTCCATAAGATTAATAAAATCTCAGTCATCATGTCTCAAGTCTTCCCTGGCCTTCTTACCTAAAATGGTCATCCGCTGCCATCACCACCACCACATTTTTACACATGATCCTACACTGTCTTCATAGCATTTGAAGGAGTCCTCAAAATGATATCATTTAATTTTTTAAATTAAAAAAAAAATATTTTGCCTGATCATGTCACATTTTCATTGCATACAATAAGAATGAACAGGTTCTATAATGAAAAAACTAATTATTTATACCTACATCTGCATATTCCTCTGGTCAAGATTTATAGAATTTTAACTCTAAATATGGGTTCTAAATATTAATAATGTGATTGTGATTGTACAGTGATTTTGAGCTGAATCTTTTAAATTATAAAGGAAAGACCCAACTCTATAAGAATTCCAAAAGTAGAATGTGAGCATAAAGCGAATGTGAGACCACTGCCAACTTAATTTACTGATGGAAATTCTGAAATGGCAGTAAGCTTTAAGTTCTACCAGAAAAGGTTAAAAAAATCTTAAATTTTTCTCAGATGAGAAAAAGAAATTTACATCATTTTTATTCTTGCAATTATTACTAAAATATACTAGAAAAAGTGATTTTGTATTTAAAATAAAATTTTTAAATGCTATTTAGAAAAAGGGAAAAGGTAGGAAATATTTTTGCATAAAAATTTCTCACTAGGACTTTTGTAAGGAAAAAACATAATATTTTTAGTTGTAGGAAGCTCTATTCTTTAGATTTTTCTACTGTAACAGTAAATTTTACAGAGTGATTTAATAAACTGCCTCAGTTTAAATAGCTATGTTTTCTTTTTTCTTGAAGACATCCGTGTGTGTGTGTGTGTGTGTGTGTGTGTGATTAATGCATCAAGAACAGTAAAACAATTTTTGTGTTAATATATGGAGGGCTAGGAACAAGCAACCAGAAAGCATGATGCAAATTTTTAAATTAGTCTTGTTCAATACTCTCAGGAACTTTTAGGCAATCAACAGGAGATTGTTATGAAACAAATCAAGAAAGGTGCATAAAGTGTTATTTTTAAAGATCTATTAATGCACTGTGGTGTGTGTACGACTTTACAACACAGCATCATCTCACTGGGTAAAAGGGAAACAATTCCACAAAGATACAAAATAATATGCTTGAGCCTTTATTACATGATTATTAGCTCATTAAAACTATTAACACCTTATTCTTAAGTAATTGGCATGACTGTATTACTGCTCAGAAGTAAAATGCTGTGTAGCTACCCGTTGGCTGTAATAAAGTCACTAAGTTATGGATCAAAAAGTAACAAAATGCTAAGTGGCATTGGTCTCAATAAGAAGGGAGATTTTTGTTTGCAGAAGTAATAATACTTTCATCTGAAGCTATAACCTAAGTAACCTAAAACATATTCTTTGATTATAGATTTTTTTCTGAATTTTGATTGCTTGATTATAATAAAAAAAATGGCAAATTGAGTATATGTCCTCAGTATCTGTGAATAAACTGGCAAGTTGGTTGACTGGCCTTTTCAGACTTTCTTTTCTTGTTCCTACTCCTTCTTTTTAAAATTTTAATTAAATATATTTTGAATATATTTTAATGTTCATGAAAGCTTATGGACCCAGAGCACAGAGGTGATAGCTCCTCATGAATCCATAGGTATTGATTGGTAATTGGCAGTATGTACTCAATCCAGGTACTCAATGAGCCATGAGTTTATCAATGAAGTTGTTAACAAGCATAACAATGAGTGACAGGCAGTAAGAGGTCAATAAAAAAAAAAACTAATAAAATAACTTTCTGTTTAACGTGCATAAATAAAATCTCAGGAATAAAAATCCAAATTGAGGAACAGAGGGGAAATAATTCTATTTTTAAGGTTAAATTGCAATAGCAGACAATGTCACATTGACTTTTTTGATCTTTAAAATTCACTTCTGTACTGGTAGAGAAAAAATAAGTTCAGGAAGAAAATAGAACAATAAATATTTTATTATCCCAATTAAATTGACAGTTGGACTTCTGCATACCCTTTATCCACATTTCTAACTAACATAGGCATATATATTTTTATATATTCAAAATATTTTAAAAATAGCACTAAGCAATCAGAACCTATAAACACCATAATCAATCTGAAAAGATTCTGACTGTAAACAATCAATATGACATCCTACAAAGTCCTCAGTATCAATCTGATATTTCCTTCATACGCTCTCATTTCATTCATTCATTTTTGTCAACTCTTCTACCCATACCTAACACTTCTCAAAATGTCACCTTATTAAAATTTTTAAGAGGCCAAGAGTAGAAAGGTAGAAAACTGTTATTAATATAATGTATTGAAAATACCACAAACTGAAATCAGTAAGATATGAATATGCTAAACTATATCTATTTATCCTGAGTAAATGAGCTTAGACAAAAAACAAAACCTCCATGAGCACCTCCTTCCCTAGATATAAAATAAAACTAAAATAATTTAGAGTTGTTGAAAAATAAAATAATAGCTGTAGGAAGTATAATTATCCAATAGTGGTTTATAAGTTAAAAATATGATGTACAATCTAATCAGATTCTTCTGTAACTAGACCATACTAATACTAATAAGTTAAATCTTTGTATGCAATCGAATAATGATTTTTGACATTAAAACTAGGAGAAGGGGAATACTGAATCTTGTCAAACAAATAGGAGATATTGGCATCCCCTCAGTCCTTCAGAGTATCACATGTCACCTGTATTCAAAGGACTTGCTGTGGGTATGACATGTTGGGAATATTTTTAAGGCAATTTGGGGTTATCATCAGATAATATTAAAAAGCTAACTCTAGGGGAGTAGATGATAGATGAATATGAAATGAAAAATACTGGTTTTAACAGCTATTATGATTCATTTAATCAGATGATAAATAATCCCTTGCTAGCTTCACCTTTCCATCTGAGTTCCAATTTTGCTGTGCTCAAAGGAAAGACTATTCTTTTCTCCTGCACCTGACCTTGTTGAGCAAGTGTTTTGGCAGCCAGTGTATGAGCTTTCATGGTAATTGTGAGATGGCTCATTGTCTTAGACCAAAATAGATGAATGGCATAGAAAAAGTGCTCTAAAAAATACGTTTTGAGAAATGCTACATTGGTGAATATTATTTAGAATTTGTATTGGAGCTTTATCTCTAACACTAATGCTTAATTTTCATGCTTTTACTGAAATTTCAGAAATTGAATGAAATAGAATAATATGGAAAGTGAGAGAGAAGCCCTTTGCCGTGATTCTAAAATATGAGACACGAGGACCACTCTTCTTTACCATATTATCCTGATTAATTATATCCACTTAGTAACATTGAATTCTCGTTACAGAGAAATTAACTGCCCTTCCTTTCAGCTATATGAGCAATATTGAAAGCATTTTGGCAGTACAATCAAGAGCCTTAAAAATAATCATGATCATTAACTCAATAATTATACTTCTAAACATTTAAACAAATGAAATAATCTATAATATAGAAAAATCTCTATATTTATCTGAGAGCTAGCTATGTTTCTAAAACTATTGGAGAGAACATATATGGCCAGCAATAGATAAATAGTAATATAAAATCAAGTGTATTCATAACATGGGAAATTATACAGCCAATAAAATATTTCTAAAATTGTAATACCAGCCTAATATAATATAATATAATATAATATAATATAATAATATACTATACTATAATTAATATAATATAATATAATATAATATGCTGGTATTACAAAGTTAAATGAAAAAGTCACAATAAAAATTATATGTCATGATTTTGACTGTGTGAAAATTATTTAAGACAAAAGTTTGAAAGAAATACATCAAAATAGTAATGTTGATTTCTTGTGTAAAGAAAGTTTTTTATACTTTTTCTTTGACTTCTTATGTACTTATTACTATATATATATATTCCCTTTCTAATCAGAAAACTTATAAAAGATAAAATAATATGGGCATGACTTAGCTTTAGAAGAATTGGCAGTTCGGGAAAATTTTTAAAATATATAGTCATTTAAAGATTAGATCTCAGAGGAAATTGAACTTTCTAAATAATACCAAAATACTAGAATCTTAGCAAAAAAAAATGTTTTTGATTTATTGCTGAGTTAGTCCTCCTGTATACCAGTAAATCTGATAATAAGACTCTGAAAGTCTTTGAAACTTCAATATCAAAAGCATCTTTTCACTTCCTAAATAAACATGAAATTGGAAGATAAAAATGATGATGATTTAAAAAAATGTACCAGTCTATGTACCACCTTTAGAATTCTTGCTATAAGTATCTGACATTCTAGTAATACATTGCTGTGGTGTGTCACCCAGGGAAAACATGCTGATGAGAGATCACTTGCAAGACTGAGAAGCTTCCATAATAATATGCTCCTTGAATATCTCCTTGACATAACTGATAACTGGAGCAGGAATTTTCTAAAAGAACATACAAGAATCTCATGAGAAAAAATACATAGTTTAACTTTAAGCTATAGATTATCTTAAGAGGTAGAAACCTTGTCATGAATGTGTGTATAGGGCACAGAGGATGCTTGATAATCTAAAGAAAGTCTGCCATAGAAGTAAGGCTCTGAAAAGAAAACTTAAGGTGTAAATATCAACTGATGAACGTAGAAAACTATGTGACAGACCATATGTAGACCATGAAGCCTAAAAATATATGTTTTTGTTTTTGTTTTACAAAAAAAGCTTGCCGACCTCTGTTCTATGGTGTCACACATTAGCAACAGGGAGAATAAAAGGAAATAAATTTTTATAATCTAAAATATGCAAAAGTCACTGAATGATAACTAAATTTACCAACATGTAAACTCCTCAGCCAAGTTAAGATCACCAAGTTAATGAATCTAATATTTTCCACTGAAGTTCTATTAACTGACAACTGATATTTCTAATTTAGTGTAGTTTTATAAGCTGAAAAGCACAATACTCTTTGAATGCTAGGTATTATTATTATTCCCATTCTTAAAGCAAGATAGTTTTACAGAGGCAGAATAGAATATTGCTTAAGAACATAGATTCCTGAGCCAACAGTTTTGAGTTTGAATCCAAGCGTTGTCACTAACTGATTGTGTTATTGGTCAAGTTATCTTAACATCTCTGAGCTTCAGTTTCCCATTTATAAAATGAAGATAAAAACAGCACTATAACACAGTGTCCTCATGATGATTAAATGTATTAATAAATGTAAAGAGTATTACTACAGTGGTTAAAACAAAGCTCTATACAATGTTTCCTAGTAATATTATTTACATGCCATAGTATCAATTGTTAGCAGTCCAAAAATTAGCAATATTATTCACATCACCAAAATCTTAAGCAGCTGATTCTTGTCATGGCAGTTGAATTTACAATATTTAAATTAAAGAGTTTGATGTCATTATTCATTCAGATACAGATTGATAAGCTAGCACAATGCTAAGCACTGTGAATGGAGGTTATAATGAAAAGGCATAGGGCCTACCCTCATGAGGACTTTACAAAGAGTATCCTAGAAATTAGTATAATGACAAACCTACATATATTATTTATAAGTATAAACATAAGTAATGCTCTGTAAAATTGTAGTGCCAGCATGTAAGCTACAATATACTTAAGCAAACATAGCAGCATAGTAGATTTTTTTACCTATAAGCAGAGCAGAAAACTAAAAATAAATTGCTTTATGAGGTTAGACTTCTCTTTGCAACATAAAACATTACACC
The DNA here is from genome assembly GCA_004027375.1 of Macroglossus sobrinus. NCBI lineage: Eukaryota > Metazoa > Chordata > Mammalia > Chiroptera > Pteropodidae > Macroglossus > Macroglossus sobrinus. The sequence goes on along the minus strand of PVKZ01000910.1, from coordinate 76,507 downwards.
ATGCTTTATGTTACAAAGATAAATCATGAACCTTTCTAATTCTGGCACAAAGTTATTGTATAAGATTTTTATGTAATAATAGTGAAGTAGACATGCAAAAGAATGCCTTATTTGTCATCAAGTTATCTAAATTGTTTTAATATAGAAAAAACAAATTTATGACTCTTAGAGACAAAGTTACACTGAGCTGATAAATCATAGTTAGAAGGCAAACCAAATTTTTTCATTGGAAGTTCAGGCCTTAGAGGTCATTCGACTGCAGGCTAAAATGTAGTTAAACACAAGAATAAGCTTTTCTTTCTTTACTCATATTTTTAGTATAGTTGGTTGCCTTTCAAACTCAGATTTTATAACTCCTTTAAGCTTAGGGTAATTATTTTTAAAAAGATGAAATGTTAAGCCTGTTTTATGTAGGAGAAAGGCAACCCACTCTCAATTTCTGTCCTTAAACTGTGTTATGTCTGTCGTCCAGCCATCTGTTACAATCAGTGTCATTACACTAAATGACTAAAAACCTTTCCTGAAAAAATTTAAAAAATAAGTCTTTTTATTACTAAAAGTTAGGAAATATAAATATTAAAAAAATTTAAGCAAATTTCTTTAAAATGTCTTAGAATATATTAACCTGTTTGTAAGTAAGTGGATGAAAGGACATACCATATTGTGATTCTATAAAATTGCAAATAAAGTAACACATAAGAAATACCTAGATTTAAATGAAGTCCCCAAAGTGTTATCTCTTATTAATCATATATCCTTTGTCACTAAAATCTTTAACATGTAATATATCTTTTGTGGTCAGGAGATATGAGGCTACTGACACTAGCATAGAGTCAGAGATAAACCAGATGAAGAGGGTATTTAGATTTTTGCATATATTAAGCAGTAATTCTCAACTTGAGATATCCTATGCCTTTGTGCTTCATAAATACTTCATTTAGTGTATAATGGGAATATTAACTTTTTGGTATAATGGGAAATACCTTCTAACCTACTAAATATCTAGACAAAAATTATTCAATTTGGCTTGGCTTAAGTACAATATATTTAGTCCTATACCAGAGACATGCCATGCTCACTTTCAAGACCTCAAGGAGAATAATACATCGAGGAATAGTAATAAAAACTTTTATAATTAAAATATGCATAATTTCACTTTGCTTTTTAAATAGCATTTCAAATTCCGGAACTTATAAAATAGTTTTTGTGGCCCATGTCTCAAATAATTTTAAAAAGTAGTGAAATATCTTCATTAGATATAGAATTATTATTGAAATGAATTCTTATGGTTTGCAGACAATTAATGATTAAAGTTCATTTGATCTTAAATGAACTAACGATAGGCATATACTAGTTAAACAATTTCTGAAGCTATATTATTTGTAAAAGCATCCACTTTAACCTTGAATCCCTCAAAAATGTTTTTCTGTCACCAAATTGGAGATAAAACAACTATGCTGCATTTTGTTTTAACATCTGTATATATTCAGGACCATAAATGCAGGGGAGCATAACAGAAAGTAATTACAGGCCTATATTTACATCTGCTTGTATTAAGACAAGGCATATTGTGCAAGCAATGGGTAACTATATAGTTTACATTTAACAAGTTATCTCTCAGGCAGATGTCATTCTGGTTAAGATAAGGGAGCCACGCATCATATGTAAATTACTTTCCACCTCATCAATCAGAGTCAAATCGGAGTGCTTAAAAGTAAACAAAAGCAGCAGGATGCTCAGTTCTCCATATGATTTAAGGCAACAGTTAGCATGAATACTGAAGGGGAGTAAAAAAATACACATGCAGCTCACTCTTATCCTAGACAAATAACTTTCAGAAATGTAATTCAATTAGCCAAATATTTATTAAGTCCCTACCATGGGAAAGGCAGAGCAAGCCTCTCTCCATTCAACAGTCTAAAATGTATTTAGTGAGGAAGGAAATGGAAGAAAAGTGGAGAAAGAGAAAGACAGAAAAGAGCTGCCATGAGAATACAAATCACTACACAATAAGATAAATGTGCACACCACCATGAAAAGTCAAGGAAAGAAGAGACCTCAACAATACAGAACGTGTAGTGGCCAAGTGCACATAGCCAAATCAGACCTAAGTTTTAAGAAAATGAAGGCAGTGTAGTATAGAAGGCTTGACCTTTCATAGGAAGGTCCAATTTGGCCATAAGTAAATTTTGAACTTCAAACATTATTAACTAGGAGTTCATAGTCAATCTGTTGACTACTGAGTCAACAATTTTGAAGTAACAAATCTGGTGTTTTTAGCTGAGCATAATAAACTTAGTCCCAAAGAAGAAGACCCACCAAATGACATGTTAACCTTTCTTCAAGCTTTATGGTTTTATGAAATTAAAATTATTTCCTTAAATAGAGAAAATAATCAAGTCATGTATTTGTTGGCCTGAACAACCACACTTACAAAAGTAAGCTTTCACAAGGATTTAATTAAATCTCACAACCACATTGCTGTTTAGTTATTAATTTCAGAATGATCTAGAACAATCCCTCTTTTACTTAAGTTGGTTTGGGGATTTTTAAATTTTATTTATTGTATGAGTTGGAGTGATTCTTTCAAATACACTATGCATCTTACGAAAAACAGCTAAAAATCAGAGCTTCTACAAGAATAAAGGGGGAAAATAGATATTCGTCTTTTCCACAATGGCTGAAAAAGTTATCATAAAGTGACATTCTTTAGTTCATGGCTTTTTTATAATCAACTAAAGCACACTTTGATGACAAAATATTTGGAAATTTTATCCTGCAACTTCACTCCTGGGAATTTATTCTGAACAAAAGTAAAATATAGAAAATGCTAAATTCACAAAGATGCCTATCATGGTGTTATAATAGGGAAAAGCAGGAAAGTTAAATGACCAATAATAGATAGTTACATAAAAATTAACAATTCCACATAATAAAATAACATGTAGCAACAAAATATACATTTATGAGTTTTATTTAGACATCTAACAAAGGGCACTGAAAGTAACATGATATGAGCAAGCAACTGATATTTACCTTTACTAATAATTTTTTGTACATTTTCATGTAATAGTAATAGTATACAAAAAGCAAATGTTGTGTAAGTTAGAAGAATGATAAAAGAAAAACAAACAAAAATGACTCGGTGCCATGTTGAACTTGCTCTTTGGAAAACAAGTTGGTCAAGCTTTTGATTTTAAGGAATTCACATATAGGAACCTTGTCATCTATGAAAGAATTCAGGCACCCAAAGGACAACCTACAATGTTCCTAACTAGTTGCCACATCTGACCACAAATCCTTAAATTGAGAGAAGCAGGTTTGTTGGCAGAGCAGAAAGTTAGGGGCAAAAGCAAATCTGTCCAAAAAAAAGAAAGAAAAGGTATGTGCTCATGTATGCTTAGGCCACCAAGTCAAATGCAAATACCCTACCTCTATCAAACAAATGACTTCAAAAATACCACAGACTTAAGAAAAACATTCTCAGCAGTAAGAGTCATTTCATTAACAAGTGTTCCTATCTCAGCTGTGTAAGTTGTCTCTGCAAGAACATTTTTACATCCTATTGTTAAAACTGGTAGAAAGTTCCTTAGCACTGGCACAGACATCATTATAGTTAAGTGTGTAAACAGAATGCCCTCTGCCAGTTCACAGGGGATTTCCTGTCCAATTATTTAGTTAGCCACCTCACACCAAGAACAGTGTCATATGTGAGACACATCCTGACATTATTAATGCACCTCGTCACTATTCCAATTTCATGCAGTTCGTTTAATAGTCACTCATATTTTCAACCATGCATTTTATTACCAGACTGCTTAAGATTCAAGCAAGTTCATAAATGAAAGGTAAAATTATTTTGGACTGACAGTTTTGCCAAAGGAAGAAAATCTGTAACTATCAGGAAAATATGTTCAAAATGATACAGCAGGTAAATTAAAAAGACAGACTGGTCTAAGCAGATATGTGATTATTAGGATTATAGTTAATGGGTAGGGAGGAAATGGAAGGAACATAATGATATCAGAAAAGTATGAGAACTGGCTTATTAGTACTTAATGAGGAAATGGTTATCTTCCCCCGAAGTCCTATTATGCCCCTTTCAGTGACTTTAACTGATTGGCTGGGTTTATTAATGAGGTACTGTGCACAAATAATTCTAAGCAAAGACCTCTATTCTTATTTTATGATAGCACAGATTGATTGCAGAGTATTCACTGGAGACTGGCAGATGTTTCTGGATATTTCATGTATTTCATTTTATATCTGTGGTGCTGAGATATTGTTCGATGCTTTGATAGTTGACATAGAATACTACTTTTGATAGAAAATGTAGAGATGTCTTTCAAATTCTAACTGCATGGTAGCAGCATATCTCTGCATTTAGTCTAAAGAGAAAAACTTTTAGTAAACATATTTAATAGAAATCAGAAAACACTAAGTGAGAATAAGAATATATGGCATGTAGTATCTAAGAAAATTTAGTATAAGCTCTTCCCCCCTCAAAAATTATAAAATCATGTTATTATTAGGCAAAGAAAAAATAAATGAGATTTTAAGCATCATCAAGAATTGGTAGCTTGTTTGAAAGTAAAAGCTAGTTGCTATTTGTTTACTAGAATACCTCCGCAAAATTTTCCTAATGGCAAATTTTCTACTCAATCTTTGTTGAATATCTTTGTACTTTCAAATCTCTTGAAATTTCAATAAAATTAATATGCCTTACCTGAGGCTGCCATAACAAAACACCATAGACTGAGGGGCTTAGCCAACATAAATTTATTTCTCACAGTTCTAAAGGCTGGGAAATTTAAGATCAAGGTGCTGGCCTATACGTTTTCTGGCTTGCAGATGACCACCATCTCACTGTTTCCTCACGTGGCTTTTCCTCAGTGCATGCATTGTGAGCGGGAGGTGGGACAGGGAGAGGAAGTAAACTCTCTGGTCTCTTCTTAAAATGTCACTAATCCCATAATGAGGGCCCCACTCTGAAGACCTCATCTACTTCTATTTACTTCCCAAAGGCTCTGTTCTCCAAATATCATATTGGGAGTTAAGGCTTCAACATATGAATTTGGGGGGATACAAATTTTTAGTCCATAATATCATATATTATAAGAAAAGTGATTTTGTATCAACTAAAGAGTCAGAATGCTTGCCTTTAAATTCTAGTCCCATGATATGTGTTTGGCACAATGCCTGACATAAAATGTTTAAAAATATTTACTTTTTAAATTTATTAATATGAACTATACATTTTTCAGAAGAGGAAATTGCAAAATTATTTGTGCTAGACATAGAGATGATGAAATCTATACCTCATGTTGATTGAGATAGATTTATTTAGTCTCAGTGAAAACAAAGAAGCTTTAGTAGAGGCGAGAACATAAAAGGATAATTATTTCTATATACAGATATTTTTAAATAGTCAAATTGAATGGTGAACTTTAACAGTTCGTCATGCCTAACTGTAATATAGATATAGATATATTTGTGTACAATGTCATTTAGCACTGCAAGTATATATAATAATAATCTTGTTACCATTTATAACTACTTCAAAAATTGTTATTAATCCACTTCTTTTTAAATTTATTTTTTAATTATAGTTGGCATACAATATTATATTAGTTTCAGGTGTACAACATAGTGATTAGACATTTATATACAAAGTGATCACCTTGATAAATTTAGTACTCATCTGGCATATTTCTTCATTTCTCGAAGTCACCTGCTGTGATTTTATTCTTATTCTTTATTCTTAGCTTTATAAATCTTCTTGTAATGAAGTGTGATATTATAGCATTTAAATGCAGCTATTACCAATCAATGCAATATCTCAAAAATACCTGGAGAAATATTTTTATTTTTAGAAGTTTCAAAATAAATCTCAAAATATTACATTATCTAAGCACTTAGTGGAACAGAGCCTCACAGATTGGCTAACAAGATTAGAAATAACAAGGCAACCGCAGAACTCCTGAGGTCAGGTCTCAGTACTATTATCAACTGACAAATCCTACTCTAGGACCTGCGTAAAATCCGGTTTGCTTTGATGGAGTGGGTCAGGGCAGTGTACCTGGGACTTTACTCTGTTCAATACATTTGGGTGGGAATGTAACTCAGAAGACACTTGAGAGTCCAAAGCCTCCCTTTCACTAAAGTACTTATTTAAGGAGAATTTTCCACCAATTCATTAAATTCTATTCCTTCCAAGTCCAGTAGGTTGGAGATTGTCTGATATGTTGGATTCCCTTGAAAACAGACTGAGAGATGTCCATGTAGATCATTTATTGGTGAGTACTCTTAGAAATACCTGCTAATGGTGGGGACAGCAGGAATTAGCCGAGAGAGAGGTGGACTGTAGTACAGTTGTAACAGAGGCCACGACCAAATTCTTGGGGAGTTCTTAGCAACATTCTAAATTGAAGCAAGGGGATGCCACTAATCTGAAAAATATAGGAAATGAAGCAGGGTTGGAGCTGAGGCATGAGACTTTAAGGTAGTTGTAAGATGTCAAAGTGGAAATTTCCAAAAAGCACCTGGAAATATAGGTAGGGAGTTCCAGGAAAAAGTCTTAACTAAAGTTCTAATTTGAGAGAAAGTAAAGGGATTATTCAGAGAGAGCTTAAGGAAAAATAGAGTCAAAGGGTGATTTGAAGGGTTAATAACCAAGTAAAAAGAACGAAGTCATCTAAAATAGACAAGGAGACTCAGGAGGGAATGAGGCTGCAGACATCTTGTGAGGTTCTATAACAAGAGTAGTAAATGGAGTAAAATGTTGCAATCTGATAAATGGAACTCAGATGGAAACATGTTAATTTTAACTGAAAATTAAAAAGAAAGTGTGACCTCATTGGAGACATTTAAATATTGCCATGGTGAGTCCAATTAAGATTATTTTTGATATAAAATGAAGCCATAGGGTAGCAAATATTTAATTTCAACAAATTTGGTACCAGGCAGAAAAAATGTCTGCACAAAGCAGGCAGGCAATGAGTATTTGTTGAAGAAAATAACATAGTATATGGGCATAAAAATCAAATATAAAATAAAAAAGGAAAGAGCTCTCTGAAATTGGAAAAAAGTACATTTATTTTAGTTTTATGTGATCCATATATTGTTTTTTTCTCTCTTAGGAGTCTTGGGAACTATATTGCTTTTGATTGTATTTCATTTTTTGCTATGCGGGCTATTAGAGAAAAAGGTAGAAAAGCACCATTTAAAAAATTCTTGTTGGAACAAACCAGTATCATTTATTTTATGATATGATGAACCGAGAGAGACACATCACCTTCTGTGGTATTCCTGCTCAAAAATGCATCATCTGAATCTCATTACGAGGAACCCAAATTGAAGAACATTCTACAAAATAACTGACCTATACCCTTAAAAAATGTCAAGTCAAAAAATAATAATAATAAAGGTTGAGAAAATGGTTACAAATTAAAGAAAAAGCAATATAACAAGTTAACACAATATATGATGCCGAATTAAATTCTTTATTGAGAAAAAATAGCTATAAAAGGTGTTTATGAGGCAATTGCTGATTATTTGAATATGGACTGGAATTTGATAACATTTACCAAAGCTCAAATTTCTAATTTTGAGAATTATAATGTGATTATGTGAAAGAAAGTCTTTGTTCTTATGGAACACAATTATTTCAGGATAAATAGGCAGGATATCTTCAATTTGGCTTTACTGATTCAGAAAAAAGAATTACAGATGATAGATTGATGGATGATAGATTGATAGACAAATAGATAAATTTGTCAAAATATAAACAATTGATAAATCTGGGTAAAAATATATTAATTTTTTATACTATTCTTGCAACTTTTCTCTGTTTCAAATTATATCAAAATAAAAAGTTGCAAAAAATAACCTTGGAAACTAAAATACAATAGTTTATTTCCAAAGGTAAATCCCCACGTTGGGAATTTTTATTAAATCCAAGAGGTACCAATGTACTACAATCCGTGTACTACAGAGCAAATACAAAAACAGTTCTGAGGAGACTAAAAAGAGTTATTTTAAGTTATAATGGGCAACGGGAATATAGAAATGAGTTAATTCCAGATGAACAGTGTCTGTGCAGTCTAATGAAACTGTCAAAAAGTTCACCAAATTCCATTGTCAGAAAATTCATCCATATAAAAACTGCTCAAACTAACAAAAAGATGAAATAAGATCAGCTCACTGAGTTTTATGAACCCTAAAAATTATATTGATTCTCTTCAAAGGAGACACAAGCAGACCTATTTTTGTTTTCTTTGACTTTGTAGGATTTGAAAACTGATGCCTTTTAACAACACATTAATGTGTCTTAATGGTTTGAAAAGAATTAACATAAAAGATATTGAGAGAAGTATAAGAAAATGATAATGAACAAGATGAAAATCTCTGTCCAAAAATGAGAAATTGATAACTTTTCTTAAGATCAGTTTAAAGCTCACAGTGACAGCACAAGGCATTTAACAGGCATTGATAAGTTTACTGGTGTTCATGGAAGTCTTTTTTTATACCTATAATGTATTTTTATTCTCAAAGACCACTCTACAAAGAGTCTGAGGTCACCTCACTTATGAACTAGTAGCCTCAAGTAATAAGTTTATTCTTTTTTAAACAATCAGTTATCCTTCTTAAGCATCCAAGGTCTGCATGGCTATTTGACAGGTGATGCTCTTGTGAATAAATGACTCAGCTAAATTCAGCAAACTTAGACTCTGTTGCCAATATTACCACCTTTTGCAAACACACACACACACACACACACACACACACACACACACACACACACACACACAGCTGTCTATCACCACATAATATCCTGTAGCCATTGCTCCCATGGAATCAGGTACTATTTAAGTTACCCTTGTCAAGATCTTAAAATAAAATGACCTCTGTGTAAAATGTTCAAGAACTAAGGAACAGCTATTTTGCTATAAGTCTAAATGGAAAGCTATAACTATATATCCTTATGTTTTTCTTATAATTCTTCAAATCTACTACCAAAAGACATTTTTTCAGAATAGCCTGGCAAAGACAATTACATCTGACTTATTAACATTGACTGTGTCCATATGAAGCTGAAACAGCATGTGTGACTGTACCTTCCCTGGGAACTACTGCGAGTGCTGGAGATGCACAGACTCGGTGACAAATAAACTTTAAAAATATATCATCTTTGATTCCAGTTTTTGAGAAGATTGAGTCAGTACTGATGACAACAGGCAGTAGTATGTAATATATCAAAAGATATTCAATGCTATAAATAAAGAAAATATGGGAGACATTGGTTCTCTTTGCTTGCTAACATACTTTAATGAAATATAAACCAAGATTCAAATTATTTCATATGCTATATTAGAATTTTAAACTCATTTTCTAAAAATTTATACTTATTTAGAAGAAAAAAAGAGTTGCATTTAAACACTTCCAAATCTTTAAAAATTCTTAAAAATTAAAAAATTCTGATTATTCAATTCATTTATTATTTTCACTATCTTTATAAACTTAAAGAATTTTTTAAAACTGTCAACTTTGAGATGCATTATTTTCTGAATTATAAAATTGTTATATATTTCATGTGTATTCTCTGCCTCTCCATTTTCATACACAACCCAACAAAAAGATGTTATGACTGTAATTAATAATTATCACTCAGGTTGAGAATATTTCAAAATCATTTTTTTCTCATGCATATAAAACAAAGATTCTGAAAGCTCTATGTTTATATTTTATTTACTTAAAATCATTGTAGGGATTTTTTTTTTAATCTAAGTGTTGGCTCCTGTGTAATTCAGGCTTCACTGTGGTTTTGCAACATAAGGGAAGGAAATGTATGTTAAGGTGCCTTAGGCTTGTTCCTTACTAGTTCTATTACTTTCTCTAGGGAAAGCTGGCAGAATAAAATGATTTTTTTTTTTTTTTTTTTGCTGAATTTATGCTGTTGAATCACTCTTGTTTTTCAAAGACTTTCTCAACTTTTAGTTTTTGGAGAAAAACTAAGTTGCTGTAAACTATCTTGTCATGAAGAGAATTTCATTTTCATAACATTTAAAAATGAAATCACTCAGTCATGATTCATGGTTCAATTTAATGTTCGTCTTTTAAATTATTTATTTTGCATCCAAATTTCAATCTATTATTACTGATTTTATTGTCGATAAATAAAAGAGGGTATCAGTTATGAGCAAAAATATAAATGTAATTTATGGGGCAGATCATGGTTAAAAAAGAAAAAAACAACATTTTATTATCTTTAAGTAAATGTTTCAGTTGTCCTAATAGAAAATTTAGTGATGGGATAGGAAAAAATATTACTTTATAATCCTACCACAACATGGAACTAGTAACAAGTATGCATACCTATTATTATATTAAATTTTCATAAAATTGATGGATTACTGACTTTAGAAATTAGTGCTCTTTTACTCACAGATCATGTAAGCAGTAAAACATATTCCATCTTGAATCAAACGTTCATCATTTTGGAAGATGTGAAAGAACAAGAACATAAATCATGTGCTATGAACAGGGGGCACTTGGCCTAATTTTGTTTGTTTGCTTGCTTGATTTTGAATAGCCAGTAATTCGTGTCCTAGGCATTGGATAATATACTCCAATATTGTTCAGAGGCCATTGAAAAGAATTATTAACACACTTTACCATTCCGTGTTCTCTGATTTCATGTCACTTTGCTCGCATTGATATTTTATTTCTGACCTGAATTGAGATGCTGTATCACAGCTTTCTATGGAAAAAAGATGACACTTTATGAATGTATTAAATGAGGATTGAAAACTCAGAAATAATGATGAGTGCCCAGGGTAAAATTCTGAAGCAGCTGAAGTTCAATTTTAGAAGTCACCCTCTTTTTTAATACCTCGTTTACACTTTTTGGTTTCTCTTGCTCCAGATTTGATCACCCCATATTCTTCTCCAACAGCTAAGTAAGAACTTATCATACTACACACATACCTCCAAAGTATTCTATTCTCAATTTTTCCCTTCATTTACATGAAAATATCTCTTTTCTATATGTAATTACTTTATATCTGGCTGTCTTTTGAAGGGTAATCTGGAGAAATCATCTTTCAGAATCATCTAAAAATATTAATGACTAATAATGCCTTAGTCTTCCAGTGGTATTCAAATTTTACAAATTTATCTTGGAAAAAGTAAGTCTAAATTTAAATAAATTAATCACCAATGATGTTATCTCGTCCACATCTAAGGGCTACTATATCTGGATGAAAACATTGTGTTGCTGTTGTTGTCTAAAGTTATATTATTCTCCGGCCTACCTACATGTGCTTGAGCAAGGACTAAATTATTATTTTTAATCATCTTATTAATTAGAAACAGTGCTAAAGTTTAATAAATGATATTTAAAAAGCAAACACCAAATTAAAAATTGCTGTCCTCATGGAATCTAGCAAAATAAGCTAAGGAGTACAAAGGAAAGGAACATTGATGGTACTTGGTGAGAACTGGTATTGAAGAATAGAAAGAGAACTCTAAGCAGAGTAACATTTTTATTATTTGGATGATATAGATGGGCTACAAGAAAAAATAAATATGAGCAATTTGAAAGAGTCATTTTGAAAGAGTCAGTGTGTTATTCAACTTGGGCTACTATAGTAAACATTAACAGCATATATATACATATGTGTATGTATATATATATATATATATATATATATACATATGTGTATGTATATATATATATATATTTCTCACAGATCTAAAGACTGGAAGTCCAAGATCAGGGTGCCAGCATTGTAGGGTTCTGGTGAAGTTCCTCTTTCTAGTTTGTAGACACTTGTCTACTTGTCTTCAAGTGGTGAAGAGAGGAGAAAGAAAGCATGACCTAATTACCTCTCAAAGGCCTTCCCTCCTAATGCCATCCAAGATGGGTTAGAATTACAACATATGCATTTGCAGGAGACATAAACATTCATCCTATAACAATCAGTACCTGCCTTTACGGATTATATGATGTGCTGCCCAGATTCTTCTTCAAGAATAAAGAATTAATTGTCCAGGTGCTGGGGGTACAACTAACAGACAATATTCAACAGTACAGACTGACTGTTATGGGCTGAATTGTTGAATCACCCCTCTCCCAGATTTATGTGGTAAAGCCCTAACCCTGAGTGCCTCAGAGTGTGACTTGATTTGGAGATAGGGCCTTTAGAGAGGCAATTAGGTTAAACGAGATTGTATGGGTGAGCCCTACTTTAATAGGACTAGTGTCCTTATAAGAAGAGGAAATTTAGACACACATAGAGACACCAGGGATGTGTATGCAAAAAGAAAAGGCCATGTGAGGACACCATGGAAAGGTGGCCATCTGTAAGCCACGGAGAAAGAAAGACCTCAGAAGAAAACAAATATGCTGACACCTTGATTTTAGACTTTTAGCCTCCAGACCAATAAAATTGAACAATTTTTGTATATGGCAGCCTTAGCAAACTAATACATTGCCAAAGAGTACAACCCCTTGTTGTGGTCTCTTCCATCTAATAACTGGCTGATGTGGGGGTCATTTTATATTCCGAGCTCCCCAGGGGTTTTGCTGAGGTCTTTATCAAGACTGCATTGTAGGCGAATGTCTCTCTTCATTTCAGCTTTCTCTCCTCCTCTTCCATGAGTATTGACTAAGAGAGCATTCTCTAATAAACTGCAGGGAAACTAATCTCCAAGCCATAATTTCCTTCCCAGTTACATCCATTTGTGATAGGTGATGCCAGAAGTGGGCTGAGAAAGAAGGCCCTAAGATAGAATCTGAGAGCTGGATCACCCCTCCCAGATGGCAATGCCAGAGAGAATCCCATCACTGTTAACAGGGCACAATAGACCCTGCCACGGGTGTAGGAAAGCTACTAAAACTTTGACAGGAGATGAAATAAAATGTACTAGAAGGTAAGATACATCAGGCATTTGAGACTATATGAGGTAGAGTAACTATAAGTACAGTAGAATAGGGTGGCTTTACTAAACATAATTGATACGTTTGGAGAAAGATAATTTAAGTTTTAAAAAATTAAAAGTGTGAAAATCAGAGATTGACACACCAAGATGAATAACATCATGGTACTCCAGTCTTAGTGAGAGCCTCTGGGAAATGTTAATAAATAGAGTACTGACTCAGATCTGGAACACAGTGGATGTTTTGGGCCTGTGAACCTGCAGAGTCATTTCCCCAGTTCCCCTAATTTATAACTGAGCTATCCCCACACTGTTCTTACCTGTGAGCTGAGAGCTATTCTAGTGTGAAAAGCCAGTGGAAGCTTCTGAACCTGTTCCCACATCTTGAAAGAAATGTCATATTTCATACCTGGAAACACTGCTATAATCCATATACAAATAAATATATATGGTTGTCAGCTTTAAATCAGATCTAAAAAGGGCCCTGAGGCAGTTCTAGGCTGTAGAACAAGCAAGTCTGACCCTTGCCCCACAGACCCAGGAGATTCTTTAACATTAGAGATTACGAGTAGTAGGAAAGTATATTCTGTGGAGTTTATTGCACATCTTAATGGGAGAATCATAGAACAGACTCTTAAAATTAACTAATAAGACCATCTTTAGAGGATAATTAGATATTTTGAAAAACAATTTCTGGTATATTATTGAACACTGATAGAGACAGAGTTACCATGGGTATAGAGCTGCCCGTCATAAAATCAAGCAAGCCCATCAGAGTCTATTATAACATAGAAGCATTACAGAAAGGCCAGAGGTCACAAGCCACACAAGCAAGTAGTCCAGACCCACAGGTCATTCACCACTTTGCTTCTCTTTCCTAGCTCACACTTTTGATCATATTGGGGAAGGGGGATATGGCCAGATAATGGAGGAGAAAATAAAAACATGATTGATTCATAAATGTGTTGGTTCAATATGTGAATGTCAGACACAAATGGACAGCAGCTGAACTCCAGACACACTCAGGGGTGACCTAAGGTTAGAATATATATAAATTCACAGGCAGTAGAGAATGGCTTGGCTAGTTGTTCTAAGGGTTGAAAATAGAGAGATTTACAAACTGAGTACAAGGAGGCTGGCTGTAAAGGCACAAGAATGGACATGTGGGAATGCAAAGATCTCTCTGTCACATGTTGACATCCACCCAAAAGCATCCCCCATGGAAGAGGCACTAGGCAACAACTAAGCAAGTAGACAAAATTGCTTGACCAATGTACAGCAGCTATCTACTACCACCATTCTCCAGAATGCAGTGTACACTTTAAATCAACAATTTGTATATGGTGACGTGTCCACATTAAGTAGAATATACATGTTTAGAAACCAAGGGGAGGAAGCAGGTTTGCCTTGCTTATCATCATTCTTGGTGAATTATGTGAAAAATATGTGCTTCCCATCCCCCTCAAATCTGAGTTCTGTAGTACTAGAGTCCCTGATTTCCAAAGAAAAAATGTTTCTACAAGGAACACAGCAAGGGGTCCACTGAACTATAATCTCTGGTTGCTTATAGTTCATGATACTTTAGAAGAAGTTGCTGCTGTTAGGAGTAAATGAACAAATCATCTGGAGGAAATAGGGCTACTATTACAAGTAGGGGCAGAAATAAATAAATTCGTCATCTAGTTGATTACCTTCGATGCCTACTGATATGACCTGAGTGTTCTGACAATAAAAGAACAAATGTAGAAGCTATTGCTTGACAAATGCAGAAAGCTTTGATAACCAGGGTCTTGTATTCCTCAGGAATGAAGGTGTAGGTCATGCCAACAAGTAGGCCTCTGACACAAGTAGAGGTGGTAAATGAAAGTAGGGAATCTAGAATAATTGAACAAAGAGGAATGATATTAGTTGCTACTCTAAGGCCATCTACAGCATCAGGGTAATATTTAGTCCTACCAGCCTTTCTCTTCTATCTTTCCCACAAAAAGAAATTTTCTAATTCTTAAAGGAGCTCCTCACAGAACTTATATGATGAAGAAGATCTGAGTGGTAAAGAAATGGTATTTAGTAGAGTGGATACTGTGATATGACACAGGTTCCCTTTAGAACTGAAGAATTTATTTCCTGAGCTACTGAGAGTGTTGCCAGCAGAGAGCCCTCAGCTATCTTTCCTCTTCAGGAAATGCCTTAGACAAGGAGAGTCACATCCATTCTTAGGTCAGCCTGTATTCAATAATTGGTTGAATAGGAGCCATCTTACCTTCTGAGATCCTTCTAGGGTTGAGTGAGACCTTTGCTGAGACTGTATCTCAGACCAACTTGTCCTCTATCCAATACTGCTTCTTTCCCTTCCCAAATCACCCAAGCAAATGTATGTTGTTGCTATGCCTTTTCTACATATCTTTCATAATAATCTTCATTATAGATTTTCTGTTTAAAGTATGAAAATATTGGATTGGTGGATGAACATTGACAGAAACCTCCAAGAACAGTTTCCAATAAAATTCCTGCTCACTGATTCCTCAGTCTGCTTCTCAGAGATCAGAATGTGTGACTCAGCCCTCTATCACTAACATCTGACTGTCTTAGCTCTGTAAACACTTGCATTAAAACACTGTGACCTTTCCCTGGAAAGGCTCATTATAAACATTTGGACAGAAACACAGATGTTCAGGTTGACAAAAATTCTGCACACAAGCCACATTCCCATTTATTCAAATCACTGTTATTCCCCTCACAACTACCATGCCCTCAAAAAAATGTTTTAATGCTGGCAGTCTACTTGGGCTTGTATGCTAAATATTCTAGTTTGCTTCTATCTTTGTTCCATTAGCTAAGATTTAATTACCTTTAGTATTACAGGACCAAAGAGAGTTATACAAACACATTTAATTATTTCATACATGACGGTTACAAGAGTCAAATAGTTCCCTTAATTCTCCAAGGCTGTTCTTTGGCAAACCTTGAGGATAGAAACACCTAGGCAAATGTGTTATATCTTTGCCATATTTCTCTAATGTTCTTTAGTGGAGATTTCTACTTAAAGAATAAAAAACATTGGATTTGTGTGTGAATATTGACATCTGCAGATTTGTATAAGTCTGCTTATGCTAAGTTCTGCAAAGAGTTGCCAATTCTACCAAATTTGTTGAAGACTATGCTGGCAGAGCGATGACACAGCTGCCATTCTATTTATTTTTTTAAATTTCTGTTTCCTTTGTTCTTGTGTATTAAACAGAAGTTACCTACTAGTATAATAGAAATTAAATTTTAAAAAAAATCAATACTAAGAGTAAAAAGATAGATTCAGTAATGGCATAAGAAAAAGAAAAGGGAATAATAAAGGAATAATTAAAAGGTTATCCAAAGAATCACTGGATAAAAATTTCACTTTTGAAAGACAGTATTTTCAGGTGATAGTATACAAAAAAAAAAAAAAAAAAAAAAAAAAAAAAAAAAAAAAAAAAAAAAAAAAAAAAGCATAAATGTGGGATGCCTCAGGTATGCATAAAACAGGAAAATAAAAGATGGTGTTTAACTGTAGCACACATAGTGTTTCCTTGTGTAAATAATGTAACTTCAGTAAAGATATACAGCAGAGAACTAACAGCACTGTTTTTATAAATGTCTTTTCAAACCCTTCCTGCTAGTGCTGACAAAGACCAGAGAAAAATATGTGCTTAGAGACAAAGGAATTGTGAAGTACCTGACCCATCTCATCGCCTGTGCTACATCAAAATGACCCAATAGATTTGTAGAATTCTAACTGCAATTTTGAGCAATAGTATTTCAGGACTACTTCATAAAATTGCTAAAGTGCATTCTAAAATACTGGAGCAGAGATGTCACAATAGATGAGAGACCCACATCTTAATGCTTTTTTTTTTTTTGAATCAACAACTCATTCTCAAAAGGGAAATGACTGCCAATACTTTAAATGTTAATCCCCAACCAATAACTAAGGAAATTATGGGCAATAAAAAAGGAGAGACTCCATTAATATGTTGATGTTATCTGTAACTCCACTATGGCACTGAAATGGGCTATACCCGTGGCACAGATTGCAACGATTATCACAAATGAGATGCATTGCCCTCTCCTGACTTTCCTCTTTTCTGGTAACTTATCCAACTTCTTTCACAGCTCTTCACCAGCTCACCCTTTAAATATTTGAGATCATCCCATGATGTATGTGCTGGCCTTGGGTAGTCTTATCCCATTCATAGGTGCAATTATCACATGCCCAAATCTGTATCTCTTATGTGATCTCTCTTTTGAGCACAAGATTCAAATACTTGACTGCCTGCTGAATACATCTAATAGAAAGTACCAGGGGCAATTCAAATTCAAGATGTCTAAAATCAAACTGAAGTCTTTGATCTCTTTTCTAACTTGTTTTTGAACTGCTGTTATTCACATAAGGCCTATTTCTGGTACAACATCACGCCTCCAAATTATGTCTACACAATTTTTCTCCACCCTTTCTCTTCTTACTAATCTAGCTACATCAGTTCTTTATTGATCTCTGTCAATTTAAACCATTGCAGAATCTTTCTAACAGGTCACCCTTTCTGCAAATTCCTTCCCTCTATAGTCTATCCTAAATCTTCTGATATACACATTCTCTGCAAAAACATCCTTGATACTTTTATATCACTATATATAAAATCCAAAGCATAATTATAACTCTCAAGGCCCTTTATAAATGGGTCCAGCTGTGCATCTGGTAGTCCTTTGCTTTCCTTTATCAGCCCCCTGAATGTACCTATGGGCTTTTTTGCTTGTACTCAGGTTTTCCCTCTTCTTGTAGTATTTTTGTTCTCATTTACACTTACGAACTCCTTAAATTACTTTTTAAACCTTAAGTTGCCACCTCTGTGAAGCCATGATTCTATGCGTGCTTAGTTAACCACATATTCCATTCCGTAATACCATACCATTTTGTACTCATGTTTTGTATGGCACTTGTAGTGTTTTGATATAATCATGGTTACAAATGTCTTTCTTACCCATTTATTAGGACAGAGATCATGTCTTATCCATATTTTTATCTGCTCAACCATGCTAAAAGATTTTTTCCCCAATTTTTAAAGTTGAAAAATCTATTTTGAATACTTTTTCTATCACACCCATGCTCTGAACATTTACTGGTGACCCAGCCTTTTCCAAGGCTATGTTATCAGCCAGTGTCATTTATCTTCTTTTCCATGCTGTTGACCAACATCCATCTCCTGAAACTGCTTTCTCATAACATACGCCGTTCCCACGTTAAAATTTATTCCAACTTCTTTCACAGCTCTTCACCAACTCACACTTTTATACTTGTGGTGCTTACATGTCAGATAAAAAAAATTATTTTCTTCATAATTATATTTATTACATAAACACATTCTTCAGTAAATATGTATTGATGGTAAATGTGTTTATTGAAACTTTACCAACCTGAAAAGAAGTCACAGTAAGGTTGATATAGTGCTTGTATTAGGAAAGGATAATAGAACTCAACATTTGTATTTTTTATCTCTGTAAAGTGAAAGTTGTTTTGACATAGTAGTGTTCCTTTCTTGATTGCAAGCTTATTCTAAAAACTATGTTCGGGGTTATCAACCATATCCTTTTCAAGGTTGATCTATACTTTCATGTTCAATGTTTTTGTTTATACATCTTCAAAGAAACTTTTCTTTGTTTTCTATCCATCATATCCTTCTTATAACAAAATTGGTTTATTACATAGTTCTTTTCAAAGTTTAGATTAAATCACTTTTATGTGATTTATATGTCATAATTAAGGAACTTAAATTTCATATTTCTACCAAAATAATGTATATTCAAAATAGTAATTCAAAATAAAAGTAAGTGCTATTTTAATTTCTTAAATTATAAAGTATCTTTACAATGTTCACTTGTCTGTTTAGTAGTGAATGTAGAAGTACATTGTCCTTTATTAAATTATTTTATATACATATCTTAACCATGAAAATTTCAAAATATATTTGTCTAGAAACAACACCAAAGTTTAATATAAACTTTATAACAGTTTATAAAAACTATTTCAAATAATGCATAAAATACCAGGTGATTATAAGAATGTTAAAACAGTACATGTGTAACCCAGAATCATAGCCATACTTGTACAAGTAAGATTATGATAAATTAATAACATTAAGATTCTCAAGCCAAAAAGTCTCATCTTACAGTGTAATGATTCAAATGTAAATAAATATAAAACATTAATTCTCATAAAATATGCAAGCATTTCTAACTAGGACCTATGAATGTCTCCAAGTAATTGCTTCATTTTAAATCATTATACAATCATGTGTGAATACATGCATAATTTGAGTTTCATAATTACCTTTTAATGGAAACAGTATCTCCATATTTAATTTCTTTTTCAATCTGCCTATGCCTAAGGATAGCAGAATACATTTGAAGAAATTCCACTTAGGGGAGTACAGCTTCAGCTTTATAACAACATAAGAAAAGGTTAATGTGGTATTCTGTGGTTAATTAAAGCAGAGTCCCCAATAGTCTACTTCTTAATCAAAAAATGTTCTAAATAGGACATTCATTTTATCTTCTTTTTAGTTATACACAGTAGTCCTGGTTTGCCAGTCTACAGTATTAGGGAATAAATTCTCATCATCCTGCATTCCACATGCCTTCATGGTCAAGGAGAACTTGTTCTTTGTCTATAATTAATGCCCTTTTTCTGCGATTAAATGCTCATGCATCCCCACTAACTCAAATGGATATAGAGCGTGTTTGGGAGTCAGGTGGACATTCATAAACACATCTATGTAAAATTATCTGGAAGCTTCTTGAAGTCATAGTTGTGTTTCTACTTATCGTTTTAGCACCCCATGCATCATACTCTGGCTCACAGAAACCAAACATTTATTTTAACTCAAT
This sequence comes from Macroglossus sobrinus, assembly GCA_004027375.1. Lineage (NCBI taxonomy): Eukaryota > Metazoa > Chordata > Mammalia > Chiroptera > Pteropodidae > Macroglossus > Macroglossus sobrinus. Next base: position 56,656 of record PVKZ01000910.1, on the reverse strand, counting down.
CAGAGGATATCCTGATAGCAGAGCTCATTTCACTTACTCCAGTATACAAATAGTGCCCCACCCCCATACACACACACACACATACACACATACAAACACACACTTTATTTTAGACCCTTCTCTTAATGCTTAGAACTGTAAATTTGGTGGCCTGTGTCCTGGTTTATTCCTTTTATCATGGCATAATTATTAATAGTGCTCTCTTCCACTCTCAAAGGCAAACTTGTTTTCCTGATATTGCTGGACATTGTAATAGGTGGAATAATGTCTCCAAAGATGGCCACACTCTAATTCCCAGAACCTGTGAACATGTTATCTTCCATGGCAAAAGGATTTTACAGATGTGGTTATGGACCTTGAAAGATAAGAGATTTTTCCAAGATTAGTTGGGTGGGCCCAACTAATGCATCCTTGAAAGCAGATATTCTTTCTTCAGTGGATAAGAGAGATGTAGCAAAAAAGGAAGAAGGAAAAATGATAAGTGTGAGAGGGATCCAACCTGTCTTTGCTGATTTTGAAGACAGAGGATGGAAATAGGAATGTGGCTGGCCTTGACACGCTGGGAACAGTCCTATGCTCACAGCCATCAAGAAAGGGGACCATCAGTTTTAAAATCATAAGGAACTGAATTCTGCCAGTCACTCAAATGAGCAGGGAAGTGGGTCCTTTTCTAGCACCTCCAAATAGGAACACAGCCTGATGACACATTTGGTTTTAGCCTGATGAGACTTATACTTCTGATCTACAGAAGTGTAAGGTAATAAAATTGTTTAAACTGCTAAGACCATAGTAATTATTTAGAGTGGTATATTAGTCATCTTGGGCTAATATAGAAAATACAATAAACTGAGTGTCTTAAACAATAGACATTTATTTTTCACAGCTTTGGGGGCTCTGAAGTCCAAGATAAAGTTGCCGTCTGATTCAGTTCTTGGTTTGGATTCTCTTTTGGCTTGCAGATGGCTTCTATATCCTCACATGGAGGAGAGAAAGAGAGCTCTCATGTTTCTTTCTTTTATCATGGGGACCCACCCTCATGACCTCATCTAAACCTAATTACCTCCCAAAGCCCCCATCTCCAAACATCATTTCATTGAGGGGAGGTCTTTCACATATGGATTTGGGGGAAGGGGACACAACCATTCCACTCTCAATAGGCAGTAATAAGAAACTAATACAGACTTTAATTACATGGTACCCTAGTCAGGATGCTGTGTCAGAGCACTGACCAGAGAGTTTGCACAGGAGGAGCTCAAATTATAAACTCACTTCAATTCAAGAGTCAAGCAAAGTGTAGAGTGCAGAAAAAGGCTGCTCCTAAATTCTCTTCAGTGTCTATCTCTGTACCCTCCTAGTCATGAAGAAGAGAATAGGAGTATATATTTTATAGGCAACAAGATATCAAGTGCTGGTTTTATGTTATTAAAGGTTGAAAATTCAATTCCATCTCTTTAAAGAACAGGTTTACAGAATGACCATGTTGGCATTTTGAAAGGATCATAATGCAGTTGAATGAATATAAGCTATAGGAAAGAAGAAAGCACTTAAGTGTTTGGAAAAAAAATGCTGCTTCATCTGCTTTAGATTTCCATTGCTTGAATGCTGACTTCTGCGATTGCTTTTGCAGCTGTTTCAAACTCTAGTGCTATTCTGTCTTTTAATTTGACATTCTAGAAATTAGTTACTTTAGTTTTAACCAGCTCACTTATTGTTAAGCAATAAAATCTATCCCTTCAGGAAATCATTTTTCTCCTTAAGAAGAGAAAGTGCAGAAGTGATATAAATGTATAAAGTTGGAAATTGGACGCCAAATTCTCCTAGGGTGGGAAAGCTTACATGGTCCTGAAGAAAAATTCTTAGTTTTTCTGAGAGGTGGATGATATGGAGTGGTTGGGAGGTAGAAGGGAAGATGGGCAGTGCCCTGGGTAGAGGTGAGAAGTATTTTGAAGACAGGGTAAAATGTATCAGCAAATAAGGAAATCTGGGTAATTCCAATCTCCTAGCACCTTGGTTGTCATAGTGTGGCCCCTAGACCAACAGCATTTGCATCCTGAGTCCTTGCTAGAAATGCAAATTCTTGAGCCCTAATGCAGAGGCGTGGAATGAAAAAATCAGGGTGGAGTCCAACAATCTACATTTTAACAAGCCCTGCCAGTGATTCTGCTGTGTGCTGTTTGAGAAAGTTTCCTAGCAATTAAACATAGCAAACCCTAACCAGCCACTTTTCAAATTCTTCTCTTTGCTTTCTCTAAAATTATCCTGTAAGCTGCCATCAAGGATATAAACAGTAGATCCACTTGGGAGGTTAATGCATCTGGAAGATTGTTCTTTCTAGGAACTGTGTTTTTACTATATATCAAATAACATTCTTAACACAGCTGGTGCTTCATAAATACAAAATAATAATTAAAATTAATGATAGGATGACATTTTTAATGGGTAGAAATCCAAAAGAAGAGGCATATTAATTACATTATTTGGTCTCAAGAGTGTTCTATTTGCTTTCTACATTTTCTTTTCAGACTTTAGTTCATTTACTTGCATAGTAACAGTATTGTAGTAAAAAATAGTTTGCATATATACTAATGGATAGAATATATTCATATGTCTGTTTTCTTTTCTGCAGCTTAATATATTTAAACACAACATAGATTGATCTACCTATCTATCTCTCTATGTATTTATTTCCCTCATAAAATTTTGACCTTTACCACTTTTACCTAGAATTCCAACAGTCTCCTGAGCAGCCTGAGCAGTAGCTTAAAAATAAATACCCAAATAATGGAAGGCTAATGACGTCACATCTAAGAAATGTGGCACTTGAAAATATCAAACCATAGTTGCAGCTTTCTAGCTTTTAGGATACACAGTTTATCAGAAAAATGTTAATGAAAAAAAAAGAGTAATTCAGAAAGCATCAGATTTTTAAAGCTTATATAATTAAAAAAAGACTTTTAGAAAGAATGGCAGCAAATACGGTCTATAAAATTTTATATTTTAAATACAGGTTAAGTTTCTTGAAATATCTGTTGGTTTGAATGTATGTTAGCCTGAGATAGTATTCTAATACAATGCCCTGTGAAGCATTAATTCTTGCTCCACTGTGTACCTTCAGTGATTACTGCAAATTCTCTTTGCTGTGTATATTTTAATAGAATTTTATTTTTTATGACTAACTGATATTCCTAGTAAATCTTAGAAATATCATATGTAACTAAAAACAATGCTGATGGTAAGTGAAAAATTGTAGGAAAAAATCTGGATTCTGAAATCTTCTTCCAAGTTCATAGAAGTTGAAAAAGGTAGGGAAATGTGATTCTTAGTGTATTAATGAGAAGCTGGTAATTTGGAGTTTCAACATACACCACAGCATTATAATACTCAGATTAGTATGGAATATTCACCTTCTTTAAAATTGTTAAAGTTTGTGTCAACTTTCAGGAAATCTTCCATGAAACCAATTTAGGTGACATTTCATTTAGTCTCATAGTATTTTCTTACAGTATATAACAGTATATAATAATACTTATAATAATAATATACTTATAATAATATTTATAGATGCTAGATGCTAGTTGCCTTCTCTTCCTTTATTATTAGATCACAATGTTCCATGATTATTTTGTCTTGTTTCCAGTGTCTATTAAGGTAGTTAATATGTTGAATATTTTAAATGTGGGATGGGTAAGTGAGCAAATGTTTATAACTAACATATACAAATATGATTAATAGTTAAAAAGAAATATGAATGATAAGCCAATGGTTTTTTCAACCTTATATTTGAAATCTGTATTGAGGCTTCATAAAAATTTTGTGGTTGAAGGACTGAAAAAACCTTATCTAATAATCTTGCTGTAATCATTTATAAAATAGTGGGTTTATTTCTAATTATATTTAATTATACTTTCTCTTTAATAAAACAAGAATTATAAATGAGTGTATTCAGCAATGGGTAGGAGTAAAAGCATCTCTCTCCCTGCTACCCATTTTTGTTCTCTCTCAGTGTTTTCCTCAATCTCATTTTACCAGAAGGTGATGATTCTGTGCTCTTTAAATATCTAACTTACTCTGTCTTTAATGTAATTTGAATGACAAATTCTGAAGAACTGAGGTATTGTGTTTCTAATACTGAACGTCAGCTTTAGGTAATGATAGAAAAGCTTATTGTTGACTTTTTATCGTGTCTGAAACTTTTCCATATATTTTCTACCATTTTATAATAGCATTAGTCACTGGAGAGTTTTCATTATTAGTCATTTTTTCCTTTGTTCATAGTTTTATCTGTCTAAAAGAAAATATTCATATAGATATGAAAATGATTACATTCAGTGTAAGAGTTTATTCATCTATAAAGATTCTCTGCTGAAGGGAAAAAGACCTGAAGTAACATAGGGCCACTAACTCATTGTACGACCCAAAGTCAAATAAACTTAACCCTTCTGAGCTTCTTAAAAATAAAAGATTTGCACTTTGACTATGTCAGAAGGCCCTCCTAGCTGTCTGTGTCTCTGACCACAGGTAGGATGTGCCTGCATGTGTTCCCTGACACCTGGAGTTTTCTGAGCTCTAATCCAGGTCACACAGTTCCTCCCAGAGTGTATAATGGTGTTTACCAGTTTGTCCTTGTGCCTCTTAAGGGGCTCTTGAATGATGTAAAGTCATAAATTGATACGCTGCTGAGTTTCAGCTATAATGTCAAAACAACTTTTTCATTTTTATCTTTAAAAGCTTCCATTGAGAGTATTTTCAAAAAATTTTCAACACTGCTTCCTTGGGAGCCACGATTGCAGATGTATGTATGATATATGAGGACATTTTCAAAATATAAAAATTGCAGGAGACACCTTGTACAGAAGCTGAATGGAGAAAAAATTTTGTGGAAACAATTTCAAAGCATCTCAGCCATAGATTTATATACATTTTATATGAGTCTTTGCATTTGCTGCTTATAAAACCAAATAAATTTCTCTAAAACAGAAAAAAATCAAAATCAAGATACATTTTCCTTTGAAATACACATGTTGGCAAAACCTGAAAATATTTGCTTTTCTCTTTTCACATTCTCAAAGTTAAATATAAGCAAAGAAGCTTGAAGTAAATCTGTGTCACACCTTCATTAAAGATGAAGTCTCTTAGAATGTCATAAATATTTTAGATTTGATATGTGTGAATAGTTCTGTTAAGCCCATTAAGTATCATCAGATCTGATCTTTGCCAAGGAGGTTAGAAGGCTACATTTCTGTTCTGTTCTGTCTCTGCTTTTCACCAGAAAATGCCAAATAAGTATCTCTCCCAAAGGAAATACAATCTCAGATACCTCCTTAAGGCTCCTCTGATATTCTTATTTTGGTTGCTATACATAAATAGAAAAAAAAGGAAGTCAGGAATATATGTGTTCAGTCTTAATTTCCATAAAAGCTCCCAACCTTAAAAAAAAAAATCATCTTCATGTGTAGGGAACCAGATACAAAACAAGAATACAGGATTATAATCTAGAAGCTCATTTCTACAAAGTTATGTAACCTTTGGCAAAAACATGTAACCTCTAAATCTTCATGTGCTCAGTTGTAAACGTGATACAATGTTTCCTTTTCTGCATTGTTGTAGAGTTTAAATGAATCATGTATACTCTCCCTCTGGGAAAATATCTATAAAGTTGAAGATATTTACCATTGCTTTCAACACTGTGGAATACCTGGCTTTCATAAGATTAAAAAAGAGATGAGGTTATCCAGAAATAACCTGAGAATAACAGGATATTAAAAAATAATAAAAACAAAAACAAACAAACAAAAAACAAACATAGGTTACTCCCCAACTGAGTTCTATTTGTGGAAAAGACAATGAGCACAATCTTGAGAAAGTTGTGGCCCTTGAACAAGGCACCAAATGGTAGGGTCTAACTGCATAAAAACTGAATATGAGATACATGTAGTAATAATACCCTAGAGTATAAAATAAAACAGTGGAGGCGTGTATCATATTATTTTATTATTATTATTATATTGACCCTAACCACTCATATTCTCTCAATTTCCTAAACTCAGGTCCCTTTGCAGATAATCCCTCCTTCCACAGATGCTTGCCCCGTGCTGCTAATAATTTTCTGTCAGTGGATGTAGTAAAGGTTAACTCATTTTTTTAAAAAAATAGCACTTTTAAGAACTAACTCATCTATTTATCTTTCTATATTGATTTTTTGCCAAAAATAGCTTTGTCATAGCACAGAAAAGCTTCTTATAAGCAGAAGTCAAAATGATTTCTACTTAAATCTTGACTGTCACCTTGAGCTTATTAAATGCTGACACTTCTAGCATATTTTTCATATCTTTAAAAAATGTTTTATTTCATTTATGTCTCAATATTAATACTTCACTTTGACTAGATAAGCATTTCCATCTATTCTTCATTTATCTCAAAGCAGGTTTCCAGGCTCTATTTTCTTTGTGCACCAAAAGATCAGGAGGAAGGACTTTAGGTAGTTTCTTATGCCCTTAGGAGACTCTCCTTACCTCTTTGTTATCAAGCATTAACAGTTCCAGCTATGGAAATCATTAGAATTTATTTTTACTGACAGGTAATTGACCCATACCCCTCAAGGATAGAGTGACTGGAAGAGCACAACAAAATCCCAGGCAAAAGTAAAAGTTCAATAATTAACCAGCAGAATAAGTTCTACCATCTGTTTGTTGTCTCCCTGTCCCCTGCTGACCAAGACAACCCAGAATTCTGATGCATCTTCAAGTGCAGAGATTTTCCTGTGATCTACACCTCACCCCACCTCCCACCACAGAAGGAGCTAGGCTAAGGTGAACCTAATTATCACCTTGGCATTCAGTTATTTCCCAAATGTGTTCCTCAGAGGCTTAATTCAATAAAATATTAATGACTACTAGGCAAAAGTTTTAATAGTCAAATTCTTTTGGGAAATAGCTGGTTAAAATTAAAAAGACACATTTATTATAAGATTTCTCATAGAGTTTAATGTATATTGTAAATTTTCAAAAGAGAAATATGGTAATAGTTCACAGCTTATTTTTTTTCAGGGAACAATTAACTGTTTTTCATGGAATACACTATAGACTATCTCAGTTTGAAATCTATATCAACATGAAACATGAATGATTTGGAAGTAAATTTAACAAAATAGAGCAAGACCTCTACCCAGAAAATGACAAAGTATTGCTAAAAAAAATTTTAAAGAAGATGTATAAATGAACATATACCAATTTCATGGGCTGAAAGCCTCAATATTAAGAAGTCAGTTCTCAACAAATATATCTATAGAGTCAGTATAATTCCAGGCAAAATCCCAGTAAGCTGTAATGTGTAAATTAATAAATGGATTCTAAAATGCAAATAATTTTTAAAAAATGTTTCAAGTCTTAACACTAAAAAGAAACAAGAGGTATACTATTTGTGTAATAATAAAATATAGATTACTAGAACAGTCCAGAAATAACTCATGTGTATATTATTAATAAATTTTCAAGAAAGATCCAAAATAATTTAAAGGGCAAATGTAACCTTTTCAATAAATGATACTGCAACAACCAGCTATCCATATAGCTATCCATGAACCTTGACTCTAACTTTTAGAATGTACCCCAAAATTAACTCAAAATAAGGCATAGATGAAATAAATTGTAAAAAATATAGAAATTCTAGAAGAAAACAAAAGAAAATCTTTACAATGTTAGAGTGATAATCGTTTCTTAGATAAGACACAAACCATTAAAAAAATAATAAATTTGACCTCATCAAAATTAAAAACTTTTGCTTTCTGAAAGAAACTATTCATACAATAAAAAAAGAAAGGTATAGATGGGGGAAAATATTTGAATACATGTAATCTGACATGTATTCCAGATTTACATTTACAATATGTAAAAAACTTTTCCAAATCAATAAGACCAAAATCTATTTACAAAATAGGCAAAAGATTTGAACAATGAAAAAAGGAAAATATACAAATAGTTATTAAGCATATGCAGATATGTTCATTATTGTTTTTAATTAGGAAAATTAATACTAAAATGTAAACTGTTAACAACTGTGGACAAAGGATGTGGAAGAACTGGAATTCTCAGACATTGTTAGTGGGAATGTAAAACAATACAACCACTTTGAAAAACAATTTCCATTTTTCTATAAAGTTAAACTCTTATCAACCCAGCAAATCTACATTTCAGGAATTAATCTAGAGACATAAAAACTAATGTCCAAACAATATTTGTACATGAAAGCTTTAATAATTATACTCCTGAACAGAAACAGCACATTTGTTCATTATTAGGTGAATAGATGAGAAAACTATAATATATATTCATATAATAGAATACTACTAACAATAAAAAGGAATGAAATACTGTTACGTTAACTAACATGTGAGAATTTTAAAAATTCTTACTAGAGTGAAAAAAGTCAAAGATGAAAAAGTACATACTGCATGATTCTGTTTATAAGATGTTCCAGAAGAGGCAAAACTATTCTATAGTAACAGGAAACAGACTTGAGGTTGCCTGGTTCTGGGATTAGAGAAGTTACTGATTACCAAGGGTTTGAGGGAGGGTGATGAAAATGTTCTATATCTTAATTGTGGTGATGATTATATGGGTATGGATATTTGTCAAAACTCATTGAACTGATTACTTCTAGTACATTTTATGATGCACAAATTATATCACAATAAAGTTGATTAAAATGAAAATATGAAGGAGAACAGAAAAGAAAAAGAAAAAGTTCATGTCTGGCCACCCTCTGGAACAGAGGGTAGCTATTTTGCTAGTGCACTCAGAAGAGTGAACTGTGCCCTGCTTCCTTGGTAGAGCTCTCTGGAGGCAAGATTCTCTCTCTAGGTAAGGTTTGTGGAGTGTATTTAATCAGATGAACATGAGACAGTCACAGGAAGTGCATGTGACCCAGTGTGGCTTGGAAGCAGCAGAATTGTTCCCTTCATCCAGAGTGATGAGGGATTTGAAGAAGCTACTAAAATTGTGACTCAGACGATGAAGTAACTAAGCATACTACAGAAGTAATAGCAGGTCAATCTCTTGCTGAGTAGAGGACAACAAGGAGCCCTTTAACAGGAATGAGAGACGACACAGTGACAATCTATGTGTGCTAACAATCGGGGACTGATTACGTCTGCCCATGTATCCAGAGAATAACTGTGATCAAGTCCTCTCAGTTCTCAAAAGTTGAAAAATAAAGACAGACAAAACTCTAAAGAAAGAGAGCAGGGACTGCAAATTGTCACCTCACAAGATAAACAGAGGTACATAATAGAAAGTGAGATGTTAGAGAAATATAAAGAAATTACATCTCACTCATCTCTGAAGTTTAAACTGAGATTTGTACTTTGTATAGATCTACAGTCTTCAAAGGAATTTTTATTTGTAAGTTGTTTTTTTTTCTTTTAACAAAGATAACAGTAGAAGTCATTAATATTTAAAAAGTAATCCTCTTAGAGTAGTAATCTCATTTTTTAAAACAATCTATACAATAAATAAAATGTGCCAGGACTTTTAAAATGTACCTGTCTGGGCCTCACTCTTCTCTCAACCCCAATGCAGGGCAGATCTCTCACAAATTACTGGCACAGTTGAACTTCTGCCAGCAAATTGGGAGTCCTCAGGCTGCCCTGGGAGCCCCCATGCCAGTCGTGCAGAGCTAGGACAGAATGCCAGCATCCTGTTGGCACTGAAGCCCCTTAACCAACAAAAGGGACAGCTTGCCGTGAAGAGGTAAGAGAAGCATGAGAGGGAAAGAAGAAGGTAGACACAAAGTAGGTTTTATAAGAATTTTGAGAAGAATCAATCCTTTTATATCTTGACTATCAACCACCAAATAGAAAGCTAAAATCTATGCTAATACATTTTCTCCGTCATACAAAAAGTCAGATCCTATAGAAAAAAATGCACAGAGAAAGTGACATAACTCCCTCAGGATATTTCAAATATCGCAAGGTTTCACAAGTGTAAGCAGCTATCCACATACCATGGAAGCATCAGATAAAAGGCAAAATTAGTCCTAAAGAAATCTGACTAATTGTCCATGAGCAGTTATTTGTTTCTACTCTACCTCATCTCCAGGGTACTTCAGTATATAAAATTGTAGTAGCTCCATAATAGCTACATGTAAAGACTATTTTTTGGCTTATAACAATTTTTAGTTTCTTATTTCTTATTCTATAACTTATTTTCTAGTTAATAATGAATGGACAGTCTTTTCTTCCCTCTGCTATATTTCTATGTGAGTTATTTCACACCTGAGCTGTAACTACTATGTTTTGTAGAAAAGTATTCTTAAAATTAACTGGAAGTATTTTATTTTCATTTATATTTCTGGCAATCATAACAATATTAAACGTAAAGCTAATTATTTTGAAAAAGCAGTAAGAGTGTCTTAACATTTGTGGTATAAAGTAGGAGCCTTGTTTAACAGAGGCCAATAGAATATAATTCTTGTGATTTTAAGATTTACTTTTAAATTTGTTATGCTTAAGAAATTTACAGAATGACAGATTTCCTAAGGTCGATGATGAATTAGACCCGAATAGCAACATCTTTGCAAATTCTCTCATGTAAGATCGAGATTCATGTTAGAGCAACGGTTGGCAACAAGGGGGTCGGGGGAACAGGAGCCAGGGGGCCATGAGCAGGGTCATCACCAGAAAGATGACATGTTAGAATCTCTGGGGAGCTTTTTTTAGATTTCACGGTCCTTCCCACCTCTCAAATTCTGATTCATCTATAGGAGGAGGGTGTGTTTGTATGTACATATGTATGTATGTATGTATGTATGTACATATATATATACACGCATGTGCACACACACGCGCGTGCGCGCACAGACACACACACACACACACACACACACACACACACACACACACACACACACCAGGTAAGTTTAATATGCCACTTCTACCCACCCCATCCCTGGACTGAGAAGCACTGTGTTAGAAGATCCTGCTTATCCATCAGAGGACTTTCATTATGCAGAGGTGGGGGAAGGGGAGAGGAACCAGCCTTCGCTGAGCACTTTGTACATCAGTGCCAGTCCCCAGACTGTGGCCACTTTTCATACAATGGGGCTCAGGAGTGTCTGTAGCAATGACATCTCCGGAATCTCTTAAATTTAATTTCCTTAAGTAGGACTTAGAGAATGAGACAGAATTCAGTGATTTTAACAAATTAATGATAAGTTGTCCCCAGGGACATTAGAAGAGGGTATGATTGGTCCCAAATGCTCTCATTTTGCAATGTGTTGCATAATGGCATTAAGCACTCTGAATATGTCTCATTTGCTGACTGGCGGATCTGAGGAGAAAGGTTTGCTCAGAAACACACTTCACAGCAAAAGCGACCCATAAGCTGTTTACTAACTTAAATTTGTTATTGCTCGAAAGCATTAAATTAACTGTTATAAGACTAAATATCTGAGAAAACATTTAAACAGTCCAGCAATTAGAGTTTAACATTAAAGCAGTAGATGAGAGGATGGCAATATCATTATTCTTTAAGGTATGATTTATGTGTTTCATTATTCTCCGAGTGAAAATTGTAGCCTATATGTCTTTATATCTCTTAAGCATAATTAATATAGTCTAGTCTAGTTTTTGATGATGGTGAGAAATAAAAATTGTAGATTAGTTGCATATATTCTTACAGATCAGGAGTTATACACTATAAGCACACAAGCCACATGTGGCTCATAATCACATGACATTTTCCTGGTATTTTGTTTTTTTCAATTGTGAATGCATTCCTTAAATTACATTCATAAATATTTTTATATGTATCATTAAAGTTGCCTTTCTAATATAACTACATTAATTTTTTTATATTTTTAAAAATCAACAGTAATTTATTGAGATCAAGTGTACCGTCATATCTCAAACATTTTGTAATTTTAAAAAATCAGGATCTTATATAGATTCACACATGTAATCGGTTAACGTATCTTTTAAATCTCTTTTCTTCTGTAAATTCCCCCTCCATGTGTTTTTTTTTTTTCCTTGCAGTTATTGGTTTGAAGAAACTGTGTTGTTGGTCCTATAGTTCCCTACAGGCCAGATTGTGCTGATTGCATCCCCATGGTGTAGTTTAACGAGTTGCTGTGTTCTCGGTATCCTTGTAAATTGGGAGTTGGAGCTAGAAGTTACACTGTGTTCACATTCAATATATTTATTTATTTATTTTTATTTACAGAACCGCGTCATAGGCAGTGTTATATTCTTCCATCATTCTCCCTTTGTTATATTAACAGTCATTGATGTTCAATGATAGGGCACTATTTTTTTAAATGGAGATAACACAGAAATATCTGGATGCATAATAGCCTGTTTAGGAAAAAAAAAAAAAGATTCGTTAAAAATTAGCAAGAGCTAAGTAGCAGCTATTCACTTTTGATGGGGTGCATATTCTTTGACCCAGCAATCTCCACAGACCTGTTCCCCAGTGGTCTGTCTATACTTGGCTCACTCTTTCATTTATATCATCTGCAAATCTCCTGCAGGAATTTGTTGGTAACATCTCATGTGAAACTTTCTGCTTTAATGCAAACAAAATAGAAACTTGAAGGTTTTTTTTTTTTTTAATTAAAGTAAGTCAACAAAGAAAACAATTAGAGTAGAACAAGAAAGATATGAGATATTGGGAAAAATATATGTAAAAAAGAACAGGAATTTTTTCGGTGGTATAAAATAAAAAGTAATAAATATGAACAACCAGCAAATCAAATATATCATACATAGTTAAAAGATTTATAGTTTAAGTGTACATTTAAATGAAAGGAATGACAACTCAAGGAAAATGTATCAATCTCTCAAACATTTCTCTAGCAAGGACTGAAATATTTTATGTACATTCTAAAATCATGATTGGTTTAATTTACTCCAGTTTGGTAGTATGAAAGTATCATTTTCCAAATTCAGTTTTACTTTGACAAGGTTCAAATTATTTTAGTCTAACTAAATTGCTTCTCCATCTGTCTTACCTTCATCCTTTAGTTATGAATCCCTTATAGCAAGATGTCTTTGGGTTTTCACAGTCAGTTCTCTGATCATCAGAGTCTGACTCACACATCTATAAACACAAAGAGTTTTTTAATCTATAAAAGAATACCCAGAAAAGAAAGTAAACTCAATAAATATTAAAGTAAATCCTAGTTAGAAAGCTCATTGAAACCTATAAAAAGAATAAAAATAAAAATATTTTTCAGCCTATTTAACCTCTAGGGTAAAATAGTAAAATCACTCTGAAATGGTAAAATTTGCTCCTAGACAATATCCTTTAACATTATTTTGGTTTTTATTCTTCAAGTCTGTTCTAATTAAGAAGAATCATTCTTCTAGGCTAACAGATGTTAAAATAGTATTTCTTCTCTTGTAGGAAATTTTATATTAACACTATCAGCATTTTGAAGAAAGAATAGAACTAAACTGAAGTGTTATTAACAATAACATTCTATGTGGTATTCCAGGAACAGAAAGCTCATTGAGAATGTAACAACTCCACCAATCATCCCTGGGAAGATTTCTAGAAGAATTATTTGTACTGCAAAGTACCTGCAGGAGTTCTGTGTTTATTTGTCAGTAAAAGCCACTAAATGAAATATACTCAGAGAAAGAAAGCCAGGGGGAGAAATTCTTAATAATACTTTTTGTATTTGGACATTGCAACCAGGCCCATAAGGTGTAGATTAATTTATTAAAAAGCAATTATAAAGCACTTACTTGGGTTAAAATATAGATTAGTCATCCCTCATCCATGGGGGCTATCTTCCAAGATAACCCCCAGTGGATGCCCGAAATTGCAGATGGTACCAAACCCTCTATGTACTGTTTTTTTCTGTAAGTACACAACTATAATAAAGTTCAATTAAAATTAGGCACAGTGTGAGATCAACACCAATAACTAATAATAAAATAGAACCATTATAATAATATACTCTAATAAAAGTTTTGTGAATGTGGTATCTCAAAATATTTTATTGTACTGTACTCACTTTTATACTTAAGGAAAGCACTTTACAACTTCTCTTTGCCAGTATCACTACTCTTTTGCTTTGGGGTCATTATTAAGTGAAAAATGGGTGACTTGAACACAACCACTGTGATACCAAAATAGACAGTCTGATAACCAAGACATCTTCTAAATGACTAATGGGCAGGGGGTATCTACAGTGTGAGGACACTGGACAAAAGGATGAGTCAATGTCCAGGATTCAGCCATGCCAGATTTCATTATGCTCCTCAGCATGGTGCACAATTTAAAACCTATGAATTGTGTGTTTCCAAAATTTTTTATTTAATATTTTCAGGCTCCAGTTGACCACAAGTAACTGAAACCATAGATAAGGGGAGACTACCATGGATAAAGAAAGTATGACATCTGTTCTTATTGAGCAAACTTATCTATTGAGAATGACAGATTCAAAGGATGAATTATAATATAAGGTGATAATTGTGTATTAAACATGAATAAATTGTTGCTAGAGAACAAATGAAAATTAACTTTTGCCTGTGGGAATCAAGAAAATATTTATAAAAGTAAGTTTTAAACTGAGACTTAAAGAACGATGAAGAGCATACCAGACAGAGAAGGGCAGAGAGAGAAGAGCTGGTGCAAGGTTGCACAGAAGTTAATGTGCATGTCATGTTACATATAGCATTGTGTAAAACGTAAGATTTTTAAAATATTAAATCAAATTGCTGGCATTAATTAAGTGGCTCACAAATATCAGAGTTGCCATCTTTCAAATTCTGTTGGTTCCTCTTGCTTAAAATTTCAGAGTCACCAGATAGCTACTATAAGTGTAGAAATCACATACACACATCCAAGGCTAAAAGAAATGTAGGATTTTGTCAACAACGTCTATCTTTTTTTGTTATGAAAATAAAACCTTTCACAGAAGTGACCAGTAGAGTTTCACTTACATCTTATTAATAAAAGTTGTTTTAATGACCACCTCTAGCAGCCATGAAGGCTGTGAATGAAGATATTTAGCTGGCATTTGGCTTTAGTATTCACTCACCAAGAGAAAATGCAAAAATAGATACTGGACAGGTACAGTTACCGTACCTACCTTCAAGACGTGGAGAAAAAATAATGACAGTCTAAAAGCTGACAGCCAGTGGAAAGCTCTTTCAAGACTGAGAGAAACAGGAAAGATGATCTCTCATATTAGAATTTAGGATAGTGGTTAGATAGAGAAAAGAGAAAGGAGTAATGCAGGAAAGGAGCACAAGAAAGACTTCTGAAGTACAATAAAATGCAAATAGTATTACTAAATGAAACAACTGAGAAACGTATGAATAAATCTCAATAAACAAATAGCATTACTGAACAAAATGATTGGGAAACTTCAGTAAACCTTGACTGTATACAATGATAATGATAACAACCACCACCAATTTGGTAATAATTAAAAATATAGATAAGTAAAACACTAAACAATAATAACATGCATGATTGGATAGGATAATAAGGTTTAAAGCATTCTAAAGTTCTTATGTTTTTCAGGTGGAAGATAACAATACTGATTAATATTTTGTTGTTAAAATGTACATGTAAAATTTTAAGCGTGGCAGTCTTCTTTTAATCTTCCCTTCTCTTGTTTTGACATCAGATGAGCTTATCAAGAGAAAGAGACAAGAGGATAGACAGGAGGCTCTCAAAGAGTAGTTAAGTACCACACTATTGCTCCAGCAGAGGGCATCCCACCTCAGAGGGGAGAGGAGGAATCTTCTCTTCGAAGGATGACTAATATGGAAATTAACATATTGAATTGGACATTCTAATTTCTAAATCAAGACTATGTTTTGTGTGGTTCTCAAACTCTGGGTAGATTAGAAATATCTGAGAAATTTGGTAATAGTATGTATTCCAAGCCTTTTCTCATTAAAAAAAAATTTTTTTTCTTTTAGTTTAAAGTTGTTATAAAATATTGTGTTGCCTAAGAATGATCAAGTAAGCCATGCAATTGCCTGCATTATCATTTAGGGGCAGAAGCGAAATTTCTTCATTGAATCAAATTTTAATGATTAGTAGGAGACAAATACGATTGTTTTCTGATTTTAACTTATGAGTCCTGCTTATTCAATGACTATGTATGTGTGTGTGTGTGTGTGTGTGTGTGTGTGTGTGTGTGTGTATATGCATACACACACACACACACACACACACACACACACACAAAAGTTAAGGGCAAGCACTAGAAAAAATAGAAGTAGAATATATAACTTTCAAATCAGTAGAGGAAAAAAATTGAAACAATTAAAATTAATCATTTTTTTTAAAAGGAGAAAATCTACACAGCACACTATTGGGTTAGGAATATACCAAATAAATAATAAAACAACTAAAAGAAAGCAGAATGTATTATTGAAGTAAGTAATCCTAGCTGCTCTATTCATCTACCCCAAGATGTCAGTGACTTAAGCAATTAAATCTTCAGGCAGCTTTTTTCTAGATAGTAACTTCCTCTATCTTTTGGTGGCCATCCATCTTTGAAATCCAGAAGCTCAGAAATGCCATATTTTAGGTATCTATTGCTGTATAATAAATTACTACTTGATTTAGAAGCTTAAAGTGGCAGCTTTGACTACCTCATTGATTACCTACAGGTCAGGAATTCATGCATAGCTTAGCCGGATCCTCTAATTCAAGGCATCTCACAAGACTGCAGTCAAGGTTTCTCCCAGGGTTGCTTATGTCTTAAGGCTCAACCAGGGAAAGAACTGCTTCAAGCTCACTAATACGCAGTTGACAGGACACAATCCCATGCAACTTCTTGGAACTATGAGATCTAGTCTTTTGTTGACTGTTGACTGTTGTTCACCCTCAGTTCCTTGTAATGTGGGCCTCCCTGCAGGGCAGCTCACATAATGACTGCTTAATTATATTGGACAGTAAGCATGCCTCCTCTTTGCTCCAGAGGGGCAAGCCATCACTTCCCCCCAAGGCTGTTCACTATGCTAACATCTTTCAAAAGATAGCAAAGGACAAAGGCAGCAAGATGAGCAGAGACATGAGAAATCCTGGAGAATTTGTCTTCCAGCAAGTTCTTAATTTCAGACAAATTGAATTACTCTAACCAGAATTAAGAATATGAATGCATCCTAGAATTCTTATCAGGGCTGAAAAAATGGACTATACATCGTGCTTTCAACAATTACTTACCACAGAACTGGACCACCAAGAGAGATGCTACCTCTTTAACTGATCAGGAAGCTGCAGCTCAGAGAACTTCTGCCACAAGTACCAGCTTCAGAAAAATACCACCTGTGCCATGATTAGGAAACAGCCAAAGCAGACATGGTCAGCCAAATCGAGTTGCTATGACTATTGCTACGACTATTGCTACAACTATTGACTCTAGCTTACTAGATGCCTCACATCTTATCTTTTATTCCACATAATTTGTGACATTGACAGGGAATAAGCTACTTTCAGAACCTTTAGCAATGAGTTTAACTCAAAAATAGATTTTTTCTTTAGCTCTCTAATCCCTAAAATACAAGAATGTGTGTCAGAAGTCGCTGAAAATTGAGTGTTTAGGGGAACCATCTTTATGCCTACCACATTTCCATCTACTCAGTCACCTCTTTCCAAGTTTCTAGTCTGCTTTTTTCACTCCTATTTTAGAAAACTATTCTATTTACATGGAGAAAAATTTTCATTCACTCAGTTCCTATTTATGTCTTTAAAAATCAAACACTTCAGAAGAATTGAGAAACATAGACTCAAGAAAGAGGGTTAAAGTGTTGGTGGTGACATTTTAGATGCAATATACACTCTTCTGGCGCATATGTCTCTAACTTTATTCTTTGTGAAAAAGCAGTGCTGGTATTGTGGGCCTCAGGAACTCATGACTCTCAGAAGCACGTGGCTCCTTGTGAGGCTCTGTTTACATCGTAAGAAGCACCACAGAGGTTGGAATTGACTCCCCTCTTCCCATTCATTTGGGGTGGCATCAGGTTAGCCTCCCTTGGTTCTAAATCATTCCTCCTTACTTTGAGAGAGGACAGGAGTATCAGACTATTAATCCTGTTGCTTTTTAAAAATTATTTTATCATTTCAGGTAAAGGAGGAAACAGTAGTATTTATCAGCACTTGTTAAATAGTAATTTTTTTCTAGTGTTTCTAAATATTTCTATAATTAAAAAGTATAAAAGCAATTTATCCCAGAAAAAAAAATTAAGGCTCGTTTCTGATATAACAACCTTAGGAAAAATTAGCCATGAGAAGCCAGCTATAGTTTCTGATTATAGAAAAGAGAAATAAGATCAGACCCTGGTCACAGGCAGTGTGCATCTTGCTTATTTCTAGAGGATTCTCAGACCTAGCTGGATTTCCTAATCGCCCCTTAACATAGCACTTAGAGTGCAGTAATATTGGTTGCAGAGGACTCACCTCCAATGTCTCCATCAATATCACATCCAACCTGCAGGAAAAAACTGATTCCCTGCATGGAGAACAGGATCCCCAGATTGACAAGAAAGGCTGCTGGTGCTGGTAATTCTTGTGTACTGCACTGCCAGTAAAATGCCATTTTTCTTATAAGTCTGTTGCTGTCATTAATTGAGTCAGCTTATATGGTTGTGTGGGATGGGTCAGAAAAAAATGCAAATTTTTGGTATTGGGCTCAAAAAAGTAGCAAGCAAAACCTTGTCCAAGGTTTCTCTCAAGAAGACTTCTACTGCCACATCTGATTTTAAATTTTATGTCTTCCTCACCTAAGAAAACTCCCCCGACCCTTCACATTCTCTTTTAGCTAATTCTGCCTGTTTCTCTGTCTGTTAGCATTCGAGTAGATGATTTATATCTCCTTTCCAACTAAAGCTAGTCTCTTCAGTTGTGTCTATGGAATTCTGAACTTAATTATACCTTTGATTTCTGAAATTTTGTTTATTCAACTCATTGTCTTTTGCCTTGAGAATTTTTTCTAGATTGTATTTTTATTCCATGCTTAAATTTTAGATAGATATTACTATAGAGTTTCAATTTTGTTTTGTCATAGATGAAGTCCTTTTTAAGTTTCTTCACAATGTCACAATGTAAAGATTAGGAATAGGTTTCATTAGAAAAAGAAAAAATTTAAAAGGCCAGTCAGAACAGAAATAGGCATGATCCCGCCCATCTCTTAGAGAGGCTTGCCAGAGTTACAACTTCTGAGAGAGAAAAGAGAAGTTCTGAGGTCGTAGAAGAAACTCTCCTATCATGAGTCTCCCTCCTTAAGAAAGGAGTCATGTCAGTGAGGAAATAAGCAAGCTGCTTAGCAGCAGTCACGCTATTTTCCAGGGGTGCTTGGGAGCACCAGTTGCCCTGTTCCTGGAGAGCCTGTATTCCACAGCATATCAGTCCTCTCTACTAGGGGTAAGGGTACTAATGGAGGAAGTGCCTGCTCCTGCACAGATTCAACTTGCTTGGATTTGGCCCCCTGATTCTGGGAGAAGAAACAGCCCAGGTCCTAGTCAGCTCATGGTCCAGATAACCTTACATGAATTCACAAAGTCACTTGCAGATTACTCTGCTTATGTGCCACATTCGCCTCTCTCTCTCCTCTACCACAGCCAGAGGATCGAAAGTCCAAATCAAGAAAGACCTTCTGTGATAGTCTAAGAAGATACAACTTGACCTAAAACTAAGTAGGAGACATTGAATGTTTGTTGTTGTTTGTTTGTTTGTTCTGAGGGAGAACAAAAACATAGCTTTTCAAACAAATCATCATTTATACATTCAGTGAATATTTATTGAGTGTTGTACCACGAAGAGACACTCCTCTATGGCTGTGATTTTCCACAGCACAGTGATAAAATAGAATGAAGAGGGCCCCAAACTTTCATCAGGCAAATTACAATCACCAGTGAGGCTTTTTCAAGCCCTATAGGCTTCCCCACTTCTGAGACCCAACAATAAGGGCTCAGCAATGTGTTTGAAATTCCTGTGCTAATGAATAACTTTTATAGCTGGGACTCCACAGAATGCGTGCATAGACATGAGGCAGAACCATACTTCTAAAAGAGTAATTCTGAATGTGAACTAAAAAGGAATTATTCCTTTTTAAAGCATTGGAAAAAACTAAGTTTATATTTTGGTAT
Organism: Macroglossus sobrinus; assembly: GCA_004027375.1. Taxonomy (NCBI): domain Eukaryota; kingdom Metazoa; phylum Chordata; class Mammalia; order Chiroptera; family Pteropodidae; genus Macroglossus; species Macroglossus sobrinus. Next base: position 36,546 of record PVKZ01000910.1, on the reverse strand, counting down.
AGTGGAGAGGGATGAGATAAAACGAAAAGCCTTCTTATATCATTTTCTCCCATGTTTACCTCTTTCCTATAGCCTTAAGTACAAATAAGAATTTAAACCTTCTATCCAACTTCATGTGAAAAGTATGTTTCTAATATGTGAATTGCGGAAGTCAATTTAACACTGAGACACAAATATCATTAAGATGGCACTTGGAACTTTGATCCTTTCCCCCAGTGTCAAACATAGAAAATAAAAATAATGGGCCATTTGGAATTAAATAATTCCAAAATCTTGTTTAAATTATGTAAGATAAAATTTTTGTGTGCTGTGTTTTACAAAGCTCTACTACTATTTACTCTCAAAATTAAAAAGAAAAAGTCTGTACTAAATGGTGGATTGTTAGTCTGCAAAGCTTGACTAACGTTGTTTTTAGGGATCATTCAAAGTTTCATAGATTTAAGAAAAGACAGAAAAACTTATGCACTTGTTCAGATTACTCCAGTGTGTAAATTACATCCTGTAAGTGAAGGAAGTATGTTGAACAGAACACTAAGTCTTCATGTCATGAGGGTGTCATTGGAGAAATGTTCTAGCACAACATAAAGCACTTTCAGGACCAAAAGGAGAATATTTCCCCAACTTATAAACCTAACTCCCTAATACTCATTTGTACAGACAGTGTTGCTAATTTGCATTTTTAAATGTTCTGTTAGATAATATGTGCTTGCTAAATTTTTAAAATTTAAATGAAAGGTTAAATTTTTAGGGTCTAGTTCAAACTTGCTTTAACTGGATGTAGAAAAATATTGATCCTCCCGGTATTAATATATGTTATTTAAAAAGTGAAAGACATCTCTTGGCTCAGTAATTTTTAATGAACAAATCTGTACTCTATTTAATAGAGTGCAATGAATTAACATCTTCCAGAGATGAAATCTATTATATAGTATTTCTCAATCATAAATGACCAACTTATTTTATTTTAAAAAATACTCATTAACATCATGCAGAATGTCAGGTCTTAGGAAGCAGCTAGTCATGTCTATTATAAAGTTCTGGTATTTTTACTTTTTATTTAGAAAGCACAGTCACAGAGCATTACAGTAGCTGTAGAGCAAAGTCAGTGCTCAAGTTCTCCTCACCATTCACAGATGGAGAAAGTAACAAGTTAAAAGAGTGGAGAAAATCTACACAAGCAAGTGTGAAAAATAGAATAATAGACTCCTGGTTCCTAATGGTCTTAAGATATATTGGTAATATGTGTTTTAAATGCTTAACTTATATAATTTTCATTGTTATTTGTAATTATGAAGCTAAACTATTAAAAAGTTTATTTTCCTATTTTAGGATTAAGTTTTAATTTCTATTTAAGAAATTCTACTATATCCAAGATGTGTTTTAAGACTAAAAGAATTAAAAGCTGTAAAACTGAAATATGGACATGTTGGAACTATTTAATACAGGAGTTAAAATAGAATCCCAAGATATACAAATGAACTTTTAAAATATTTTGTTATATATGTAATTACAAAATAATAAAATTGCATAAAGCATGTATTTAAACCATAAATTGAGGGAAGTTGAGAAATGCCTATATATTTAAGGGAATATAACTAATTAAACTGGAAAAAATACAAATTTAAAAATACAACTTAAAAAAATTAAAAAATAAAAGTAATTTTTATCAGCAAATCTCCATTAAATGATAATAATTTACTAAGTAAATGTTTATGTAATATTTTCTAAATTGGGTAGATTGATTCTGGGCTCTCCCAGCTTGTGGACATTTTGGTTTTATTGAAAGATGACTCATTAATGTAAATAATTTTAAAATATGAAAACTAAGATATTACAAGAAATCATAAGAAAAATATTGTGCCACGTGATTCTGGAAATGATGGAGCGTCAGTTCAGTCACTGCAATTGAGAGAAAGCTGAATTTAGACAAGGCACCACCATTGCCCAATGTGGAAAATGAAGAAATGGAGGCAGTGACTTGATTTTCAAGGTGCTTTCTACTATCTGAAAGAGATATATAAGTGATGTGAAACCAAGATATCAACTGAGATTGGGTTAAAAATCTTTGGATTAAAGTGACCTGTATAATACATTTATAGTTGAAAAAAATGTGAGATTGCTTCCAGGTGGAGTGGACAGAGAGAGCTTTATAGGTCAATGCAGTATTTGAACCGAGCTTCAAGGAACTCGGATTGTGGTAATTTAAGAGCAGATAGAAAGTTATTCTAGATTGGTGGAATAGCATTTATTCATTCAATAAATTTTTTTGAGTACCTACTATTTCCCTGAATTTTTTAGTCACAAAAATACCAAAATGTGTAAGACACTGTTCCCACCCTCAAAGAATTTGTAAAACTTTAGAAGAGACAGAACCACAAATAGAAATTGGGAAAAGCACATATATTTAAGGGAATATAAATAAACTGAAAAGAATTCAAATAAAAAAGTACAGCAATAAAAGACTGAAATAGTTGTATCAAACTTCATATTCCATGCTATAAATTTAGAATATGGAAGCCACTAAAAATTTCTGAGTTGAAAACACTGATAAACCTAGCAAAACCTCCCCTTTTCTTTCATTAATGTCCTGGGTTCAATAACATAGTTTAAATAATTATGTCCTAACCACTTTAGAGATAAGTAAAATATATTCTTTGTTATCACAGTTTATTGTTCAGTAGGAAGTTCACTACATGTACACAAGAAGTGCTTCAAGGAAGTTATAAAGGAGTTGAATACAGGTGAGATAATACTTGATCTGAGATCAGGAAAGGTTATATGGAAAAAGTAGAACTTGAGAAAACCATCAAATTTCAAGTCAGAAATGAGTGGAGTAAAGAAGGTATTCCAAGAATAGTTTATTTCTAAAGTAAGGGAATAAAGAAAGGAAAACCCAGAATACGTTCTTGGAAGGGGAGAGTAGGAGATAAGTGCATCAAAAGAAACTGAATCATTATAAAAAGCTTTGAATTTCAGAGTAATTTGTATTTCATTGTAGAGCAATACAGAGCAACACAGACACAAGTTTTGTGATGAGAAAATAGATATTCTAAGTAGATTAAAGAAGATTAGTAACTTCCTAAAAGAGTTTCTGTGAGGAATAAATGACCTAAAATATATAAAGAACTGCTTAGCATGTCAGATGTGCCATATAGTATTTTAAATTTTTATTATTGAAAATATTTTTCCAAGTTTGTTTTTTTTATTTTTTTCAAAAATTTTAATTTTGTCTGTAAGTAGAAAAATTTCATTTCTTCATAGAAATATTTTATCTATCTCTATACAAATTTTTATTCAGATTTTTAAATGTAATAGAAAACTAGATTTATTTTCTTCTGTACAAAAATAGAGTTGTATCAGTATCATCATTACATAGCCTTTTTTATTCTCTCTGAATTGATGTAACATTTTCATATGTTACAGGCACATATAGGAAGATAGGTAGAATTGTCTATTCTATTCTCTTGATCTAGTAGTATCTATTCCCAGGTTAATAATATATTGATTTTATTACAGTAGATTCATATTTCTTTCAAAATTTTAATAATGAAAGTCCTTTTATTGTTTTTTCTTTTCATAATTCTCTTCATTATAGTTGAGTATTCATCCTTTTATATAAAATTTAAAACAGTTTTGTCCAATTCCACAAAGAATCATTTTGGGAGAATTCTAATTGAAATAGCATTAAACTTATAGATTAATTTTGAAAGAAATTACAAACTATAAGATTTATATTCTGCTCTGAGAACCTGTATATTTTTATAATTCTTACAGGATTTGTTTACTTCAACATATGATTTCTTTCTCATTCAGAGCTTGTCTATTTTTTACTCACTCTAGATTTTTTTTTCTTAGAGAGAGGAGTTATTAGAAAGAGAAGATATTAGAAAGTTGGAGAGCACTTCAAAAGTAAGAAATGGACTTGCAGTACCTCACCTAGTCACAGCCATTGAAGGAGGCTTACCATAGCTTCAGGAAGGAGTTACAAAGTGCATGATCCCCTGCATAAAATGGCTCTAGGGCCCCAATTTACCTGCGTAAAATGACAATGCTCTTAATTTAAAACAATAACCATGTATTTTTTTTAATGCTTCTATAAGTTGATGATTTAGTCTGGGCTTAGTTGATTGGTTTATCTGTTGGGCTCAACTGGGCTCATACATGTGACAGTACTCACCTAGGCCCCTCTGCTTCTGTGATGTACCTCGTTATAATCTAGGGTAACAGGAGTGACCAAGCTACATACCTCTCATCATTCAGCAGACTAACTTGAACTCATCCCCATGGTGGGCTCAGGACACCAAGGGAAAGCCTCAGTGCACAAGGCTTTTCAAGCCTCCCTTCATATCGTATTTGCTAATGCTCTGTTTGCCAATGCAAATTGTTAAAGATAGTTTGGATAGTATGAATGAACATGATTAATGGATACCAATAGAAAGAAGGAAAAGGTTGTGACTATTTTTTACAATCAACCACACACTAAGCCCTTTAAAGGACAGTGAGTTGATAGGCCTGCAAATTTTTATCTTGTACCAGAAATGTTTAGAACAAAGTGCCAGGATCTTTTAGGGTCTGGGTGGAGTGTATGCCTTCCTGTGAACCATACTTTGAAAGGTGGAGAATAAGAGATCGATTGTTACCTAGTACAAAAGAGAAGCAGCAATAGATTTTTAAAAATCTATCATTATTTGCATATACCATTACTACCTTTGTGGAATTCTTGAACCTTTTAAGAAAACTAGAAGAATGAGAACTCTTTGCTCTTTATAATTAACTTAGTTCTGGCCTGAGTTGTTGAAAAGGGCAGGAAAATTGGAAGAGAGGAAAGCATCCTCCTTTTTAAATCAACTCACCATTAGTTTACATCTGTTGAAAGGACAAGTGCTTTTTTGATGGTCTCAGCCTATTTGAAGGACTGTAAACTGTGGCGAGGTTGAAAATTGGATATACAAGGTTGGAGGTAAGGTCACTGAAAGATTGGTATGGCCTATAGGATGGCATGTGAATCAAGGATTGGATCTTTCAGGAATACAAAATATGCCCTGGAGGTATGACTAGACTCAGGGCTCACACGTAAGGATCTTCTCAAGTCTGTTTCTCTAAATGTATGTCTCACTTCTTTTATAACTTGAAAAACAACCTTAAGAACCTGCTTGATGTGTATAGCCTGAAAATTAGACATTGTGGTTTTCTTGAAAAACAGAGATCACAAGGATTTTTAAATGGTTACTTTCTTTAGGGAACACTGCTTTGAACAAAGGTTCTATTATGAAAAGCACAAACTGTTTAAGCTTAAGGAATTTTAATATTTCTGTTTGAATATTGTGGTATATATTGAATTTTAAATTCTCTTGGGTAACTTCTCCACCTCTTCCCTGACCACGTGCTTCTGCTAAAGTTTGCTAATCAGTAAATTGTTCCAGTGCCACAGGGATGGGACCTGAGCGGCACCCATCATATTACCTAATCACTTAGGCTGTGGTAAATGGTTCAAGGAAAGATGCATTCCAGGAAAAGAGTATCCATTGTGTCTTCTTAGGCTATGAGAATGAACCCGTAGATTTCAAGACCATGTCCTTCTGAGGTCTTATATAGAAGCCAGTCTGTGACAAAAAAAAAAGCCAGATGGACAGAAGCAGCCAGTATGAGCGACACTGAGCAAGACTCTAAGTTGTTTGAGTCCTTGGATCAGAGGTTCCTATATCCAGATCTGTCCCCACCTTTTCTATGGTCTGCTTTCTGGTTAGATAAGATATTAAAATTCCCCATTTTGCTTAACTACTGCAAATTGTATTGTTTCTGGAATTAGTCTGTATGTATCAGTATGCTTTAAATGTGAAAAAAAGTTATATGTTTTTTACTTTCCGAGAGACTAATTGTTCTTAAATCTATTTTCATTTAATTGGTGTTTTCTTTTCTAAATTGGGAAAGTATTCCTGCACTTGACATTGCAGTGTCTGTAGAAGAGCCACATTGACACAGAAACCTGGTGGGCCTGCTCAAAATCTGCAGATGATGAGAACTTCCTGTGCAATAGCTGCTCTCAAAGGTATTTGTTTATGGTTAATTTATTTTTCCTTGCATAAGGCTGAGACAAATGTAGTAGTGTCTCAGTGGGAGCTTACCCCTTTATGGGGACTGGTTTTATTTTTCAGGAATTTGTCTTGGGAGACTGTCTTCCCTACAGATATATTAAAAAATGAGGCAGTTAGTAAAGTCTGCCAAAAGCCCAGATTACAACTAAAAGGCAAGCAGGGCAATTCCTCAAATACTCTGAACTAGCATTTTCCATTTGGTTTCCTGTTTGTTAAACAAATTTAAATTTTTTTTTAATAAATGGAATATTCATACCAGGAAATTTAATTATTCACAATTTTGATATATTCTCACATATTGCTAATTATATTATTAATGTATTTAGTTATTTTATGCACTTAAATCTGTGTGGCTACATATTTCATTTCTTTAATGGTTGTGCAAATACAACAATTGGTTCCAGATAGCATATATGTATGACATATTTTATTCCATTAAAAGTGAGTTAATTTTTGTGTTTTCTGTTGAACAACCCTGGATCTGTAACAAAAAATACCTGGAAAATCATTTTAATAATGTTGAGCACATAATTTGACCTGTAATTAGGATGTTATCATCAGGAATATCAGTGATCCACCTGTCTTTGGATTACTGTGATTGATTCTTAGAGAGCCAGGTTTTATGTGAAGATTTCATAGGCCTCTTGTTATTGTTTCATAGAGGTTTCTAGATATAAACAATTCGTTTGTACATTCGGTGACTTTTTAATATTAATTTTACTGTTTTGTTACATTTTGACTGGCTTTGGGGAAGTAGAGACAATATTAAATAGGGGTAATAGGTATTCCTATATACCATAGTCCTCTGAGATATTATAATTAGGTTAAAATATTAACCAGGAAGTATTCAGATACTAAATATACTAAATCAATTCATTTTTCCCTGGTTTGAACTATTAATATTTCCAGAAATAAGTCTTTTTTTTTTTTTTTACTTTAATCGTTCTTTTGCTTCTCCAAAGAACAATCACTTTATTTTTGATCTCTTTCCCCAGGAGAGAAAAGACCTTTAAACTATTCCTTACAAAAATTCCAAGAAGGATAGACTGGCACAGATTTTGAAGCAGTATAAAAGTGTATTGCCTGCATCATTCTGACAATATAGTGTGCAGTCTGCCAACAGGATAGTTGGTTAGGGTGAATAAAAATTATTGTATATTATTAAGTAGAGGAGAAAGAATTAGCATTGGCACTGCCTATGGCAATGAACTGAGCGATGGCACAATGAAAAAAGGAAATAGATTTAAAAAGTAGGGCTCAGACAGAGGCGCCTAAAGACCCAGAAGGCATACTAGGAAAAGAAGTTATGAGAAAATTTTGTAGACAAAACCTCTCAGGCCACTATTTGTCTTGAATTTCTCTTTCAGTATTAGTCTCTAAGTGAATAAATTTACTTATGATGCTAGGAGATTTATGCCTTTGAGTTCTTAGGTGTTTTAGTAAGGGAGTGGATGAACATTGTTTTTCTCAGGAAATTTGTGAGGTCTCAGATAATATAGACCAGTTTAGCACTGTTTTTTGTTTGTTTGTTTGTTCGTTTGTTTTGTTTTTGTTGAAGCTAGTTTAGCACTGTTTTTTGATTGTTTGTTTGTTTTGTTTTTGTTTTTTGATTTTTTTTTTGAAAGTCCTGCTTCCTCAGCAGTTCAAGTATGTTAGAACCAGTATTTCTGTTGTTCACTTGATATTGCTTCATGGTCATAGTGTGGCTGCCACAGCCTCAGCCATCACTTCCACATTCAAAGATAATAGAAAGGAAATAGGCTTTCTAAAGGACTGCATTTAGAAAACTGAGGTAATTTGAGAACTTTTAAAAGAAAGCAAAAGCTTTCCCAGAACTTACATTCTCCAGTAGTTTTACTTATGTTTACTGGCCAAAATTAGGCCATATTTCCAGCCCTCACTGCAAGGAAGACTGCAAAAGTAGAGGACCTGAATGTCAATGACTCACACAGCCTAGACAGAAAAAAAGTAATGCCTAAAGTAGAAATCTGCTAAGGAGCAGGCAATATAATATGTCTATCATATAATATCATACACTCACACACATATTATATACATATATTTATCTTAAGGTAGGATGTCTTTAAGTGATTGAGATCTGCATAATGAGTAACTTTGGTCCATTTTTCTCCCAGTATTCAAGTTAGAATGTCTTTGTGGAACAAACACAGCCCTAGACCTGGAGTGGGCAAACTTTTTCTTTAAGGGCTATATAGTAAATATTTTAGGTTTTGCAGCCACACTGTTACCAGACTTGAAAAACTAGGTCCTTGAGTCTCAGTGTCATAGAAATGAACACTGAACTAAGAATAACTTTGAGCAGACAGAGCTTGAGAGAGAGCGAGAGTGAGAGCGAGAGTGCAAGCGAGAGCAACTTATACACAAGGGAGCATGAAGAAAAAAAAGAACATGCTCTCTGAAGGCTTTTTGTGACAAGGTTACATATGCCATCAAAAAGTGGGAAGGGGTTCAGCGTTGAGGATGTGGTTGTTGATCCTATGATGTCTTGCAAGTAGTCGTTGGTTTCAAGGTGATCACATGATGTTTTTTCCAAGGTTAATGGTCCCTGCTGAGGTCTTGCAAAACAAAAGCTTAAGCAAACATTTCAGTTAGCCTTTGTATTTTAAATGACCTGTCCTAAACTGCAGACTTAAGATACCGATTTCTTCCTCAGAGGCTGTGGATACTCTGTTAAATCTTAACTGGAATATCAGCAAGGAGGGAAGTGGTCAGACCAGAGTTAAAATGATGTCTTGGTTTTAGAGGAGACAGAGTTTCTCTTCTTTTAACTATTTTATACTTGCTCAATATTGTCTTTATCACAACTATGCAAGCCTGTTGTTGCAGTTCAAAAGTAGCCATAAACTATTCATAAACATGTGTGCTATGAGCAAATAAAAAAAAAAACACTTCATTTATGTAATAAAATTTAAACTTTATATATTTTTACATGTCATAAAATGTTATTCTGGATTTTTTTCAACCATTTAAAAATGTAAAAACTGTTCTAAACAGACATTCATGTCCTAAAATTATCATAGCTCCCATTTATTCTCCCAAGGACCCATATATCTTTTCTAAAAGTTACTTGTTTGTTTCTCCTTAAGTGCCATTTCTTATACTCTCTTCCCCTGTATATAAGTCCTAAAATCTAGCTGCTTCTTTGAGCTACATTTTCTGTGAGCTCCTGCATAAAGAGATGAATGAACTTTGTGTTTTTCTTGCTAATTTCCTTGTTTTCAGTTTAACTCATCGGCCCACAATTCTTACCTCAGAGGATAGAGGAAAAGTTTTTCTTCCCCGACAGCCCATGGCAACAATAATCCCCGCCCCTGATCAGAGATGGCCACCTCAGGCAAGGAGTAACTGGGAAGAGACATGTAGATGGAGTCTCTCTCTGCCAGTCTGGCATGAAATACTAGATAATTCCTATGTCCATTATACAATGTGATCAATAAAATTTCCAAGATTATGGCATCTTAAACCCCTGTGTTTTCTGGTTGTGAGAGATTTTATATTATCAATTGTATTAAATGACAATAATAACCTTCTAACTGGGTCTCTGCAATTTTACTCCTTCAACTCTATTTTTTATACTACAGTCATGATGACCTTTTATAAAGCAAACTGTTCTCAGTCAATGCCTTAAATGGCTTCCCTTTGCACAAAGGGAAATAATCTGCAATTGCTAATGTGGCTAAGAGCTTCCTTGATCATGTCCAGTTTTAAAAATCCTATTTCAAATCATAATGCAATAGGTAGCATTGTAGGGGTTTTATATTTCTAAAGGTGTATCTCCAGGGTAGATATCTAGAAATGGGATTGCTGGGTTAAAGGATAAACATTATCTATCTGTAAATTTGTGAAATATCATTAAATTCCCTCCACAGGGTTCTCTCCCATCAGCAATGTGTGAGAGTGCCTGTTTCTCCATGATTTCATCATCAGAATATTTTATTCATTTAAAAAATTTTTTGGTAATTATATGAATGAGAAATATTATTTTTTATAGATTTAATTTGTATTTCTATTATAAATAAAGTTGAGAATGTTTTCTCTTTTTTGATTGAACAGTCTGCTTATATCTTTTACCATTTTTCTGTAAGGTTTTTAATCATATTGATTAAAAAAATATTTATGTATTCCAGGAATTGGCCATTTGTCTTACACATTTTAAATATTTTGCCCCGTTTTATCCTTTCTTTTTTTTCACTTTTCGTTTTTGTTTCCTTGAGAAAATTTTTATTCAGTGTGTTAAATTTATCTATTTCTTTTTGTTACTGGATGTTATTCGTAATTAGAAATACTCCCACTCTCAGATTATAAAACAATTCACTTCTATTTTCTTCCAGAACATGTATGGTTTGGTTTTTGCCATATATGTCTCTGAATCATTTGAATTATATTTTGTTTACTCTTTGATATAATAACCAGTTTTGTATTTTTCCAAATGTTTATTGATTTTAAACCAAAAATATTTTAAAAGCACAGCTTTCTTCCAAATGCTTTGAAGATGCCACCTTTATGATAAAATAATTTTTCATATGTGCTTGAGTCAGTTCAGAACTTTCTTTTCTTTTTCATTGGTCTGTTTATTTTCACACCAATATCAGATTATTGTGATTATCAAGGCTTTATATTATGATTTACTATCTGATGGAGTTGTTTCCATTTGCCCTTCTTTTTTTCAAGATTTCACTGGGTATCATTGTGTATTTATTTTTTTCATGTGAACTCTAACTTGTCTAATTCCAGAAAGAAATTAGCAGTGTTTTCCTTTGGGCCATGCTGAAATTATATATTAACCAAGAAAGTCATCTTATTAAAAACTTAAGATGTATTTACATTTCTTCAGGTATACTTTTGTATTTTTTAATACCATTTTTAAGTTTTCCTCATATAGGTTTTCTTCTTAAGTTTATTCCTAGATTTTTATTCCTTTATAGATGGAATTTTTGTTTTCATTATATTTTCTGATTAGAATTTACATAGCAAAAGACTAGTAATTTGTGTACATTGACTTAAGATCCTGCTACCTTCCTAAATTATCTTAATGTTTATAATAGTTTAATCTTAATGATTTTCTTTGGATTTCTAAGTATACCATTATGTTTTCTGTATAAATATAGTGTTTTATTTCTTCATTCCAATTGTTCTCTACTTACTTTTCTTTATTTTACTATATTGTTTGATACCTTCAATGTGAGTTAAATAGAGGGGTAGAGGTACTGAAAATGCCTCTGGGTTTCCCCATTAAAGAAGATACTAGCTTTAGACTGACATGGATAGGTAAGTAGGTAGGTAGGTAGGTAGGTAGGTAGGTAGGTAGGTAGGTAGATAGATAGATAGAAAAATAGATAGATAGATAGATAGATAGATAGATAGATAGATAGATAGATAGATAGATAGATGGATAGATAGATAGATAGACAAACCTATAGGTTTATTTATTTTGAGATATTTTCCATTTGTTACTGTTTTATTAAGTTTTCTCTTTTTATGAAGGGTAATTGAATTATATGAAATTTCTTTTAGTATCAGTGGAGAAAATCAATTTATTTATTCTCCTTAGATCCATTAATATAATAAATTTTATAATAAATTTCTGACATTCCAAATATCCTTAGATTTCTAAAATATATTCTATATATTCATGTTATATTTTTATGTGCTATTACACTCTGTTAACTAACAATTTATTTATGATTTTTGCATCAATATTTACAATGGGTATGTGTTTCTTTCATGTGAAATCTTTATCAGTTTTAGAAGTGAGTTTTACATGATAGAAATGAACTAATTCTGAGAGAAGATTATAAAATCTTACAAAGCATAAAATTATTTTCTCCTTTTTTCTTGAAGGTATGATATCCTCTCAGAGCTTATCAGGAGATACATGCCCTCTCTCCCATGGTTACCTATAAGGCATTATGACAACAATAAAATCGCCTACAATTTTGCAAAACCAGAATAATGTGTCTCTCTTAATTTCCCTTGGGTCCATCCAGAGTTGTGCTAGCAACTAGAGATGTGTCTCACAAAAAGAATATAATATGACATCAAAGGCGAGAATGAATTTATACATGTGTCTTTTCTAAGGTGAAAATATATCTAACATCTTGTGCTCAGTTTACAGTACTGAGGGTTTGGTGTTGGCTTTGATCTTTAGATATGCTATAATCATTGGATCATGTTCCATTCTTGGGACTTGGTAATGGGAGAGGAATACTTCTAGATATTAGCATGACAGAGAGTAAAATCAAGATATTGGTTTGAGGAATTAGAGCATTTTGCAAATGCACCTAAAGTAGCTCCTTGTTCTTAAATTATCATGTAAACTAAATTGCAACTGCCTTCTCAGGGACTTATTATTTTGCATCTAAGGATAATCACTGATGAGATATATAGTGTGTTTAAAACCTCGGCATATTCTAATCATGGATGTTTTCATCTAATTTAAATAACTTAAAAATACAATTTCCATATATTTTACAAATGGTATTTCTTTTCCCATGCTGACCTCTTGTCATGAAAATTTCTAGTGTAAAAGCTAAGTCTACAGTAATTAATTCATTTTTTTTTTGCCAGAGGAAAAAGCACAACTTTATTATTTATGCAGTGCTTGCAGTTAATGTCATAATCACTGTCTATAGGATCATTTTATGATAATCAACAATATTCAGTAAGTGTTCGATTTCAAATTGTTTATAAGGTAATAAAATCAGCTGATTTAGAGAAACAAAGAGTCACTAGGACAAGTGTTTCCAAAGTTAGATGATGTTAATCACAAAATGTCACCTTTATTTCATCTTCTTAATCTTGGCCTTATGTTCAGTGAAAAACAATGATTAAACACATAGATAAATATAGATAAAGACATATTAAGACAGGTGCCTTCTACCCTCCAGGACTAACCTGTGTTACTGGTCAAAATATATGTAGCCAAGACATCCCAGGGCCATTAAGTGATCATCACATGAACTTTCTCATAAGGAAAAGAGAGCTGAGACAAAGTAATATATCAAAGGATGTAAAACCTTTGGCTTCTCACTGAAGCTCAACCCAGGGAAAGAAGATGGAACAAGGGCATATATTACCGATAAAGACTATTGATTAGTGTTAATTTTCATGGTATAGAGGAGAAAAAGAAGCTGGTTAATTTTATGAAAAACAAAATCCAGCTGTTTTGAATCAAATTTTAGATAAGCTTTCTAGGGAGTGCTTACTTTTAATAATAATGAAAGCTTTAAACATAGCAATATTTGTATAAATGCACATATGTGTGTATATATTGGTTATTATTAATTTTTATACTACTATATGTAGTAATATTATATTCCCTAATTAAGATACAAGATTTTTTTTTAAAGTGATGAAAGTCGTGTTTCATAGCTTAATAGTTCTTTGTCTTCCTTAATTCTAAAGGTGCTTGACTCCATCCCAGAAACCCAGATTAATGGGCACATCCTAAACCTCTTGTCATCCAGTAAGGACTCGCAAACATGAATATCTCCGCCTCTATCCTTCCAGCTCTGTCACACCCATACTCTCATTGCAGCTATTCTTTCATTTTAGTTCAGCTGTTAATTTCCTGACCCTTCTATTCTCATTCTATTATTTCCCTTCTATCTTCACTTTCTTCCTAAACCATTTGATCCATCGTTTGAACTACACGCTTCCCAGCGTCCAGATTTCTCTTGTTTTCTGCTCTCTTTTTAAAACCTGGCCCAGAAAGACACACCAACCACAGATCAATGCAACCTACCAACTGTTCACTTCTACCTGGTCTCCAAGCACTGCTGAAAAATTGTTCAACCATAAGATTCAGTGACATTGAAGCCAACAACTCAAATTTTAATTCGGCTTTTCATGTATCCTATCCCTCCTTTTTATTTTCCCATGTAACTCTCTCTTCAAGGTGGCTGTTTCAAAACTCATTTTCTATTCTCAGGCACTCTGATTTTATAAACACCTCCTATTTCTTACTGCATCGTCTCACTTTCTATTGCCTGCTCCTTACCATTAAATTACGTCCACTACAATCTTTTTTATCCTCTGTGGTCATAATGGAAGAAACAGTCTAATCACTGCTCCTGTGTTCTGGACCTCATACTTTTTCTAACTCCTCAGAAAATTTATTTGTTCAATTATACTTCTTTTTATTTTCTTTAAAGTTCCCTATTTTCTTTATCCAAAATACCCTCAGGCCTCTTTCATCTTAAATTATACTAGAGTGATCTGAAGCATACTTCAGGTATGTCTCTAGTTCTTTGCCTTCCCTTTTCAGTAAAACAGCATTCTCTACATCTCCTCGCTCCCAGGTACTCAGTCTTTTGCATTCACCTAATAAAGTTTTCCTTAACAAGAAAACTATTGATTGCTTTGTTGCAAAATTCACAAAATTCAATAAACAGCTTTCATTACTTTTCTTTTTGATGTCTTTATAATATTGCACATTATTGCTCAACTCCTTAAAATACTTTATTTTACTTCTATAAATCTACATTTGTATAGTTTTCTTCTTATGTCCTGGGTCATTTCTCTTCAATCTGATTTGCGGATGATTCTTCCTCTACATATGATTTAAGTAGTGTGTGTGTGTGTGTGTGTGTGTGTGTGTGTGTGTGTGTGTGTGTGTGTGTAGGTAGGTGTGGGACTTAGATTCCTGCCTCCTACCCTTTAGGATTCTCACTTTGTCATGTAAATCACGTGCTGTATTCTAGTGCTGTGTACATAGTTTGTGCTGTTATAATATTGACTTCCCCATGTCTGTATCTTCAACTCACACATATCTCCTGAATTGCAGAATGATATATCCAAATATCTCCTGAATATCTGTCACTATATAAATAGCCCAGTTGCTAAAATTGAAGGCATAATTTTTTACCCACTCCCAAAATTGCTGTTACTTCTGTGTTTTCCTCATATAGAAAGATGCCAGTATCCAACCCAATCTCCCAAGCCAGAAACAAAGTTATCTTTGATGTCTCCCTTCTTTTACAGCCATATTCAACTTATCACCATGGCCTGTTGATATCTTCTAGAAATTTCTTGATTTTTGACCATTTTTCATTATACCTACTATGCTTGTTTGGCATAGACCGAACTGTTGTACTGGAACTTCCTGACTGATCCTTCTGTCTCCTGTCATGACTCCTTTCAGACTTATGACCTCTAAAATTTAAATGGGATCAGATTTAAAATTGTTTAGTGATTTTTCCATTGCCATTTTTTTTTAATAATGTAAGACATTCTCTAAGCTACCTATAATTACCTGATATGCCATCCTTTGTTTCTTTTTTAATCTTCAGGCTATGGACATGCATCTACCTCCTTTGACGGTCAGAGACTAAAACACATTAGCCTAATTATCTGTCCTTCACTTAGGATTTCATTCACATGCTGCCTTTTTTAGGGAGTCTTTTCTGATCTCCGTAAAGTGGACTGGATGTCCCTTCTATCGTACCATGAGCTACTGCAGTATTTAAAAAAAAATTTTTTTCTTTAATGTACAATATGCATTTTCTCCAAGTTTCTATATGTTAAAATACCCTTTCCAATTTTATCATTTTTAAAAAATTTAAATTAATTTTTTTATGGTGACATTCATTAATGAAATCCAATACATTTCAGCTGTACACTTTAACAGTAAGGCATATATATATTTACACTGTATGTTCACCTCCCATAGTTAGGTTTCTTTCTGTCACCACATATTTGACCCCCTTTATCCCATCTACCTTCTCTGTCTTTCCTCCCCACTGCTCTCTGGTAACCACTAGTCTATTGTCCATGTCCATGAGTCTCTGTTTGTCCTGTTTATTTGTTGCTTTTAGGTTTACATTCCACATATAACTGATATCATGTTATTTTCAACTTTTTCTGTCTGGCTTATTTTATCATGATTATCTCAAGGTCCATCCATATTCCTTTCTTAATTTTAGACTCCTCTCTCCAAGTAACTTTCAAAAACCTCCGTGGAAGGCTTACTTGTTTTGTAAGCAGTCACTTGTCACTTCTGCCAGAAATCCTCCTCCAAATCAAAGAAACTCATTCTTTCTTCCAAGCAGCTTTGTCAAGATGCTCTAAGTGTAAACAGAGTCCACTCACTTAATTTCTTTAAAATAGAGTTGAGAATGACTTATGTTTAGCAAACTTTACTAAATGTTTGGGGATTAAAGAAATTTTCTGTCAGGAAGTTATGTACATTATTTGTAGTCAAGACTCACAGGCCCAGATCTAAACTCAGAGATATTCTCTAACAGGCTGCAGCTTCTATGGGAAAGCACCAGCTCAAATCCATCACCTAGGAGCTCTCTGACTTTCTTGCCTCAGAGATCAGGCCTCCACTTCCCCTCAAGTCTTGAGAGAGAAGGCCTTCTCTCACTAAGCCAGGGTCAACTCATTTCTACCAAAAGTGGTTAAAACTTTCTTGTATGGTATAGTCTCCATGGTCCAGATAAGGCAATCAGAGGGGCTGATGGTACATTTCCAACAGTTTTTTGGGTTATCTAGCCAGAATTAATTTAATGTATAAGAAGTAAACTGCGTTAAACCAAGGTCAGGAGAGTTCATGTTCCACATTGTTCCTCCAGTCATGGGAAAGGAGGTCACATCTACTCTTCTTTTATGATAAGATGGCCATCTTGTCCTCTTCTGTAAATATTTGAACAAGAGATATACTCACCTTCCTCTAAACAAGTAATAATTTTCAGAAATAGTCACATCTAAATCTATACTGAGGGAATGAAAATGGTTCTCACTCTACAAGGCTAAAACCCCTTTTTAGGGTCTCCCACTTACAATTATATAAGATTCACAAGTAACTTCTCAGTCAGTCTGAAGCATCTGTGTTGTTTCATTTCTGATTTCATAATTTTCATAAAACAATGAGTACATTTTTGTATGTATTTATGTAACTAAAGAACACTCATATGACTTCTCAAAACAATTTTTTCCAACGATTTCTCTACTTTCAGAGAAAAAAAAAGCTACCAAAAAATTTCAATAATTCTCTAACTTTAAAATTTTTGAAGTCCCATTTATTAATTAGATACAGCACAGCAATATAAATTATTTGTTACGTTTCCGTCTTCTTCATTTTTCTGAGAACATGGACTGTTACCTCATTTCTTGCTGCATCCTTTAGACTAGTCAAGGGACTTGACACATAGTAAGTATTGAATAAATGAAAAGATAAATGAATCGTTTAACTGCTGGTGATCTGATGATTTCTCTTCCATCTACAAATTAGAGGAGTTGATGGTACAAATACTCTATTTTAGTGTTATCCTTCCTCTTGTCAAAGAATGGGAGATAATCTTTTCTTCCTCTGGTTTAAAGCTAACTTTTTACCTTATTCTCTCAATTCCATCCTTTCTTGCATCTCAGTCACTCGAATCCATTAATGTTCCTTTACAATGTGACAACTTCAACTCTGCTGGCTCCTTTTCTTAAGCATGAACTTTATTAACAACTTTTCCTTTTTTAACCACTCCTCTCTTACTTTGCTCCTGAGTTCTACCTATTCTTTCCTTTCTATCTTGTAAGAGTAGATGATATTCTTTGCATCTATTTTCTCACCTGATTTTTACTCCTCAAGCCACTGCTAGAACTTGTTTGTTTTTCAGTATCACCTGAGACTACGTAGTGGCCAAATCCGACGCACATTTTTGGTCTCTTTTTTGGCTCAAACTATTTGCCATATTTGGCACTCTTGATTATTCTTACTTTGTATTGTTTCCTCCTTCAGAAGCCCTAACACCACGATATCTTGATAGTCTTCCTACGTATCTGCACTCTCCTTTACAGTATCATTTTCAGGCTTTTCTTCTTCTGATCAGCCTTTAAATGTCAGCGTCCCCAAGTGTCTTATTCTTGGCCCTCTTTTCATTCCATTCTCCCACTCAGTATAATCTCATCCTGTCACTCTTTGCTTATAACTTCTGTAGCCAACACCTCTTCTATAAATTCCAGAGGCTTTTGCCTCTCTTTTGTGATCTTTTAACTTTCCTCTAACTCTAATACTAACTCTAATCTGTTTTAACTCTAACTCTAATCTGTTTTTCCAACTTTCGAAATATTTCTAAAATGTAATTCTGCTTTCTCACTGCTACCACTTTAATAATGTCCTGTTCATTTTTGAAAAATATTGCAAAATCTTATTAACTTCTCTCCTTTCTTCCAGAGTCACTACTTCTAATCAATTCTTCACTCTTCTGTCACTGCAGCTTTTCTAGACCATAAATCTGACAAGGTCACATTCTTTCAAGTGTACTGCGAAGTGTTATGGATAAAAAGAGGCCTGCAAGGCTCATGATCTAGTCTGACTTACATGCATCTCAGACATCACGTTCCTTCACACTCCTCCATTCCTCACTCTTCAACAGTACCTCCCGACTCTCTCAAAACTCCACTGTCAAATCACACCAAAGTTCTTGTCCCCCCACTAAGAGATTACATCGTCCTTTGCTCACATCTTTTACTTATGCAGTTTGCTCTGGCCGATCTGTCTCTTTATCATTTTTAATGTCAGAGTAGAAGTTCATCTCAACGTTTACCCTTTCCAAGTCACCTCACTAACTTCTGCAGCTGTATTAGGTGATGCCTCACATTCTTTATAGTAGTACTCTGTGCACATTTCTAATATAATAGTTAGAATAAATTTTATTATAATATTCTATCAATAGGTTAGAGGTTTTTTGAAATCTGAGGCTTTGCTTTTCAACTTAGTATTCATGATGTCAAATACAATAATGGACACATAATAGGAACTCTATAAATGCTTAGTAGGAAAGCAGCAAATCTCAATCAGCGAATCTATTTAACTATCCATACTGTGTCTGTCAAATGTGGGGAAAAAGCAAAGAGGCTAATTTTTTATTTGAGTCTTTGTTTCCTTTTCCATGAAGAAATCTAAGACTAATGTAATAAAAGTACCCCTAGTATAGTTGTGATCATTTATAATTTTAATAATCTTGCACAGGCTATTAACAGTTAGAATATAACCTACATATAATCAATAGGAGATGTAGAGGGAACAGATCTGGGTGCAGGGGGAATAGTGAGCATAAAGGATGTAGAATTCTCTCCATCTAAATTCTTTTTCATTTCTTATGCACATATCGATCCATTTATTATTTATGCATTATTGAGCACCCACTATATTCCAGGTATTGTGGTAAATGCCAGGGTCACTAAGATGAGTGAGACTTGACCACTGCCATAAAGAAAGTTACAGTAGGGAAGAATGCACTTAAAACTAAGATTTTTTTAGAAACCATGAATTAATAGACACATAGTCTCATTATTCACCGTCTTATGAAAATACACACAATGAGATGAGCAAACCCAGTAACAAACTAATTGTTTAGAAAGTTTCCCTGAGAAAAATGATGTTTGAGCACCAGAATGAGGTTTCCTGAAACATCACTCACTTTCCCCTAAACCATACCCTTCCATGTCTTCTACTTACTGTTACAGACCCATGTAGTATGCATCTTTTATGCACATCTTATCATCAATTCACTTTTAAATCATATTTATATACTTGCAAGTTTGTTAATTTTGTGTTTCCTTAATTAGATTTCAAAACACCTTAAATACAGGATCCTATTTTCATAATGCTAATACTGAATTATATCCCCATGGATGCTTAATATTTATTAATGCACTGGCATAATGTTTCTAACAGCATTAAGTTGTTAAGAATCAGGTTCCATGTTTGGTAATTGTCAGTTTTTATTAATTTATGAAATGATGAATTACACTGTTTCAAAATGTTCTCTAATTATTTTCTTCTTTTGGAAACATAATTATTCATTATAAATTATTTATCTCTTCCTTCATAATTTCAATCATTTAAGGATTTAGTATATTAATAGTACCACCAAACACAGCTTCTTAATTTGTTTCAGATGTCAAGGTAGTAAATTGCAAAAGGAATTCTTGGACGCTAGAAGAATGTCTACATAGAATAGACTGTTACATTGCAAAGCTTTACTTTGGTATCCCTCACAGCTTAGTAGGAATGATAAATAAGCCAAAAGATGTTATAGCATAATAATATCTAGGAACTAGATATTAGCAAGAGCCAGCCTAGGCTCTACTTCTTGCTTCTACATGAGCTTGAGAAAGTAGTGTACATTCTTGAGTCTCAGTTTTCTTATCTGTAAATAGGATGAATATGAGGATCAGTGAACTAATGAGCATAAAACACTTTGCAAAGTCCTTAGGCATATTAATGGCTCATAAATTAATACACATATTAATAGTATCTACTACTATATAATATTTATAAGCTCATATTTCAATGTGGCATAGCAGTTGTTATGAAAGAAAAATATGGAAGTAAAGAAGTTGCATATCTAATAGCAATGACTTGCTTCTTTATAAAATACTATCTTCACAATTATAGCAAGATTATTTTCTTTCTGCAAAAGAAAAATATTATTCTGCAAAAGAAAAAGAAAACCTTTGTTGTAAAATTGATAACACACATTTACAGAAGAAACTACTGTTACCTGAGGCAAGTGAAACTGAAATGTTTTGTTGCCTTTACCAATTTCTCTTCTAATGATATTCAGATTGCCTCGTCATTACTTCTGAAGGAACAAAGCCAGTCACAAAATAACAATTAGACATATATTGCAGATTACAAAACAAAACAAATTTAAAGAATACACTTTACAAAGATGCTTTTCTAATATAAGATTTAATTATCAAATCATTCAACGACCTGTGAATTAATATTCTACATTGTTTTGATACAAATCAGACTGAGAAAATATACACCATCTCAACAGATCAGCTCTATAATTTGAATATGTTTATAGTAATGATACCTTTATGGATTATATCATTTTATTAGTCAGAGAAAAATACAAGAAATTCATTTTAATTTCTTTTTAAAATCACATTCTATATTGGAATAAATCCCAACTTTGTAGCTATTTAGAGAGCTCATTAGAAATGAGATGTGAATTTGCAGGCTTGGACAGAGATTCTGGTTCCTATTACTCTTTCTACACTTAAAAATAAAAATGTCTAAACTTTCTCTTATATGTTTTCTCTAGGGATATTACCTTTTAAGTTCTTAAAGACCATAATTTCTTTTTATACTTTTTAACTTTAAAAAATGTTTTTATAACCTTACTTAAAGATTTAACCTACTCATTCATGAGATCTTTAGAGATCTCTTACATCTAGATTATTTCATACCTGGATTGAAGTGTACCTTCTTCTCGGAGGTCATTTAAACTTCTGTATAACAAAGTTTTATCAATCTGTTAGTATCAAAGTGTTTCTCAGGAGCTGAGAAATTTTCATATCTCTCTAGAGAAAAAAATACAATTATACAACTATATCAATATCTTCTATGTTTTATAAGATTGTTTAGCTATTTATTACCTAATATTTAGTTAATGTAGGAAAGTAAGCATTTGACTTTAGTAAAGATAATTTGAATTCAATTCAATCTTTATTTTTCAGAGTGAATATATTTAACTCAGTATTTGAATTATTGTTAAGTCTTTACTAAAGAATTCCGAAATACTTCATCCTCAAATTCCAAAATTATAATTATTAATAGTGATTAGTTATAATCAGGTTTATAGCCTTCATTTAGTGAAAAAAAAAGTACTATTTTTCTCTAGAATCAGTTCCTCTTTAAACCAATATCCATTAAACATTTTTTCCCCAACATTTCTGTAAAGGAGGCACTGAGGCCTTGTGGAGGACTGGAGAGGTAGAAAGGAGAGGTAGATGACAACCATGCTCATCTTCTCCAGAATCCTAGCCACTCTCATTTTGTCCCCAAACTTGAACACACAGCTTAGTGCAAGGAGAATTAACCAGATTCACTCCTTATAAAGTTTAGCAAGTTCCTGCCTTTATTCGAGTGTTCCAAGGCTCTAGATCTGCTTTTCTACTCCAGTAGCTTATCAAGGTATTCTTTACACTCAATATAGTGCTCTAATCAAAGTCCTGGAAAACACACTCTCTTTCCTGTCTCAAGTTTCCTGATGTTGTATTACATCAACAGTGCTTTAGTAACACAGAATGCTACACTGAAAAACTACTCGGCTAGCCCACCCTTTAACCCACTCTAGCTACACTGGTTATTAATTTCTCATGAAACTTTACTTCAGCCAAACACACCATAATCTCCTTGTCTGATGATTCATTTCGGGCTCCCCCACTGATTTTTATTCCCAGTTCCTAAATGTATTTATTATATTTACCTATAGCTACTTCTAAACAAAGTTTTATGCAGAACTTCTAGGCAGACAGTTCCCAAAGATCTGGGTTCTACTTTCTTTGCTTTCTATCCCCTTTAGTAAACCTCAGTTACTTTTATTCTCTTGGCTATTATCGACCTTTCCTTTGGGTTCTTAAGCTACAGACCTAATATCCATTTCTCTTTCAGATTTTTACACTTGAGTTCTCAGAAATGCCTCAAGTTGAATATGTGAAAAATAAATTAATTTATAAATTTCCTCCAAAAACCTGCTTTTTTGTCATATTCTGTTTCTCTAAGTGACATCAACATTCCCAACAGACTTGAACCAGAGTCATCTATCTCACACCCCTCTCACTTTCTAACCTTCTTCATTTTATCAGTGCCTAAGTATTTACTCTTTTTCATTTCCTCTACAAAGCCTCCAGCTCAGGGCTTCATAATTTCTTACTTAAAGCCATTGTTGTCTGAATGGCTTATTTCTTTTAATCTCTTCCCTCCTTTAATTCCTTAAAAACTGCTGCCCAGCTCTGTCAGCGATTCCTCACTGTCTACAGATTAAAGTCTAAATCTCATATTATTTATGTCTAACACATTCTTAGTGTGGTTTCACCCATATTTACCACTATTGCTCACTGTCTTCTCCATCTTTGATGCCATACTGATACACTTTTTTATTATCCTTCTTAACTGGCCTCATCACAACCACTCAGCTACTCTATAGAACCTGACTACATTGTTTGTTTCATACATAGTTCTTTACAATTTGAAATTCTTTATGACTGTTCAGGGGTAGGAACTAAGAGGGTTTTTTATTCATTGGTTGGTTTGTTGTTTTTTGTTTTTAATCATCGTTATACTGCCAGTATGAAGAAAACTTTGGAAAGATGAATGAAAACACATGTTGTAATTCTATTCTATGCTAGGCATTGTGTTCATTGCAGTAAAATACCTGGCTATTTGGACTCCCAAACCAATTTTAATACAATATGTTAATGATAATTATATCAATGTTGATAAATTTCATGCAGAAGTCATTTTCTAAAAATAAATTTTATTTCACCAATTTACTTTTTAATTGATGAAACATTTTTAATTTTTTTTATTATCTTACTAAAATTATATCAGTTTCAATTTTTCTTCACTTAAATTTGGTTCTTTTTCAGTATTTTTGTCCATAACAAAAAAAATTTTAATATTAGAATTTCTGCTTTTATATATTTTCTTTTGTGGTCATTTTCTCTTACCAAGTCTAATCCTCTAGGTCATATTTGGAAATAAATGTTGCCTAGATTATTTGCTTCTTCTATTTCTTAGCAATAACAAAATTTAAAACTTATAGTTTTGGCCATTTCAGTTTTTTTTTTAAAAAAGTATTGTTACTAATGATATCCATTATGGATCAGAAATAACTGACAATTTTACTTATTTATTAGGGATTACATAAGAAAATCATGATCAGTTTGGTAGAGAGTAAAATGAGGGGGAAGAAGGAAAGAGGAATCTGGGGACTGACAAACCTATTTATAGAGATGGACTCATTATCTATACGGAGAGAGAAACAGGCTGTGACATTTCTGGTTACCTTGAACACTAATTTCTATCTTCTCAGTTTAGCAAGATCATTGTGTTAATTTGAGCTCTTTGCTTTGCTGTGTGTGTGCATGTGTGTGTGTATGCTATAGCCCAGAAAATACCTCAAGCTGAAAGTCAGGGCAATTGTGGAGCTTGCCTCATTTATATACTTTTTAAAGGGATCATGGTTCTACATTGCTTATTATCCAGTGTTTGAAACATTTCTTTTATATATTTTATCCTTTATTTACAATAAAGTACTAGTTTGAAACTGGTTTCTGTGACATGATTAAAAGCCATTTTCTATGTGTTTTGGGCCTTTTAAATTGGATTTGAACTCTACACTGAGTCTCAAAGGTCCTCACTGGGAGCTCTATGTGTACAGCAAGTTTGAGGGAATAAATAGTGGATTTCATTGTCTTTCAAATGAGGGAGGCCCAGGTAAGTGGAACAGTTCAATCTATTTAGAGAAAATTATTTACTGTTTTTAGAATATAAAGGTTGACTACCTCTCACTTTTTGGTGAAATAATTGAAAGGAAGGTGTAAGAGTCTCTATTCAGTATGTCATCTTTCACTTAATCACCTATTTTTAGTCCACTCTACCTGCTTCTTTTTGTGGCTGTTGTCCCTGAGTTAGAAGCCTCTTTTTTTTTTTTTTCAATTTTTCCAGGAAATATTTTCCACAACTTTTACTGCTGAGAGGGAGTGTCTACTTTGGGGTAGAGGAGATGTCCTGTTGACTCCACCTTCAAAATATACCTAGAAACTAATGATGTTCCAACATTTCCATTGCTACCTACCTAGACCTAGCCACTTGTGATAATTAATGTTATATGTCAGCTTGGTTAAGCTATGGTGACCAGTTGTTCAGACAAATACTATTGTGGATATTGCTGTGCAGGTATTTGTTAGATATGGTTAACATTTAAATAAGTTGACTTTGGGTAAAGCAGAATACCCTTCATAATGTGGGTAGGGCTCATCCAATCAGGTGAAAACTTTAGGGCAAAGACTGAAGATTCTGAAAGAAGCAGCAATTCTGCCTCAAGAGTATAAGGTGGAACCCGGTCTCATTTTCCACTAGATCAGGCTTGCCCCAAAGAATTTAGACTCCAGCCTGCCAGTCTTACTTCTTAAAAATGCCACCCCTAATTTACTCATCCACGAATCACCGCCCCTCTTTTCTTCTACCACTAACCATTGCTCCGTATTCCACTTTTTTCATGCTGATTGATATATTCTGAAATTAAACCATTTAATTATTTATATATTGTGTTTCCTCTCTTTTTAACTTAACGTGGAAGTTTCACAAGGGCAAGAAAGATGTCTGTTTTATTCCTCGTTTATCCTCAATGACTAGAAAATACTTGGTGGATAGTGATGACTCAATAAATATTCATTTAGATGAGTGAAATTGTGTAGCATGCTGCTTTGATAATATAATTATAGAATTACTTCATCATCATTAGGCTGAATTTAATAAAGACGGTCTCATTTGAAGCACATGTACATTATACAGAATGTGAATAGTTTCACATAAAACTACATAAGAAAATTATAAAATGAAACACACCAATTATTCAGTCTTATCTCACAATCTAGAAATCTGTAAGCTTCAATAATTTGACAAGTTCTTTGACATAACATAGTCACAAGCACTTTATAAACCCATCAGAGTATTCCCCTTATTATATTTTCATCTCTCAGAAAGGGATAGATTCCCATGTTTAAGTGACATCAAACCCATCTCCTTAAGGCTTGAATCATGCTTCTTATTTAACTAAACAATTAGGCCAGTCTTATCTAGACTAGCTGTCTATATCATCCAATTTGTCAATCAGTCAACTGATTCTTAAGACAGAACCTTTAGTGGTGAGAGAATAGGATTAGGAATCAAAGTACTGACTCTGTTCCATACATTACCTCAGTAAGACAGGCAGACTAGGCCTCACAGTTCAAAGCATTATAACTGAAATAATCTTACCCACTACAGATTTGTAGGTGAATGTGGGTGCTATCATGGGAAAGAAGGGTGCAAAAGAGGGCAAAGATAAAAATCAAATAAAATACAGCACACAAAAGCCTTTTGACACCTGGTAAATTATTATTTGACAAAGTAAATTACTATTACTGCATAACAACTAACATTCATTGAGCACTTCTCATATTTTTTGCTCTTCTCTAGGTGTTTACACTCACTTATCATGGTTGACCCCATAGACCCGACATGTGATAGGTATGATTATTCTCCTCATTATATGTGTGAGCAAACTGAGGCAACCAGAGCATAAGTAACTTACCTAAGGAATGGTTGGAAAGCAGACGTCAGACTTCAGACTAAGGATTCTGCATCCAGAGACTTGCATTCTAGCCACCATATTATATTGCTGCACAGACATAGCCTTAGAAAATATTTTAGGGAATTTTTCTTTTTCCAATCCCTGTTAAGTGCAAAAAGAATGTGAGATGCAGCACAGTGGCTGACTCATAGTAAGGACCCTTAAATATTAATGCCTTTCCTTCTTTCCAGTACATAATACTGCCTCTCTTGAACTTGTTTCTCAATAAACATGAAATTTCTTCCCACAGGCATTATTGTTTCTAGTAAGTCATTCTACTGAGTTTAGTTTATAT
Organism: Macroglossus sobrinus; assembly: GCA_004027375.1. Lineage (NCBI taxonomy): Eukaryota > Metazoa > Chordata > Mammalia > Chiroptera > Pteropodidae > Macroglossus > Macroglossus sobrinus. The sequence goes on along the minus strand of PVKZ01000910.1, from coordinate 10,003 downwards.
AAGATAGAATATATTTCATCTGGAATAGTGGATAATACTGGAAATAAATGCTACTATTTCTGTTATCTTTTGCAATATTCAGAAACTATGCTGAGCAATTGCTGCATATTAATAGTAAAAAAGGCCCAAAATTACTTCGTTAAACATTTTTTCTTAAGCTTTTAGAATTAATTTGATAAACATTCTAACACTTTTGTCCAACTCACAGGCTTGCTGATTGTCATGGGATAAGGACTTGGCAAACAGAAATATCTGCCATCATTCTGCCAGTACTCTCTCCTCACCAAATGGCCTTCATCTTCATAATAAACAAAAGGTAGGTTTGCCCTCAATTCTTATTTAAAATACAAATTTTTCCGTATTCCTCATGAACAAAAATAAGTATTATTTATTCCTTCCTACATACAACTGAGGAAAGAACTTACCAGACTTAGATCATATTTAGCCAAAAAATTTCTTTGATCCCTTAGGACGTAAATATTCCCAGGAGCAGAAAAATAAAGAGCAACTGCTCCTTGGGGAGAGGGTGTTGGGGGAGCAGATCTTCTTAAATATAGGTAACCTTCTTCAGATTAATTCTTTTTCCAAAAAAAAAAAGATTTTATGCTTCCCATATTATCTTTTTATGTGTGCGAAATTATTTTTCATATCAGAAGACTTTTTTTAAGGGAAATACTTTTTTCTTTTTTTTTTTAACCACATGATGATCTTGGATAGCTGCCCAGAGTAGGACAACATCATAAGTCATTAATATGCTATATGAGTTCTCAATAAATAAAAGCTACAGAGTCCAAGTTTTGTGTAAATACTTAAGCAATAATATTTATAACCTGTATGTTATAAAACAAATGTAAACAGTAAATACAGCATGAGAGTAATTGAAAGATGCACAGGGCAGCTACATATGGTCAGTCTGCCCCTTAGGAGCCTACACCAGTCAGCCTTTGGAATTAGGCCATTTTTATTGCTCAAAACAAACAAACAAACAAAAACACGAAGGGAGAATAAAACATCTTTTGCAGAAAGCACATGACAGTCTACTATATGTGCAGTAATTTTGTTCCTATATACATCTGAGAGGGATTTGGGTTCTGATTATACAATTAGGTATTCTATAATCTCTTTGAGCCAAGAATCTGGTTCCTACCTGAGGTGCAGTGCCAGTGGTGCTCAGACCAGTGAATCTTCATCCAGGGGTGCTCCATCTTCAGTCACTGAGTGACAACTAGCCACAGAAGCATAAGCCCCATTTTCTTTAAGTGATGGATTACAAAAGCACATCCAGAATTTTTGTAGTTTGTTCACCATTTATGAGAAGTTTAGAAAAAATGAGATTTTTGGACCAAATACCTATCTACAGAAGCCCTTAGGGGTATCCACGAGTGTATGAGCTCTTAGAAACTCTGAAGTCTCCATTTTGTCACAAACACAGAATTAGTCTTCATCTTTGACATAGTGACCAAATAAAAGTCATCTAAAGTAGTTTTATAACCTGAAATGACACTGCTGGGCATGTTGATGCCCCTATGATATATCTGGTTATATAAACATAAAAAATATAAGGTTCTTATTGTTTTTCTCTAGGCTGAATTATTTTCTTCTTTTATAAGAATAATTGACTACATTTCTCCTTTGAATTACCTAGTATTTTAATTAGAGAAGTAAAGAAAATCCTCTCTTGCTACATCTTCCCATCCCTGTTGAAACATAATGACTAGTTCCAAACTGTCAATGCAAAAATGATATTTGCAGCTGTCTGTGTCACGTGGGTGGTTCTTTCTTTCCACCTTAAAGCCAGACCCTTTTTTTAATTTTTGCTCTTAAATGAGCAAATTAAGAGGAAGTTAAAAGGGATAAATCTTCATTACTTTCCAGAAAAGAAAATTGTAAACTGCTTCCTTAAGCTCCACCAGGCAAATTAAGTGGAAAGGCAGTCTTTATTACACCAGAAGGTAGAATGACTTTTTAACACTTGAGAAGAGTTGAGAGCATAAATACTCTAATTTCACCCTGGCCCAAATATGTCAGGTGTGATGTAACTTTTATATTTAAAGCATCATTCTAACTGTTAGAATGGAGTAGGTTACATTTGAAATCAAGTTCTTAAATGAAATTTTTTAGACAGCTTAAAATTCTGCTTTCTCATAATATATGTGAGCTTGCTCTTTCTACAAACTTTTCTCTTCACCCACACTTCTCTGCTCAATATACATTAAGTAAAATAGACTCTTTTTTCTAAGTGTATTTTTATTTCGAGTTTTAAACTTATATAAATATTAAGTCTGAAAATGTTTAGCCATACCTGGTTGTTTAACAGTTATTATATGATACAGAAAGCAATGATAGTAAGGTAGCATGGTACATTGCATCACCTTTTCCCCAAATGAGTTCAACATGCTTTCGATCATTATTCTTATTGAATATTAAGATCAAAGGATTCATGTCTACAAGCTGTCATGGCATAAGTTATTTTCCAGGCTTTCCCTACACTGGTGCTGGTATAGTCAGCAAAATTTAGGTAGCCAACCTTTCTTCAGAAAACCTGCATCATATGTAGCAAGTGTGTACCAATGATATTCACCCATATTCTACTTACTGAATTTAATATACTCAAATAAGAAGAGAATTCTGTTGAATTAAAATGTAATATAGTGTTTTTGTTCCATGGGATTTTTTTTTCATACAGGAATTTATATTTAAAAAGTACATTAATTATGTGGTCCTTTAAAATACAAATTTACTTGTATTTTATATGTATTTTTAGTATTTATTTTAATGTTTCCCTTCATGGATATCATCACCACTTTAATTCATGTATTATACTTGTGACATATATTCAGAGGAAATACAAGCTCAACTTTTAGCAATACATTACATTTTAAAAATTGTAAAAAAAAATTTAGTGATAACTCCATTTTTATAAGTAATAGTAAGTGTTATTACTTTGTGCGTAAATTACTAGAGACAGAATCCAGCTCTTCAAAATGTTAAATTCTGGCATAGTATGATGGAAAAAAATAAAATTATTTAGTACCATTTTATTTAAAATTAGTATTTCTTAAGATCTACAAATATTTATATATCTCAATACTATTCACCCTAAGATATATAAAATATATTCTTTATCAAAAAGCTAACTCAACAAGTCTGTGATGTTCTATCAATATCCGAGAATGTCTAATATTACAATATAGAGAAAAACCCACAAACTTAAAGATCTTTCATGTTCAGTTCCTATATAGGCAATACAGACTTACCTTAACTTTCATGGTTCTAGGTCACCTTCTCTCTTGTTGCTCACTCGCTCCTTTCCTCCCTTTTTTCCCTAAGACTACAGTAAGAGAAGCAATTATTCCAGTGCAGAACACAGAGACCAGGCTCCTCTCTGTTGTTGGCAAGAGTGTTCAGGCCTCACTACCTTTTCCAGACCCTTCCTTGACCCCTACTTCACAACTCTTCTCCTTCTTGCAAGCACGTACCCTGAAAGTCTGTGCTCAGGCTCCAGTTCCAAGTAGTATTTCTAGTGTAGATATCAGTCAAAACCAAGATTTTTTTTCCAGGTGGGGGGTGTTTATTATTATTATTATTATTATTATTATTATTATTATTATTATTTTGGTAGTATGAACTTTAGCCATCTTCTGTCTTACTCAACTTACAGACACATTGTTTCATCCAGACATTTTGGCTAAGGATATAAATAATAATATAATAAGTAAATTATAATATTGTAAAAGGTAAAAAAATACTATGGAAAAAAGAAAAAAGAAGAGCTAATTAAGAGCAATTTGGACTTTGGGGTGAGGTGGTTATCATTTTTAATAGGGTAGCAAGGGAAAGCTTTACTAAGAAATGACATTTCAATAGACTTTTTTTCAATTACAATTCATCAGAAAAGGCTAAGTATGGTAAATATCTTCAAGAAAACAGAATTAGTCAGTTAGCTGAGTAAAACTAAATTTATTGAATGTTTAGTAGTCTGTGAGCCTATACCTGATTTTTAATACACTATTAATATACTATTACAGGATGCCATGAAATCATATCCAATATATGCACATTTTCACCTCTCAACAGACAGTCTAAATTGACCAGAGCTAGTCATAATACTTATTTTCAGAGAAGACTACTCATTGAGAAAAAAGTTAATGTGTTGGTTCTAACTTATAAGTTTGAAAACTAACTCTGTCCTTTGATAAATACACATTTTTAAAGAATGCAAGCAGAATTTGTTTTTCTCTTTTGGTCTATCTGCCTATCACTGAAAACTCCTTTTCTATATATATATATATTTAGAACTGTAAAATTAACGCCTTCATCTCAAACCAACCAGATTCAATAATGGAAACTATCACCTTGGAGAAGCTTTTCTCTAAAGTCCTTCAGTTCTTCAAGTTTTCTTACAATTAAAATTCGTATATCTACTTAGAAATTTCATTATTTTTAGCAAGTATATTCAATTGACAAGTAAATAAAATACATTACTGGAAATGGACAGGTCAAGTGAACCTTTTAGCAAATACATTTCTAGAAACACATGCTGTTTTGAATGAGTTATTGATTTCAGCCATCAACAGTCTACAGGTAGCTCTCTTGTTTCATTTCTTAATGCTAACAAACTCATTTTTCAGAACCAGCATGCTACTTTTAAAAAATACATTTGTAAGTGACATTAGAGCACATATCTAGCAGGTCAGTGAGTGTTTAGAACATTAACTGCAGAACTCACAAACTACTATGGATTGTCTTCCTCATAAAAGAAAGGGTCAATAGTCACATGACAAAACAGTTATGTCTATTGTTATACTTGAATCTCTGAAAATATAGAGAAGAGATGAAAAGAAGCTTTCTACTCATCAGACAAGCCAAATTTGTGCTACTTTATCTTTGGTTGCTTCACTTCTTTGTAATTTGTTTTACTCACTGACATGCCCTGGTGCAAAATCTAATAAAGTAAATTTGGATTCCATTTATTTGTTATTGTGATTTAAGAAATACTGCAAGTCAGTAATAAGATCAAGGTTAGAGAAAGATTTGTCTACCTTTGAAGTTTTCACTACCTGAGGTTTGTAGAAAGATGTTCCTGCTATATTGCTCTAGTGACTTACCACATCTAATCTGTGACTTAGTTGTGTTGCTTCTGGCTATAGAATATAATTTAGACTGCTGTGAGTTCGGCTTGTATAAAAGGTAAAGATTATTTCTTGAGAAATCTGTTCCCATTATACCATGTAGTGAAGGTTTTAGGCTTCCATCATTATAATTTTTAATAGGATAGTAAGAGAGGACCTCAATGAAAAATAACAGTTGAGTTTATATACCTTTAATGGTGGTCTGGTTTTTGTGGATGGGGTTGGTTACTTCTAAAATAGTCTATCTGTTTGTCTTTTAAAACTATAGATATTCCTGACAATGAATGTTTGCTTTCTCTGTAGTGTCTAAGAAATTCACAGAAATTTATTGGTAACATTTCAGAAATATAAATTGATGACATATCAGCAAGTCAGTAAATTTAAGTAGGGTTTATAGTGTGTGTTAAAGTAAGTAGACTCTACATTAAGCCTACTTGATGCCAAGAACATAGAGCCAAGAAAAGTACCTTGATCCAGGCAATATTTTTCTCTTTTTATAAACATTTTTGCTTCTTCTGCTCTTTTTTAGAATAGAGTCTACAAATTAGCTGAAGAAAGTTATTTAAATTCACAATCTCAGTTAGCAATATTGTTCTAAGATTGAAAGGAATAGTCTCTGAGGATGCAAACTAAATATTGTGTGAAGAATTTATCTCTAGGGCAAATATTTTCCATTTTCAGTTTCTCACAACTTAGTCCTCTCCAAGGAAGTTTCCTAATACTTTCATTTGTAATCCAATTGATATTTCTGAAGGCATATCCGCTTCCTATGACCTGTCACTCATTCCTGCCTCCTCATACAAGGGGTCATAAATACCAGCAGAAGCAGACAAAAAGCTTTCTCTGAATGTTGGATATATAATTATTAACTTTATTGCAATATATGCAATATATGTAGAGCAAACACATAGATGTTTACTTTTCTTATATCTCATTAACTTTTGAGCCTTCCCCTGTGTGCACGGTATTGCTGCATCATGAGTTTTAATGCTACAGCTTTTGTGTGTGATCATATTCCCAGGACAGTGTATATTTCAAAAACAATTATTCCTAATAAGATCTTACTCTTTTATAGATACATATGTTTTTGGCATGCATTACAGCTCTGGGAAGCAGAGAAGAAAGCTATTATTACCTCATTTTATAGCTTACAGAGACGAGTATAAGAGAAACCTCCAGCTTAGGGGCGAATAGAATTGAAAGCTAATAATTTTCACTCCAAATCTAGAATGCTTTCTACTACTCGGTACTCTTTGATTATGATAGTATAAGGCTTATTTGATACAAACCAAAAAGTGTTAACTTATAGACTGCAAAATAATTAATTTTTGGGGACAAAAGTTCTCAGTCTGTGAGTTCAATTTTTGTTGAGGTTACTTTCCCCAAATTCTTACTCTAGGAAAAAATCCAGGGCAATGCCTGCTTGGTTATTTCTAGTTTCTCCTCAATGGCATCTTGCTCTTCACTATGACTAGTTAAAATTCCTAAAAGCCAAACTTGACAAAATTTACACAAGACTAACTGATAAAGAATCCCTTTTTGCCTACATATCTGTAGTTAGATACCTATAAACATTAAATCTGTATTCAGAAATCAGAATACTTAGTCATTCATTAAGTCTGTCACTAATGTATTCAGTAAAGCTTATTTCTGTGTGAAAGGTTCTGGAATACATGAAATATAAGTATATACTCTAAGGTAACACAGGGTAAAATTCATAGCAGAGACACAGCATTTCCTCTGGTTCTAAGTAACCAGAAACTCTGATGTGGCCAGAATAGAAATAATAAATTTGCATTCAATGATGATTGCTTTCAAAGGTTAGATATGATGTTCGAAGGTTACATATAGTTTTAAGCTTACATATATGTTTAAGTTTGTTATTTCAAAATTTACCTGAGTGTTTATTTTGGAGTTTATTCTTTTCCTGAACTTAGAAAAGACCATTTGCCTTTCCTGTGAATTGTCGAAACCAAATGGAGTTAAACTTACTTCTAAGACTCCCAAAGAACCACAGTATGATGTGTTTTGTACTACCACAGTGATTGATTTGGCAGGAAAAAGAAGAGATATATGGAAGCATTTTTTTTTTCTAGTTTAAGTTGCCAGAACTGAAGCAAAACAGAGAATGTATGGTATTATTGGTCATCCAGACAAAAACATAAATCCTTCTCATCATACTCTGCATCAAAAACATAAGAAAGCAACATTTATTTTTCAAACCAGGAGAATTCTCAGGTAAGAAATAATAAATAAGAGATGGGGCCACTAGCCCATTCTAAGGAAAATAAAGGTGGTAAAATTATAAAGAAATTACATTCTCATAAATGATTATGAAACTATGAGAGTTTTTGAAAAATAATTATATGAACTTATTCTGTAATATCTTGCAATATTAAAATATAAATATTATATTTAAAAATATAAATATATTTTTAAATATAAATATAAAATATAAAGCAACAATATAACAAATATAAAAATAAATATCAAAGAAAATTAATAATAGCAAATATAGGAAAACGACCATTATTTTTGAGAGTTTTTATGAACTAACAACAAAAGAACTTCTAAGCTTAAGAAATTTAACATTGAAGAACACCAGTCTATCAGACAGCTATATCAACAAAAAATCTTTTGAACCTCATTAGGATAGATAGCAATAAAGAGATTGAATTTTTAATAAGTTCTAAAGGTCCTGATAGGATCCTTGATGAAAACAAATCATATGGGAATGTGTCTGGCCCCTGGTATATGAATGTGGCTGATAGATCCTAACGGTGGCCTCCATGAGCCAAGGGGTATTCACACCTTGTGTAATGTCCTCCCCTTGAGTGCGGGCGGAACCTGTGACTTGCCTCTAACCAACAGAAGACATTAAGGTGATATCATGTTATTCTCAGGATTATGTTGCACCCAATTGCCAGCAGGCTGTCCCTCTACTCTCTCTGCTTTTGTTGACTTTGAAGACACAAGCTGCTCTGAATCCTATAGCTGCAAGGAACTGGATGTTGCCAACAATCAGTGTATGGGAAGCAGATGCCCTCCTAAGTGTGCCTTAGATAAAAGAATCTAACCCTGAATGAAAACCTGACTGCGACCTTGTAAAATGCAAAGAAAAAGATGTAGCTAAATGATGCCTGGACTCCCAACCTACATAAACTGTGAGCAAATACATGTGTACCATATTTAGCCACTAAATTCTTGGTAATTTGTTACATAGCAATAGGTAACTAATACATTGTAATCTAATGCCTATTAACAAGCATTGGAGCATCTGTGAGAAAGAATCTACTTAAAATATGACATTCCAAATTATATCTGAATGACTTCAGGTTTTATAGTCAGTAAGAAAGAGAGAAGTGATATAAGTGTTAGTTGCATGTTATTTTGTTGTTGTTATTATTGTTAGGAATTTAGTGAGAATAGAGCTATAAGAAATTCACTCCCATTGCTCAGGGGACAGAGAATGGCATAGACTTGGGTTGGTAAACAGATATATCTTGCCCTTCATATTTCTCTCCCTCTGCTCTCCACCATCTTACCCTGTTTCCTCTGGATGATGGGTCACAAAGCTGTGACTGTCCCTTTCCCTAGCCACTGGGGCTCTGAATCCCATGTTAGACTCAGATCCCTCAAATTTTGTTGCCCAGAAGCAGACTTTTAGGATAAAACATGTAAGTGTATGGGGAAGTGTTTCAGAAGAGCAACCAAAATATCCCAACAGTACTGCTAATTTGCTGACTTCCAGATAACTTAATTTTTTTTTTAATCTGCAAATCTCCCTATCCTGAATCACATTATACAACCATAGCAGTAACTGGAATAGCTATGTAATTGAGTGAAGGATGCAAGAAAGATTGATGATAACATCTTTTCCCTTTTATTGCTTCATTGATTTTAAATCAAATTTCATGCTGACCCAGACTGTGATGTGTATGTCTGAGTTTAGAGGAAGAAGGATGAGTGGACCAAGAATGTAATGGTAGGGGGAATGAGACATCTAAGTAAAATGATGGACAAGTAGGGTTGGTCAATGTACCAATGAACTAATCTGAGTTTATTTCACACCCACTCATTCTACCGTTTACATCCATTCTTGCCTTTGTGAATCTCTCAGAATCCCTGTCATCTTCAGTTGGTCTCCTGATCCAAATATGTTTCATAATAATAGCCAACATTTCCTGAGTGATTACCAGATGCCAATTACTATACCACACTCTTTAAATATGTTATCACACATTTTAGCCTACCTAATTAGATATTAAAAAGATGACTAAGAATAGCCCAAGTTCAACAGCTCCTAAAATGAACAGAGAAACAAACATGGGCAGCTGGATTCTCAGGGATTAAGCTCCTGACTTCCTCACTGCTATACTTCCACACTCTGAAAATTTGTGGGTTTTTTTTTTTTTGAAATTAAGGTTTCATTACCTTCAAAGCTGTCCTTTCACTGGCTGTTCTGTTTTATACCACTTTCCTAAGACTATTAGGTTTGTCATTTTCTTGAGGCATTTTCTTGAAACCTTGAAGATATTTCTACCAGTGAAATTATTTTATATATTTTGCAATAAAAACAATGTATATTTCCATCTTCTTTCATTATCAGACATAACAGGATAAACTAAATGCAAGCATTTTTATACTAAAATGAAACTACATAAAAATAACTCAACAATAGTTGTTTTTATTTAATTTTCAAGAAGCAAATCTCCTCATTATTCTAAATGGCATGGTTCTGGGATTGGGCACAAAGTGTAAAGGAGACCTAAGGCATATATCACCTTTAAATAGATGGAACTACAAGTAAGTGCCTTTTACTTTGTAGCATTGTTGTTCACGGAAGATTCTGTGACCAAGAAATGTTTTGT